>CM017803.1:19922145-20516017 GCA_008086715.1 Sitobion miscanthi
CGCAATATTTTGTAGTTTCTATCGTAAACGTAAACAACGAAGTACATATCAAGCGCACGTGCTTAAAGACGGGTTATTACAACTACTAATGCATAAATTATTATAAAATAAATTGTATTTGAAGAAAAACGATAATATAATTATTTTAGTGCAGAAATCCCCTATGCGATGTCACTTGTGGGGTTTCTGCTCTAAACAAATTATTCCAAAGATGCGTTTAGCAGTATAAATAAGACGCAATATGGGGTTTCTGCACAAATCGATGCGTTTACTAATAAAGTACAAGAAAATAAAAAAAAAGGTGATAAACAACTTTGTCATTTATGGGGTTTCTGCAATAAGCGATGTCCAGGTCCAGTGTACATCGTAACCAACTGGAAATTTTATTAATTGTTATTTAAATTAGCCATAAACTATCAGTATCACAAATAAGAATCAATATTTAGGGCCGTGCCACACTATGAGTTTTATCGGGACCGGTCGATTCCTGCCGCTGACCGACCGCAACATGTTGCGGTTTGGCAGGAACCAACTCGACGGGAAGTTTAAATAAAACACGTTATATAGTATAATAAAGGAATATAAATAATTTATTGTTCTGTACTAGTAGCTAATAATACAAAAGAAAAATAACAGAAATGACGAATGACTGACAAGTGGTTATCTATTCTATATTTATTATTGAAAAACAATACAAACTATTTGTTACATATTAGTATTATATTAGTTTAATATTATAATATAAAGAAAATATAAGGTATTTATTATAAATTACTATTTAAAATAACGTAAGAACTAGATCATTGTATAAACATTGTACTTACCTATATACGTGTAGAATTATTTACAATTTTAAATAGAATTTACAATTTACAAAGTGGTAAAATATAAATTAATTGATTATATTTAGGACGAAAAGACGTTTATGTTTCCAAGTGGTTTGCCTTTGAGGCTTTTCAGTTTTTGCTAGATCGAGATGATCCTCGACCAACTCTCAGTACAGATAACGTGAGTACTTATAATTAATAAGTTGTAATAATTTATATTCGTATACCTAAGATAGGTACGTATATTAATAGTTAAACTAAATTATGAAATATTGAAATACAATAATACAATATACAAACATAATGGTTATGCATAGTTATTTTGCCAAGGCAGTGCTCCGTTTTCGCTAAAATATGTTGCAAACTCGTTCTTATTTCATGTGCATAGTTTTTGATTTACGGGGATATTTCGAAGGAGTTGTAATGGTTGATCATTTTGTCTCCAATGTCCTTCGTCCTCTCTATCAAAACAACCGGGAGGAGTATAAGTGTTTCGAGAGAAACTACTTTTCCTTAAAAAATTATGCAAATAAACAATAGTCAACACAACAATTTCTGCTTTTTCTGGTTCAAACAATAACGTTTACGTAAAACACGAAAAATTGAGGAACAAATTCCAAAGACATTTTCAACTACTCTCAACATCTGCTTAAACGGTAGTTAAAAACACGCTCTTTTGAATTCGTAGGGTGGGTGCCAGAAAAAGGTTTCATTATTATTTCGGTTAGTGGGAATGCTTCGTCAGCTACAAAAAACAAATGGTATATGTATAATTCTTTGAGGTAGTGGCAGTGCTTGTGGTACATTTAAACATTAGTTTCTATTTTTTGTTAAGATCATAATTTTTGAAAAACACCCCCATCGGAAATTCTACCTTGGCAACCTACATTTGCATAAATAAAATTATAATTCGCGTCGACCAGTGCGAACAGAGCGATACTAAAAAATGATTTGCAATTATAATAATCACTACACTTTTAATCGGGCTTTGCAAAGTTATGTGTTTCCCGTCCATTGACCTAAACAATGAGGGAAATTCCATTGCTCTTCAAATTGATCCGCTACATCAGTCCATTCTTTGGGAGAGGAAGGCATCTAAATAAAAAAATAAATATATTGAAATACTTTATATTTTTTGAAAAATATTGATAAAAATGATAAATTATTTAAAATATGCATCTAAAAATATAAAATAGAAGAAATACGTATTAGATTCTGAGTGAAACGATGAATGTATTGATTTTACAATAATGTGTTTTTTTATTTTTTTTTTTATTTGATAGCGTTATATTAGTTATATTAGTATATTAGTTCATACTGTAACCAAAAAATCTAAAAAATATATTATGAACACAGTTATTTTTTACAGACATTTTAAATTCAAATTTGGACGAAATTACGAAAATGTATTAAAAAACCTAGAATAACTATTTTAGTTATTATGTTGTGATTGTATAATATTATTCGTGGGTACTTGAAACTTCTAAAGTGTACTATTATATATCTATGATAGTATCACGGTTTTTGTGTGATGTATAACGCTTATAAGTACCTAATGGATATTGTGATATAATTCATTTGGAATTTATTATAGGTCAATTTTATTTTAATACGATATATATGTAATATGTATATAATATGTCTTAACCTAGACTGACATACCGTCTCCACTCAGAATCGTTTTTCTTATACAATGATAATATATCATTGAATTCAAATTTAATACCATCCATTATACAATGACCCACTTGTAATCTACAGTACAGCAGAGCACCTTTTTGGTTTCGTACTCTGCTATTTTTGAGATAGTGCTAAACAAGTATGCTTATGCTACAGATTCTCTGCTCTACAGTCATAATTCTTAAGTTCTTACTTTTACAAAAAAAATAAGTAGTGGAAAGTTACATTGATTCGTATGTTTGTTTGATGTTATGAATAATCTAAATTTGTCTTATTTATATAACATATTTTATTTTAGGAAGATGTTTTAAACGAGTCGGGAGATGTGCATGACGGTGACGACTTACCAGAATGTTAGTTAACTCAACAAGAACAAGAAATTAACCCTGAATCGTTCTCTATTCCTGAACAACCAACAAGAAAAAAAAAAGACTGAAGTATCAGATAAATGCATAGAGGATGCTATTGAGATTTTAAAACGACCTTATCCAACTCTCTCTACACCTGATGATTGGTCAGTTTATGGACAGCATCTTGGGAATAAACTTCGCAAATATACCCCCCATGCTAGTTCCATTGTCCAACATTATTTTAATAATATATTGTTTGAAGCCGACATGGGAAAATTTGATCTACCTAATAGCCATGTACTTCAACAACCTCAATATACAAATTTCAACGCCTATTCAACACCATCTGCAAAATTTTCCCAAAGCTCTCCATTGTCATCCACGGCCTCTCCTTATCACTATACGCCCGTCACTTCATTGTCTCCAAATGAACCACTTCACGAGTTTCTTTCACCAGTACCTCAAACGGCTCAAACTCATGACTCAGAACTGTACAACCATACTGAAACTCAGCCAAACTCATTTCCCTAACATTATTTGATAATTTTTTTATTTTATTTTATTTTAAAAGTATTATGAAAAGGATTTTCATAAATTTTGTTAAATTTTTTGTTAAACGCAATATTATAAAGGTTTAATATGTTTTTTATTTTAGTTATTTGTTTCTCTATTTAACAAAAGAATGTCATTTTAATTTTTATGCAATAAAATACTTTTTTTGCTGTACTTATTGTCTGTTTTTATTTAGAATTTCCTCATTATTTTAGTTTTTATATTACCTTAATATATGGCTTCAGAACTTTAACAATAGCTTGACAAACTTCCGGTACTACGAGTGATATAAGTTGTTTTGATATCAAAAACGTATACTGGAGACTAGTGTAAGAGTCTCCTGTAGCAAGGAATCTCAATGTAACTGCTAACCTTTTGTCAACTGGAACTGCGTTTCTCATGTTAGTGTCATTTTTCATAATTTTTGGTCCAATTTTGCACAGCAAAAATTCAAAGTCTTCTGATTCCATACGAATAAAGTTTTTAAACTGTCCAGTAGTTTTGTCAAATTTTAAATGATCCAATAAATTTGTCCCAGTTTCTCGTTGTCTGAACAAGTGAGTGGTCCACCATCTTCTATTTCGTCGACTTGTCTTTTTTTTGTTTTTTAAAACAGAAAGTAACACTATTAACGCGGAACTTTTAACTTTAAGCTCATGTTCCAGCAAAACTAAATTATTTTCATGAAGAGACATGATTAATTATTATTTTAATAATTTATAATCAAATACAGTAATTAAAATGTATTTTATTATTAACTAAATTGTATTACAACTGCTGTACTTTGTTGTAAACGTCATTCATTCATGCTCGCTGAACAATAACTAAAAAATCGGAACGCGTATTTGACGCACAAATATCACGCAGCGTCCAAACAGAGCATACACAAGCATTCGTGTTCGCACATAGCGAGCACACATGCTCAGCTTGTGCGTGCTCTCGTGTGGACGCACCTTTAAATTCGTTGTTTTCAGAAATGGAAATAAACGAAATTGAATAAACATATGGTATTAATAACTATAAATTTTTTTTTTTTTGACATAAATTTACCTATTACATAGAAAAATAAGTAAATACAAAGATAGATACACTTCATTTGTATATTTTGAAATATTATGTACATGTATGACGTGTGGACGAAAAATAAGAAATATAAAAAAATTCATGTTTGGTTGCAAATATTACGATAAATCTTACAGAAATAATTTCTGTACGCTACAACTCCTTATGGACGCAAAAAAAAAATAATAATTAATACACATATAGGAAATAACATGAAAAAAAAAATTCAAAAAAAAAGATTATATTTCCCTGATAAATAAAAAATAAAGTTTCATTAAAAATAACGAAAAAATCGTATAAAACGTACAATTGTCCATGTTCAAATAATTATACACATGGTAAAAATAAATGTAGGATTGTTAAATTTTATATTTGAGCTAAGGAACATATGATAATAAGGTTTTAACATTTTTTTTTTGATAAATTTGGAATAGGACTTCTGAGCGTCTAAAAAAACGTTTCAGACCACTGTGCGATGCTTCAAAAAAAACTTTCGGGGTTCCTAAAAACATGGAGGAAAGAAGTAGTATGATTTGGGGGCTTCTGGCAAACGTCCCTGAGATCGTCCCTGAGATCGTCTTTGAGATCGTCTTTAACCCCGCCCATGCTCGTCCTGCCTCGTCTTCATCATTACCGCCGTCCGATCGCGCACGTACGCGACGTATATTTTACCCCCACCCGTCATTGCTCGTCCTCATCATACCGCCGCCGCCTCCGCCTGATCCGTCACGTGACGGACGTAATGTACAACACAGAGTTATCAGTCTCTTATCTAACAGTCATATTATGATACCATATTATTGTGTGTGTGTGTGTATACATGTTTTGTTGATGATCGGACAGTGTGTGTGTATCCAGTCTGTTAGTCTTGTGACACATATTTCGAGTTTACATTATTCTGTCGTCAGTCTACATCAGTTACATGTAATACGATATTTTACCTGTTATTATCATCGTATATATATATATATTTTTTTTGTTATTTCACACGCTTGGTTTGTATATTATATATATTATATATAATATTTATATTTACAATATATCAATTCTAGCAACTATAAAATGTAAGTATTTTATTTTACAATTTTCACATATAATTTACGAATTCAACATAATCCCATTTTTTTTAGATATCTAATAGTTCATCACCAATTACACCCATTTATGGTGGTGATGAATATCATAGAATTCTTGCTGCAATACCTTTGGAAGTAGAAGAAGAAGAATCTAGCTCAGATGATTTTTTTTCTCCTTTGAGACCGAGGAGAAATGTCGCCTTGGTTAGTATATATTTGATTTATATTATATTAATATTATTTATAAAATTTGTTTAATCTGGTTTTTAGGTGGTTATTAGACCAGTACCAAGGCCCATTACGCCTAGGCTGTTTCCAGTAGATTTAAGTCCGTGTGGTCAACGGTTTAACATCGAACAATGGAGCCCCCCTGCTATAATAATGAATCCTCCATTTAGATATGCCGAAATGGTAAGTTTTAAATAAATAAATTATAATTAATATTAATATCATTATTACATAGTTTCAATATAAAATAAATTTAATATTATTTAGACTCCATCCGATGATAGTGGGTATTCGACTCACCGGGAGTCACAGATGGTTGATTGGCACCGTGTTTCGCCAGTTGAGCATGTTTTTCATGCCTCCCCAGTTATACCTTCCCCCTCAACACCGACTTTACCATCGAGACGATTATCTCCACGTCAACTTTTTCCGCCTACAACGGCTTCACAGTCCCCACTACGGAGAGCTTTACCTTACGGTAGTTTAAACCCTGCAGATATTTCACCTGATATGTTTGCACCGACCACCCCAAGACCTGCCTCACTGATGGTTAGAAATGACCTGTACGCCGTTTCAGAATCCCAGACTACTATTTCGCCTAGCATTCTGCAACTGGTACAGCACCGACCGACTTCGGAACACAACGTTTTAATTGAGGGTGAAATTCTGAATACGACGGAGTGTTCCGGACATGAACAATCAGATGCAATGGAGTGGGGTGATGATGGTAATGACGAAGAGTTGAATGTACATATGGACATATACGAAGGGTGGGGTAGCGATTATGGAGAAACTAATGAATTAATCTTGAAAAATATCAAATAATATGTGAATATTATTTTTTTCAATATACTTTTTATTTTTACATTCTCATATATTTGTATTCTTTATTAATTATTATTATTATTATTATTATTATTATTATTATTATTATTATTATTTTATCGTTAGCTTGTAGTATTTACCGGAGAAACATATGCTCGCATTTCTTGGTATGTTAGTAACTATTATTTTTTTTTTTTGAGGCTTCATATATCGAACGAGCAATATACAAGAAGCGTCTAATAATTCAATATCTATTAAGTAACATATGGTCGCTTTTCTTGGTATGTCAGTAACTATTTTTATAAGGCTTCTTCGAGTGACCGACATAGAAATATGTATAGAGTGGATGGGACGAAAATCTATTGTAAGGAACCCGATTTGTATCGTCAGATAGTGCTATAACAGGGCTGAAAATAAACTACTATTGTTGGAGACCACACATGTAGCCAGCCTTACTAACACAACAACAACAATATTTTCTAGAGAAAATGTTATCCAAAATAATTGAACACAATACTCGAATCACTGATGTAACAGAGGTAATGACCAAATAATATTTTAGTAATACATGGCTTAAAATATTACCACCTCCAAAAATGCTGGAGATGGACGGCCGCTCGGTACCATGGACCGTCTTGCCCTGATGATCGGTCAGTGTGTTCCCAGTAACAGTTGAAATACGGTTCGGCCAAAATATTTGTCTGATAAAATACTGTCGGCGGTAATATTTGTCGGATAAATTACTGCCGGCTGAAATATTTGCCGGCTGAAATATTTGCCGGCTAAAATACGTTTCTGCTAATATACTTGTCCAATCAATTATTTTTCGGCCAAAATACGAGTCGGCTGAAATATTTTCGGCTATTTTACGCGCTCCCTACTTGCCGTGTATACCTAATTATAATGTTGAAATTATTTATTATTTGGTAATTAGACAGTTAGTAAGTTGATGAGAAAAATAATATTTAAGTTAAACAATTAACTAGATAGACGTTTTATCAAATAAAAATTGATTAGGTTATTTACATTTTTTTCATTTATACTACTATACTAGACATACAGCATACTGCATATAACCGAGGTGAAGAATACTACAATAATATAACTGTGTACATTGTACACTATCATAGTGTGGAATATAAGCAGAGTTATGTTGTAATCTTCCACTAAAAAAAATCTTGAACATAGATAAAAGATTTAAAAACTAACCACTGCCCCCATCCCACTAAAATAAAAATAAATGTTTTAATGACTAGACAATGTAAAATAAGAATGGTATATTGTTATAATTACACATAAGGATCTGATAAGTCAAAACAAAATCTTGTGTCATGTTGGTTATGGTTAGTTGTATATTATTTATTTTATATAAATAAAATATTCAAGTCTATAATATTCAGTTTTTACATCAAAATCATTTATTCCATAATCATAAAGTAAACATTACACAATATACAATATACGAAAGCGGAGGCGCATCATTTACCTTAATGATAACCATCGTACCAACTTCGAGGTTTGTCTCAGGCTTCGTCCACCTGCCACGAGCTTGGAGGGTGTTCAAATATTCCTGAGACCAACGTCGCCAAAAGAACTGGAAACACTGCTTGAGGAGCTTCCAGCGGTTCTGCAGTCCCATGGACGCACTGGTAATAGCAGGTTCTGGGATGGACATCAGAGGACGACCGATTAAAAAATGACCGGGCGATAAGCACTCTAAGTCATTGGGGTCAGAAGATGCCGGCACTAGAGGACGCGAATTCATGGCAGCTTCTACCCTACACAACACCGTTGTGAACTCCTCTAACGTCCAAATTTGGGAATTCATAGCCCGAAGAAGTAAAGACTTAGCAGACTTTACGGCGGCTTCCCAAATTCCTCCAAAATGGGGAGCACCCGGAGGATTAAAATGCCATTCGCACGCAATATGACCCGATATCTGATCTCTACTATCCGGATGATTGACCAATTGTCGCAGCTGCCTCGCCGCACCGACAAAGTTGGTGCCACAGTCCGAATATATCGAAGACGGTAGACCCCGTCGAGCTACGAATCTATCTAACGTCAACAGAAAGGCCTCAGTCGAGAGGGCAGACACTGGTTCTAAATGCACTGCTTTGGTGGTCATACAAACAAATACAGCAATGTAAACCTTCACGATACGAGCTTTTCGCAGGCTGAGCTCTTTCATTTGCAATGGGCCTGCATAATCGATACCAACTAACGAGAACGGATGAGCTTCCTGAACCCTAAACCCCGGCAGAGCAGCCATGATGGGCTGAGGATTATCAGCCGCTATTTTCGCACATCTCACACACTTGCGGATTACCCGATGAGCTATCAGGCGAATGCCAATGATCCAAAATCGCCGTTGAACCAGAGCGATGAGCAACCGCGGTCGAGCGTGACATGCATAAAGATGCCAATGACGAGTGATCAGCACAGCTAAATACGACTCCTTCGGAACCAACATAGGATGCTTTCGACCTTCTGACCAATTCGAATTTTGCATACGCCCACCAACGCGAACTATGCCGTCTAGATCCAAGAACGGGCAAAGACGAGCTAGTGTCTTGGACTGAACCGGGCTCCCCCGACGCAGACCGCCTACTAGCTGGCTTAAGTAGCATTCCTGAGCACACCTTACGATCGTGTGTACAGCCTCATCCAATTCAGCCTGTTTCAAGAAACCTAACTCGACCCTTTTCCCTTGACACAACATAATGAACCGACGTACCTGAGCAACTACGCGGATCATCTGGTGGAAGGAGGAAAACCGAGAAAACCATTCGCGCGGAGGTTCTTCTCGAGTCAAAAGACACACTGATTTAAATTCCGGCAACTCTTCCAACCTTAAGCGCGGGATATCCTTAGACCAGGCTTCGACTGGGGATTGTAAAAAGGTCGGACCTTGCCAATAGAGGTTGCATCGCGTAAGCTCGTCAGGAAGAATACCTCGAGACGCGCAGTCGGCCGGATTATCTTCCGATCGAACATGTTGCCAGTGGCAACCGGGTACAGCAGACTGAATTTGATGTATTCTGTTGGACACGAATGTCTTGAACGATGTGTGCGGGCTGTTCAACCAAGATAACACAATGGACGAGTCGGACCATGCAAACACGTCTGAGATTCCCAGCTGGAACTCTAGAATGCGCTTAAGCCTGGCTAACCATGATGCAAGGAGCAATGCACCATTCAACTCCAACCGCGGTATCGTCATGGTCTTCATTGGTGCCAGCTTGGTTTTGGCACCCAGGAGGTATGTGTCCGTAGTTCCGGACGGATCAGTCACGCGGAGATACACTACAGCCGCATATCCCTTCTCTGAGGCATCACAGAAACCGCAGAGCACATAGCTACAACCGATGTAGCGTGGAATCTTGATTTCCACCAGCCAGCCCAATGAATGGTAAAAGTTGCACCATTCATCCGCAATATCCGATGGAATTCGGCTGTCACAATCGACCTGCGCGAGCCACAGACGTTGCATGATCGTCTTTGCATAGAATACCGTTGGTGACAGCATACCAAGCGGATCAAAAATCCTGGCGATCATAGACAGCACACCTCGCTTCGTGGGAATCAATCTGAAGTTGTTGACGGTAAAAGAAAAATAGTCCCTATCATGGTTCCACAACATGCCCAACACATGCGTCGCATTATCCAACTCAAACGTCAATGGACTTCCCGAACGATCTTCCGGTTTCAGATGATCCAAGAGCTCTGAAGAGTTGCTAGCCCACTTCCTTAGCTGGAGGCCGGATCTGGCAAGAATCTTAATTAGATTGGACTGCAGAATTTTGGCAGCTTCCAATGACTCTGCACCAACACATATGTCATCCACATATGTTTGGTTATACAACGCTCCCTTCACGTCTGGCTGATCTGCACATTCAGTGTCGGCGATATAACGGAGAACCCGCAGGGCTAAATAGGGAGCACTATTTACCCCATACGTGACCGTATTCAAAGCATACTCCTTCACAGCTACTTGAGGTGATTCCCGCCACAGGATGTACTGATATCCTCTGTAATGCGGCAATACCTCGATCTGGCGATACATTTTACAGATGTCTGTGGTGAACGCCACCTTATAAACCCTAAACCCAACCAGAACATCCACAATATCTTGTTGCAGCTTAGGGCCAACTAGCAGGCACTGATTGAGGGATATCCCAGAATGACACTTCGCCGAAGCGTCAAACACCACTCGTAGCTTGACATCATCTCCTTCAACCTTCTGGATCGCATGATGAGGAATATAATACTGTCCGGGACCCTTAGCCAGAGTCATATGACCGAGTTCCTCATACTCAGACATGAACTTGCGGTAGGCTGCATATAAAATGTTATCCGACGCTAACTTCCACTCTAGATGCAGCAAACGATTAAGGGCAACCTGCCGGGAGCCAGGGAAGGACTTCACTGGTTGACCTGAACGAAAAGGTAGGGGAACAGAGAACCGACCCTGCGAATCCCTGCTGACTTCCGAGTTGAACAACTCTTCGCACAGACCATCTTCTGTGAATTGTTGCGGAGCAGCTTCCGGTTCCTCTACCGACCAGAACTTTTCCATGAGTGTCTCCATGGAAGAGTCCAAGGACACCAACATAGACTGAGCACCAATGTCTGGATGTTCTTGTACCGGGCCAACCAGGACCCAACCGAAGACCGAGCTGTACACCGATGGGAACCCTGGACCTAGCGAACTGCTCTTGTCTTTCCAGACTTGTGGAAAGATGTCGGCGCCGATGAGCATATCGACTGGCGCTGGTTTGTCGAAACTTGGATCTGCTAGAGTCAAGTGGCCACACCTAGCCCGGACTTGGGATGGTAATTGCCGAGCTGGCATGTCGCTTGTGATCGACGACAGCACCCAAGGCCTAACACTGATTGACGGCGTAGGGAGATCTCGCGGCTGGATCGTTAGCTGAACAACGCCGTGTACATCCGGTACCTTTTGACCAGACAGTCCTGTCACCGGCACTGTCCAACGCGAGGGTTTCAGTCCCAAACGGACACAACAGTTTAATGTGATCGCACTTATCTGCGAAGCCGAATCAATAAGCGCGCGTATAGTGCGGGGATTCCCCACCGTGTCTTGAGCTTGGACTAGAGCTGTCCCTAATAACACCGTTGGGGATTGTTGTCTACCTAGCATGGCAGCTGGTGGACTGACAGTCTTCGAATTCGAGTCGCGATGTAGTAATGCGTGATGACGGCGCTTGCATATGGTACAGGAAGAAGGACACTTAAACGACATATGACCTTCCCCGAAGCAAACCATGCACAGACGATGAGTGCATACGAGCTGATATCGATCATCGATAGACAAGGCTTTGAACTTCGAACAGACGGCTAACTGGTGAGCACCAGAGCACAAGATGCACTTCGAAGGTTCCGACCTTGCTTGGGACAGTTTGGACGAGGTCGGTTTAGCAGCTACTAAAGTTGTCTTCGCATCGCGCCGAAAAACAGGTTTCTTGGTGCCAGCCGGCTTGGACGAGCTTCCTGACGGCTGAACACCAGCATTTTCGATGACCTGGATCCTTGTCTTGACGAACTTAATTACACTCTGGATCGATGGATACTCCTCGGAATTCTCAGCCTCGAACTGACGCCTAGAGAACGTAGGTAAGCACCGAGCAGCCAACGAGAATAACAAGAACGACGCTAAATCCGGAATCTGAAGCGATTCCAAGATTGCAATATTCTCATCGAAAACCGATAGGAACCTCTGCAGAGCAGCATGATTCTCAGAACTTGCGACCGGAGCGGTAATCAATTTGTCAATTATTGACGACGCCAATCTACGCGGTTTGTCATAGCGCTCGATCAGCGCATCCCAGGCAAGAGTGAACGACTCATTCGATATCGAGAACCCTTTGATCACTTCTTGAGGATCGGGGTGAAGGCACCCTACCAGATAATAAAATTTAGTAACATTCGGAATCTTATCATTATGGGCAACCAGATTACTGAACAAATCCCTAAACGCTGGCCAGTTATGACATTCACCATCGAAATATGGGAGGGGTATCTCAGGTAGCCTCATGGGGGCCAAGGGCAAAGGTGCATACGGCACTGGACAATCTTTTGATGACCCAACAGAAGAACTTGAATTTTCCCCGCTAGTCTCATACGCCACTCGCTGAACGGTACCAATGCACTCCCCCGACGAGGGTTGTGATTCATTCCACAAGGCCTTAGCTTCCACTAGTAACGACCGGACCTCAACCTCCAAGCCAACCGGGAACTCGGTCAACAAATCCAACTCAGATAGAATTGACAACAAACTATTATTTTCTATCTCAAAGCTGACCCACAATGCATCCAGATCTTGGATAGCCACTGCTAATTGAGATCTAACAGCCTGGTCGGTTGCTAATCTGGTAGCCAATTGATGAACATGGTGGATCCTAGCCACTACACCATCTCGACGCAGAATCGACCGATCCTTGGCTCGAGCACCGCGTTCTACGTCACCCATGTTACTAGTCTGTACAGATAACCTAACCACAATAATCAATCAGAGCAGATCAAATGTGAAAGCACGAGCAAGCTAAACCAATTCAAATAATTCTTATGAAGTCACAAGATGCAAAACGTTGAGCAACGATGCCAAATGATAATGATCAACCAGTAACAAACCAATTAGTTACTTAAAAGTCAGACGAGATGATTTATATAGGCAACACCTATGCAACTATCAACTTACATCAACTACAGACCTGGTAAATAGAATAACCGAACAGACGATGAGCAACGTCAATCAACAATAAACAAATTAATTGATAACAATGTAATATGAACGTGGATGTAGGCAATAACTAGACGAGCAACTAAATAAACACTAGACCACACTCAATATAACAACCAATAACAGTTCAGATAAATTAAAATAATCAGAGAGCACCTACTATTATAATTTAATCAAAACCCAGGTGTAACCGAACAACACAATACTAGCTATAATAATTAAATTAATTATAATATATAAATCTGATCTAGATAAATAAACAAATGTGTAATATATAATCCTAAGACTTCAGTTGAGCAACCCTAAAGAGAATAATATAATACAAACAATAAAATAATAATATGTAAAGTAATAGTACAGTACCTGAGCAATGGCACGACCCACGACGCACACTTAAATCCTATGTTATACAAGTATATAAAAAATATAATAACTAGGTGCACTGAAGGTGCTACTGTTAAGGCTGAACTGCCAACAGCAAAAATAATATTAATAATAAACACTCCAATCAATTACTAAGATAGGTGTTAACTAGACCAGCAACTAGTAAGAACCTCAAGCTTATACCCAATATTAAAATAAACCCATAAATAAATTCAACCCGGGGAGCACCAATTCAATACAATAATTTAACTAATTATAATATTTTAAAATGAATTTGAATTAATTAAAGATGATAAACAACCAAACCCTAAACGCATGAGCATGACTACAGTGAACATAACTCAATACTAAAATGGTAACTTTAATTCTTAGTAATAATGTAACAATAACTGAGCAGTCGTTGGAGTTAAATTCTTAAACCTACTAAATAGTAACTACCCTATATATATTAATATTGAGACCCCATAATCACATATAAAATATAATAAGTAATAATCGATACTACTAATGCAGACCTAACGTTACTTAAGAGCTAAGAACACTAGGTAGGAATAAGGATTAGGATAAATAAATATTAACACTTTATACTCATAAGCTATAGCTACAAACAAAATGTACTACTCACATGAATCCTGAGTACCAATTATGCTGATGGACCAATCAACCACGCTCTGCTACCAAATGTTTGCGCCGGCGATCCTAACTGGCGGTTGTCGCCTGACACACGGTCCTCGGGATATTAGTGGGTAGGGCAAATGTTTAATAAACAAAACTTAATCGGAAGGGTGAATATATGCGTATATTATTCTAAGGAAATATCAGAGCAAGATATTAAGGTTATTCGACATACAAGGGATGGGGGGGAGAAGGGGGATCACCCTCTGGCCTGCACAGCTGCTGCCAGACGTGGACTGGAGATGACGACTTGAGATGGCGTGGCTGAGCTGCTGGATATCCTGACGACAATAGATAATACTTCCCGTGGAGCAACGGAGCTGAAGGTGACAGCCAAAACTGCACGTGGAGCAACGGAGCGTAATATTACTGCTAGAGCTTCACGTGGATCAACGGCACACACAACGAGACGAACTTACAACGTGTGTAATGGCCAACGAGCTCGAACGGTAACGAACACGAACAACGCAAGAAACACGTGGTTGTCACGACAATACGGGTACGGAGCGTACGTGTGTCACCGGAGCTGGGACGAGCAAGAAAAGAACAAAGAGATAGCGGACCGGTCCGCCGGTGCCGAGCGCTGGTACCGGCTACCGCGACAGTCTGGCCAACATTTCGGCCGGTGGCGCGTAGCGCCCATGAACCAGGTTACCGTGGCGGTCAGCCCCACGCGACCGCCGACGGCGGCAACTCTGTTATCAAAAGGATCGAACAATAAGTGTATACTATGTAGTAAAAATAATTAAATATGAATCACAACATTCACAATATTCATTTCAAAAAATTTTATTGCACAATTTGGTTAATAATTAATAAAGTATACTATATTATTACTTACTTATTGTAATTTGTAGCTTTATAGTTTATATCTTTATTCACTTTATTAGGGTGGGTTGCATAAACGTTCATTAGCGATTTACAGAGCCGTCAACTTTATATAAAATAAATGAATAATTTATGATAAATTATTTCTTTAAAATACTTAAAATATAAAATGATACGTCTAATGTATAGTATTATAGTAATAATTATATTAATGTATTGTATTATAGTATCATGTTTTAACCACAGTTATATTATTTCAAGATAGCTTTCAACCACGGTTGTAGATAAGATTTATCTATAAAAGTGCAGTACTGCAGTGATTTGAGTGATTCGAATTTCGAATGATTCGATTCAAAGATTCACGTTTGCAGTGTAGCCAGTGAACCGATTCATTTTAAAACACTGAATCAATTCAATCGGTTCATCTAACTGAATCGATTCATTCATGAATTACCCATCCCTAGTACAAATTGTTTCCACCAGAGCGCGTTTTGTTTATCTGTTTCCCCAATACTGGGGCAAGAACTATAAACCTGAATATTTATTTATTGCATACCTATTCATATAGAATTTTTAGATGAATATAAATATTATTGTATTACTATATTTTACTTCTGTATAATATACTGAAGAATAAGATTTATGATAGAAATACAGAAACAAAATATTAGAATAATTATATTTTATTAATGTAGTCATACAATTTATCACCTAGACAGCGCTGTGTGTTGGTGTAAAACCCAATACACGTTTTGAGCTTCACATTTTCACGGTTCGTTCCGCAACCATATTATCTATAGCCGTGGTTGCCATGAACGGAATCTACTATTACGCGACAGTCTAATAGTTTTTAGATATTGTTCAGCATTTCTATTAGTTTCCAAGACCATAGAGTTTAGTATATCGTCAGTAAGAAATAATTTAAAATAATCATTTGGCTCATTATTTGCCAATAATTCTATAGATAACGTGCAATCGTTTTCATAAGTAAAATATTTTTGGTAATTACCTGTAACAGGATACCAGTTTGATGATATATTATCATTATCAGCATTAAGTTGTACTGGAAGGGATTCATGATCACTGAATTCGTCATCACTTTCTGATAGTTGAGAAAGAGGATCGGCATCGCTGTCATCAATACTTTCATCCGAAAATGAAAAATCTGAATCACCAAGTGCATCTTCGATCTGCTTTTGATCCATTTTAATAAAATAATAATAGTACACGTAATATTTAAACGAACAAGGAAGCAAGCACAAGAACGCGTTGTGATTGATAAACTATTAATGACAATAATGAAACGTATTTTGATAGACTGAAAAATATAAACAAAAAGACTATAAACTGCATAAATCAAATTGCCTCTATAAATAATTCTATCATAAATACTCAAGTAACTGACTTAAACACAAATTGTATGTCTAGTCTAGAAATAAACTGCAAAAAGGGAAATTCAAATTTCACAGTTTATGGAATTTACAGTCCTCCCCAAATTGATATTAATTCCTATTTAGATAAATTCGAATAAACTATTCTACACAGAGCCAGAGCTAATAAAAGTAACTACACGATAATAAAAGGTGACTTAAATATAAATATAATCTATAATGGTACAGATAGTAAAAACTATCTGAATTTAATAAATTAATTAGTCTCGTTAATTGTATAACTAGAACTAAAGAAATAGGAGGATCCTGGCCAACAGTAGTGAACGACTCTAATGTAAATTCTGCGACGAATAAATTTATTGAAATTTTAAAAAATGAACAAAATAATTGTTCTTTAGAAAAAATAATATCATCAAAAACCAAAAAAATTGAACATTGGGCAACAACTGCAATTATTATATCAATTCGTCACAGAGATAAATTAAATCTGAGTTTCAAAAAGCATCCATTAAACGACAAACTTAAACAGTACTATTTAAAATATAGGAATACGTTAACTAACACGATAAAAGAAGCTAAAACTAAATTTTATAAATCTGAACTAGAAAAAGCCGGAAATGATTCGAAATTAAACTGGTAAGCTATTAAAAACACAACAAATCGTTCTAAAACAAATTCCTTTATTCAAACTATTAATAACAAATTTGGTGAAAAACTGCACTTTGCAGATAAATCAAAAGAAATATCGAATTATTTTAATGAGTACTTTACGAATGTAGCACAAAACATGTATGACCAAATAAACATGGAATGTACTTATACTGAACAACTAACCTTAAATATTACAGACATGTCATTTAATAAATTAAGCGTAATTAATGATGAAGAAATTATAAAAGCAATAAAGGCTTTAAAAGATGATTCTTCTCCAGGATTAGATGGAATTTCAGTAAAAATGATCAAGTTAAATATACATTCATTGATTAAACCATTATCACACATTTTTAATTTAGCTATAGCAACATCTTCTATTCCGGAATGCTTAAAAATTTCAGTAATAACACCAATACACAAAAAAGGTGACAAATCTAACATTGAAAATTACCGCCCAATCTCACAAATATCAAATTTTGCGAAATCTTTTGAAAAAATTATTAAAGAACAATAAGTCCATTACCTTGAAAGTAATAATCTTCTATCATGTACCCAATTCGGTTTTAGACCTGGTAAAAGTATTGAACAAGCAATTGCAACAGTATCAAGCTATATTTATAATTCTTTTGAAAATAAAAAAAGGTGCAACTGTTTACTTAGATCTAGCAAAAGCATTTGATACTATAGATCATAAAATAGTACTAAAAAATGTTAACACACTTGGTATCAATGGAACGGCTCAGAAATTATTAAGTTCATACTTAAAAAATAGAAAACAACACGTTCGAATAAACAATGAATTAAGCGAAGAAACTTCAATAATATGTGGTGTACCTGACACGGTACGTAACGGTGACCAGTACAACGTACAGGCACCCATGACTAAATAAACAGGCATGTCAGCCCGATAATACTGTGCATGAAATGTTCCCCAGACTTGGAATAAACGTTAAAATAAATGGAAGAATTAAATCTCGGTGTATTTTGAATTTTACAAAACATACATTTTTAAAATACTAATTTTTGTGTTTTATGTTTGGCAACTCTAACAAATCTATGCAAATATGGGTATAAATTTGGGTAATGGTTTATTTATAACTTTAATGATATTAAATTTGTTTATACTTTGTTTTGTACTTAGTATTATCTTATACATTTTGTAATCTTTTGAACGATGAACAATAAAAACTTGAATTTTTATAATATATAGTTTGTTTTATTTTTGTCTTTTGAAACCAAAATCTTATTAAAAATGCCAAACTGTATGGTACCAAGTTGTCCAAATAACTCTTGCAGGAGACCTAATAAATAAATTATTACAGGTTACCCAAATCTCCTAAAGTGAGGAAAAAGTGGTTAGATGCTTGTGGTAAGGAAGATGGTCAAGTAAAAAATGGTAGGTATAATATTAAATTGTTTATTTATAACATAATACACAACAACAATATAGCAATGAGGTAATAATATAAGTTTTAAAACAATATTACATCAAAGAAAAAAATGTATTTTACAATTTGTTGTCTTCGCTTATTTTGTATTATAATAAAATATAAACATTATAGTGCGGATATGTTCAAAACACTTTAATCCTAGTAAGTTACAAACAAGGTTGTGTTGTTTTAAGTAATAAGCGAAAACTTAAGCCGAGTGCTGTACCAACTAAATATTTAACTCCATGCAAGGCAAGTATTTTAAAGGGGTTTAATATTATTTAGTGTCATATTTATTTCATAACTATATAATATACAATATCATAGAAAACTGTACATTGTCAAGATTATGAAAGTGTTGCGGTAAATGAACATGAAGGTATATCAGAGATAGAATTATCTACTATTAGTGACCATGAACCTGAAGATACGTTAGAGGTAGACATTTATACAATAATATGCATAAACATGTATCAATATTTATCTTTAATTTAGGTACATGTTGATATAGAGATGAGAAAGAAAAAAATTATCAGATCTCTCATGGACAATTTTAAATTAAAATAGTAATTTTAGATTCTGAGCGGAGCGATGAATGTATTGATTTTACAATGATCTGTGATATTTTTACCATTTCGTGGTAAGTGTGACCACTTTTAACCTACTGTACAGCAGAGCGACACCCACCTTTTTTTAATATTTAAATTTATAATTTATAAATTTTAATAATTAATAACATACCTCTTTATTATATAAATAGTAATATAATAATTATAATTGTTAGCTAGGTATTATACTATAATTAGTGACAATATTAAGCTAATAAATTATAAATTATATTTTCTACATACATTCGTATGAATGTACGAATTATTGAAAAACAATTTTCTAGTGCATCTTGCGTTAAGCGATTTGTTAATAGAAATTACTCTATATTTATGAAAGGGGCTACTGCGGACATTTATAATTTTTCAGATTCATAAAGCTGCTGAATAGTTATTGTTGTCCAAACAATTCCAATAAAACATGGCGGAATGCTTATTTTTTTCGTTCTGTGACAAATTTTGATTGTGTTTTTAAATAGTTATTTTGCCTTTTTTAAATTCTCAAATATTTGTGGGTAACAGTTAGACATTGGTCTTCTATTTGGATTTGGGTCACACAAATTTTTACTATTAGCTGAATCAAACATTTTGTTAACTACGTCGATGAAATTAGCTGTTAATGACTTAATCTCACCAGTGGCGATGCAAGTTTTTATTGCTGCAGAAACTGAATTACTCAATAATTGTACAGCCAATTTGCAATTCATTTTCTGAAATGGATTTGGATTTAAGTGAGTCGGTGCAATTTTAATCATTGCCCTCGCGGTAATATTTGCATCTATTTCATACGCCTTTCTTATATTGTTCATTGATACTTTTCTTCTATTATTTATTTCAAAATCGCCATTTAATAAATTGTTTCTCACACTCTTAATAAGGCGTGGCATGTCATGAATAAAAAATAGTTTCATACCACATATTGTGGTCGAAGGTTGATCTTCGTTTCCTCCGAGTAGAATATACATACGACGGTTTTGTGCGCCCTGATCGCAAATAATGCATGTTGGTGAGAGACCAAGATCTGAAATTTGTTGAACACAGTCTTTGATTATGTTGACCAAATTATCTCCTTTTACACCACTCCCAGTGAAAAAGTAGCATAAAGAAAACTTCCAGTTTGAATAAAGACCGCGAACCACAGCAACTAATGCTTGAGAACCTATTTTATTTGTTCTCCCTAATGTCCTCAAGTCTTCAAATCCTTCAATTTCATCCAACACCTTATTATACTCTAACGTTTTCACAATAGCTACTTCATCAAGTAAAATTGTAAATTTTTTTTCTTTTTCACTCATTCCGGAAATTTTCAATCTTATCTGATCCATATATGCTTTAGGAAATCCAGTAGAAAAACTAATTGAGTTAAGCCAACGTCTAACAGTAGTCTCACCTGGTAGAATTATACCATTTTTTCGCATAAATTTGTTGGTGGATGGTGACTTGTAATATAATGATAGAGCTATATTATTTTTAGTTTTAGACCACGGTTTGCGTCTTTTATGTAGCAATTGCATTGATATTAGAGACTTAGAACTAATTGACGGAAACTTGGCCTCTTCAAAAAAACGGTGCACATTAATTTGTTTGCTTTGTTTAGGTTTATTTTTTTCATTGGTTTTTTTTAGTGAAGTAATTATAGCGCGTTTATGCTTGATTAATTTTTTCTTGTTTCGTAACTTATTTTGTAAAATATTATTCTTTGCAGCGATTTTTCTCGGACTATTTATTATTAGATCTATCTGATGGTTTTTGAAGACTGTGTAGGTCAATTAATTGCGGTACCCATTTTTTCGTTGAAGGAGATATTGCTAATAATTCAGGACTTTGATTACAAATTGAAATGTTTGGAGTAGATGTTTTTGAATGTAAGCTATTGTATGTATAATTAGGCGTTATAACTTTAAGGTTTTCAGGTGTAGATGATACATTTTCTAAAAACAAAAATAAGTTTCTAATAGTATAGGTAGGTAACCACGAAATGTTTTTGAATTATAACAAAATTACTAACCTAACATTATTATTCTTTGAAGCAAGGCTGGGAATTAACGAGTTAAAAAGTTAAAGTTAATTTTATTTTAACTTTTTAACTTCACTAATTACTTTTAGCTTTTCATTAACTTAACTGTTAACTTATTAAATTTCCCTTTTAACTAACGTGAAATTAACTAATTAATTTTTCATTTTAAGAAGTAAGTTAAGTTAATTTATTTTGTTTTTAATTTTATTATATTTAACTATTTCAGTCTATTTCGTTTTCACCAAATTTTGGTGGCGTCTCGAGAAAAGGCACAAATAACGTTTTTGCAATTCTAAATGAAAAGTTAAAAAGAAATATTTCCGGTATTGGCTGTGCTGCTCATATTCTGCACAATGCTATGCATAGTAGTGCTGATATTTTGCCAACTGACATTGTACTCATAATTAATAAAATATTTCAGTATTTTCATATTTATACAGTTCGTACGGAAAAATTGAAGGATTTTTGCGATTTTGTTAGTATTGAGTACAAAAATATTTTAGGATCTGTAAAAACGCGTTGGTTATCTCTACAGCCAGCTGTTTCTAGAATAATAGATTTATATCCTGCATTGAAATCATATTTTATGTCACAAGAAAAGTGTCCTACAGTTTTAAGAACTTTTTTTAATGATCCTATATCCATGGCATGGTTATATTTTGTACAAAGTCAGTTGAAGGTGGTATGTGATACAATAAAAAGGATAGAAGGTGATCATATATCAGCAGGCGAGGTGTATGAAGAAATTGAAGTGTTATGTGGTAAAATAAAAAATCGGAAAAATCAACATTTTTTTACATCAGAGCTAGCTCAACTTATTTCAGATCTTGATAAGAACAAACTGTACAGTGAAAAAAAGTTTATTGAGATAACTAATGAGTTTTATGACACGTTTTTATTGTACGTGGAAAAATGGGGATATCACTTTGAACCACTAAAAGTTTTTCGTTGGATTCAAGTACTAGATTTTCCAATTTGGAGTGACATTCAAGAAAGTTTTAAATATATTACTAAGAATAATCCAACATTGAAATTCGATGAAGATGAACTTTTTGACGAATTTAATCATGTGCTAAATGTAATGAAGGTTAAAATGCAAAACTGGAAAAATGGTTCAAAAACCGAAGATAGGTGGTGTGAAATATTTAAAATTCTAGAAAAAAATAACATTTTAATTAAATATTTTACGGTTATTTTAGAGTATTCGATGGCTATTCCAGGTACTAACGCGTCGGTAGAAAGAGTATTTTCTATTACAAATGTTTTATGGACAGATGAGAAAAATCGATTTCTTGTGGACACAATTAGATCGATAATAATCGTAAAACAACATTTTAAAAATGTTTCATGTACAGAATTTTATACATTTCTTTTAGAACATCCACAATTATTAAAACTAATTAGTTCTTCAGAAAAACGTGAAAAATCATATAGTGAAGACATCTCTGAACAATCGTCATCAAAATGAATTAATAAGTTTTTTTAAAAAAGTAAAGTACGTGAATTAATCTTATACAGTGTTATTAAAAATTATGTTTAAATTATAAAATATATATAGATTATAGATATATATATTAAGTATTAATAAAAAAAATTAAATTATTATTAATTTTGTCCTGTATTTTTTTTTTTTAAATATGGTCACCCTAGATTAATAGTAATATGAGAATTTTTCAAACTGCATATTGCTTAGCGAAGCATCATCGTCCCTTTCTACAGTTTGAAGAACTTATTAGATTGCAGAAAATTAATGGACTAGACATAGGATCTTCCTTACACAGTCGAATAACTGCCACTCGAATAATTAACGTTATCGCAAAAGAGATGCGCCAACGGCTAATCACGCGTCTTATAGAGTCAAACTCAAAATTCACTATAATGATTGACGAATCGACTACACTAAGCATAAAGTGCACACTTATTTCATATATTTTATCAAACTTTGATTCAGAGATTCCTATTGTAGTATTTCTTGATTTAATAGAGCTGGATGGGCAAGACGCTGTAAATATAGAGAACGCCTTGTGGTTAAGCTTAGAAAAAATAGGAATTTCTAAGTCTTTTGCAGCGAAGAATTGGATTGCATTTGCAAGTGATGGAGCTAGTGTAATGACAGGCACGAAATCTGGAGTAGCTGCTAAGCTTTGTGAGAAGATACCGCAACTATTTACGTGACATTGTTTATGTCATCGCCTTGAACTTTCGGTACATGATGTCATAAAAGATGTGCAAGGTGTTTCTCGCTTTCAAAGTTTAATGGATAAACTTTACTCTTATTATCACCAAAGTCCTAAAAATTCTAGAGCCTTAGACGAAGCTTGTTTGGAGGTTGGAATTGAAATGAAAAAAATTGGTCGTATTTTAAACGTGCGTTGGTCTGCCAATAGTTTTCGTACGATAAAAGCCATATGGGAAAACTATCCAGGGATACATAAGCATGTGAGTCAAACTCTTGAAACTGGACTAAAAAAAAAATTAGAATCTTCTTCTTTCTTGGAGGAGCTTGGACTCTTTTATGACGTCCTTTTTGAACTTGGAATGCTGTCTTGTATACTTCAATCAAGAAAAACCACATTAATGCGGGCTCAATCAGAAATGTGTAGAACGATTAGAATTCTAAAAAGCCTGAAGACAGAACCTGGTGAAAAAGAAAAAGAAGTCATAGAAGCTATACAAAAACGAATCCATAAAGGCATAAATATTACAATCACAAAGTCTGGAGGAATCAACAGATTGCAATTCTTGCAAAATATAGTCGATAGAATGCGTCAGCGCTTATTCAATGACCTTAAAATAGAACAATATTACAAGATCTAAAGGTAAGGAATATTGAAAAATATAGTTTAATTAATAATTATTACTGTACGCATACATTTAAATTGAATTTTTTTCATCCTGTAGGTTATTGGAGAAGTATTTAAAACAAAAACCGATGATGATAGAGGAGAAGAAGAAGTTAAAAGAGTGTCACGCAGATTTGGTTTTTAAGAATTTGAAAGTTTGGTAAACTTTCGTTCACGAAATGCGTCTTCTGATCTTATAAAAACACTAAACATACTTCCAACAACAACTTCCGAATGTGAACGAGGATTTTCTGACATGAATTTTACCATAACTGATCTTAGATCTCGTTTAACGATTGAAAATGTGTCAGATCTAATGTTTATCTCCATCAATGGCCCCCTAGTTGAAGACTTCAATCCACGACCATACGTAAAAATATGGCTGCGTAACCACAGATAAGCAGATTCAGCTCCACGTGGTAAAGAACAAATAAAAACCGTCGACGAAGAAGATGAGTTAAGAAAACAATTTTTTATCAATTTATTTAAATAATTCATTTTTATAATTTTGTTTTGATTTATTAAAAATGTAATAGTAATTTTTTGGTTATTAATTAAACCTCTCCACCACTTTTATCGTAAAAAAATGAAATACCTATATTTTGGTATTCTTCAGCGTAGTATACTCTCATAAAAAATTATGAGAACATCACTGATTAAAACAGAAAATAATATGCACTAGTCGACATTAATAAACACGTAACTGTTGATCGGATATTCGAATTTAATTTAAATAACAAGACCTATTCTAATATTAAAAAATTATTAAGAATCAGGACGTTCATGTGTTCACGACACATAAACGTATAACAACTCTATTTTATGAATTTATAATAATAATAATTATTGTTAAATGGTTTTTTTTTTCAATATTGTTTTTATTTGAAGAATTAAAATCTATAACGTATGTACAATAAGTAGTATTAATAATTTACAAAACAGTTGACAGTGTATGTTCACATGAGGAGGAGATTACAAATTTGTAACACCTCTTAGATTAAATGGTTAAAAATAAAGTTTTCTACAACCCATATGACTTCGTAAGTAAGAAATATCCAAAATAACACTTATAAGTTATAAATTATATATATTGAATATTATATAATATCATTGATGGCTACAATTCAGAATAACATTTACAATATATTAATTATTTAAGAGGATGTCAGCGCACCATTTGTTTCTCCCTCTGGCCCCAGCGCAACATTGACAAAACGCATTTACACAGAATCAGTTTTTTTGTTTTTAAGTAATTTTCAGAGTAAAATCATACATCACAAAAAAAATAGATTTATATAATATTTTTGAGGGAATGACATACAGATTTTATATTTTATTGTTATTTTACTTAGTATTAGACTTTTAAAATAAACAAAAAAAATTTGTAAATTTAAATTAATTTTTTGGTATGATATTTAGACAAATTGATGTGTCAATCTCTCAAAAATATTAATCTCTATCTTTTTTGTAATGGGTTATTTTACTCTCAAGATCACTTAAAAACATTGAAAAAATGATGTTTTTAGCTCATGTTACGTGGTTTAGGTAGGTACTCATGAAACTAATTACTAGACTTGATTTTTGCTTTGGGTATAAATTTATTTAGCTGATGCAAAACATAACTTTAAGTATTACAATTAATAATAATAGTTTAGAGTCGAACGACGTGCACTCGGTTGCGCAATACTATGTCGACTGACTTATAATAGTTTTATATCTCCGGTGTCCCGGTCGAATCACCGATAACAGTAACCGATAATAATAATAATATATTGAGTAGTGACCGAACATGCCGCCCACCTTGGAACATTAAGTTTCAAATTTTTCTTATAGTTATTATACAAATACATTATTATGCACATTAACATATACATTGTTATACATGACATAAAAAAATAAAAATACATATGTAATAGGCGTGGATACGCAAAAAAAATAAATCATGACATATGGTTACTATAAATATTAAATAATTCCACAAATTTTATACAATAAAGTTAATTCCATACTACATATAATACTCGGTTATTAATCCTGACTTTAGAAAAAAAAAACAATTTTTTTTTTTTTTTTTTTACTGTTGATCGAGTGGTGAATTGCCCTCGAAAGGAAGGGGACATAAATAACGAACTGCCCGGGAAAATTCGCCTTTGCAAGTTCGCACCTTGGCCACCCGTACTTGCCCATTGGAACCGTGAATGACCTCGACTACCCTGCCCATGGACCATTGGAGCGGAGGCACATTGTCGTCGCGCATGAGCACGACCGTACCAACTCCGAGTTTAGGTCCGCTGGAGCTCATCCATTTTGTCCTTTCCTGGAGTTGCGTTAGATAATCCCTCGTCCAACAGGCCCATAACTGTTGCGTGAACTGCACAACTCGTCGCCATCTCGACAATCGATTGGTCGGGACATCTCTCTCATCACGATCGGGTAGCGAAGTTAATGCGTCACCAATAAGAAAGTGGCCGGGGGTGAGAACGGATAAATCGGAGGGATGTGAGGACAAAGGAGTTAACGGTCGCGAATTTAAAATTGCCTCTACACGTATTAATATAGTGTTCAACTCTTCAAAAGTGAGTGAGGCATTGCCTAGTGTACGATATAAATGAGCTTTCAGCGACTTCACAGCCGCTTCCCAAAGGCCGCCGAAATGTGGTGACCTTGGTGGTATAAAGTGCCATTGAATACTTGATTTGGATAATGTGTCCTGAATACGCTCCTGATGTTCAGTAGATTGAAAAAGTGCTTGCAATTCTTGGAGTTGACGGTTGGCGCCCACGAAATTCGTTGCATTATCGGAATAAATGTCCATGCACAGTCCGCGTCTATCACAGAACCGCTGCAACGCATTAAGAAACGCTTGAGTGGTCAGGTCGCCTACTAATTCTACGTGCACCGCCTTAGTAATAAAACAAACAAATAAGCAAGCATATGCCTTATTCAATGGAGCATTCCGCCTTAAACTGGACTTGATCATAAATGGACCCGCAAAATCTACACCTGTTTTTTTGAATGCCCGTGTAGGCCGTACACGAGCCTCGGGAAGATCACCCATGATAGGCTGTACGACAACAGGTCTATATTTAAAACATTTTATGCAGCGATGTACAACGCTACGCGCAATATTGCGTCCGTTAAGTGGCCAGTATTTTTGACGAACCGCGGATAATATAGCCTGTGGGCCGCCATGCATTAATCTATCATGTTCGTGTATAAATATTAATTTGGTTAAAACATTTTTCGCAGGCAAAATTATCGGATGTCGCTGCGATTCATTTAGAGTAAATGCATTTCCTAGGCGACCGCCCACCCTGAGCAAATCATTTTTATCTAAAAACGGATGCAGGCGTAACAATACACTTTTAGAGCTTACTTGGCCTGATTTACGTAAGTCCTTGATCTCACCTGCAAAATTACTAGCTTGCACTAACCTAATAATACTATTCGCAGCCTTGTCGATTTCATCTGCCTGAAGTGCACCAATTAAATTTTCTTTCTTCGACGCATTATTAATAAATCGTAGGCAAAATGCAGTAACGCGTATTAGTTTCGTTAGAGATGAGTATCTTTCTATGATCGACAAATCGTACCTGTCTGTAATTACGTGAGATACTGTTCGCGCTTCTAATAAAACTTCATCCGCTCTACTATAGATATTATTTTCTTTCGGCCAATCAGAAATATCTTTGTGCAACCACATAGGTCCCCTCCACCACAAATTTGATTCACCGATTTTTGTAGGACAACAGCCGCGCGAAACTATATCTGCCGGGTTATCCTTGGTGCTGACGTGGTGCCACTGCGAAATCGAAGTAGTTTCATGTATTTCGCCAATGCGGTGTGCAACAAATGTTTTCCATCTTGCCGATTCCGACGATATCCAAGATAAAACGACGGTAGAGTCAGACCAAAAATATTTGTGTTCAATTGGTATAGATAAACTCGTCGCGTATTTGGCCGCCAGCCGCACTAGTAGGACGGCGGCTAATAGCTCTAGACGTGGCAATGAAATTATTTTTAATGGTGCGACACGTGATTTCGAACAAATTAAATTAGTTATGACCTCACCATTATAGTTTTTTACGCGGAGATATAGACAAGCGCCATATGCTGTAAGTGATGCGTCCGCGAACCCATGTAATTGTATATCTGCAATGTCACCATCACCTACGAGCGAACGCGTAATTTTTAACGTGTTTAAATGTATTAAATTTGCACGGCACTTGCGCCACTCGCCTTCAATTTCTGTTGGTAACGTTGCATCCCAATCTACCCGCGTTTGCCATATTTTTTGCATTATGATCTTAAAACAAATTATTACAGGGCTTATTAAACCAAGCGGATCGAAAATTGCGGCGATCTCGGACAATATCGCGCGTTTTGTTGGTCGCGTTTTGTTATTGTACATTAACACTTTGTATTGATATGCATCAATGTCTTTATTCCAATAAAGTACCAAAATTTTTGTAACATTTTCCGTATACTGCAAATCTAAGCCATTGTTGGCACTTGGTACTGCTTCAACACCAAGCAACAAGTCGGGATCGTTGCTCGACCATTTGCACAGCTCTAGACCAGCGCCCCTCAAAATCGTTATTAGGTCATCGCGTAATCTTAATGCAGACCGTTTTGACATAGCTCCGCCGAGAAAATCGTCTACATAGAAATCACGACTTAGGGCCTGACAGGCTTCGGGAAATTTTGACGACTCTTGTTCGGATAATTTTTGTAAACAGGCCGTTGCCAGGTATGAAGCGGTGACTATGCCATACGTAACAGTTTTTAGTCGATATATATTTAGTGGCTGGCTCGGGTCTTCACGCCACAAAATGTGCTGGAAATCACGTTGGCTTTCCGACACCCAAATCTGCCGGTACATTTTTTTTATATCAGCTGTGAATACTTATTTGTGTATACGAAATCGCGTCATTATAGAGACCAAATCCTCTTGTACGGTAGGTCCCTTTAGAAGCACATCATTTAGACTTACGTTAGTACTTGTTCTCGCCGACGCATCGAAAACCACGCGCAGTTTAGTACTGGTACTGCTTTCGTTGCGAACTGCATGGTGCGGTAAATAATAACCTTTATCATCTGGAATCGTGTTTTGCGTAATTTCCATGTGTCCAAGTTCGGAGTACTCTTTCATAAATTTGGTATATTCTTCCTTGAGCTTGGTATCGGTTTGAAATCGTCGTTCTAATGATAACATTCTGCGAAGGGCTACGTCATACGATTTTCCTAATTTAGGAGCATTGTCACGAAAAGGTAGACCTACTGTAAAACGCCCGTCTTCACCACGCTTTACATTTAACTCGAAATGTTGTTTACACCTTTTTTCCTCTAATGTGTATACGTTGCAATTCTTTACCTCCTCTAAGCGCCAAAATTCGGCAATTTGATTTTCTATATTTGCGAATTCGGACATTACGCTCGTACATAATGAAAATGTTGAATTTTCGGCTTGATTTGTTGGCGAAGGGATGGGTCCCGCGATAACCCAACCTAAACGAGTGCCCTGGAAAATTGGCCCCCGTGACACTGTCTGAATTTGTTCTTTAGTTAGTAATTCAAAATATATTTCGGCGCCTAAAATGATATCTACCTTTTTAGGCACGTGGAAAGATGGATCAGCCAAGCTTATATCTACCGGGACCTTCAGTTCCGTCAGATTGACCGGCATCAACGGTAACTTGCTCGTTAAATTGGGAAGTGCGAAAAATTCCAAATTTAATGAATAGTCGTATATACGCGATTTTATAGTAGTTGTTACTTTGTACGTTGACGTATGCGATGCATCATTAATGCCGATTATTGAACACGATGACTTTATTCGTTTTAAATTTAAACGCCGGGTCAATGATTCGGTCATAAAATTGTGCTGCGATCCACTATCCAGTAACGCACGGCACAAAACTGGTTTATTTTGACTGTCGAATACGAGAATCTCGGCCGTTGATAACAATACCTGACCTACTTCACTATTTTGACGTGCATGAGCATTTACCGATGCGGGTGCGCTATTAATCATTGCCTCATTAGCGATATCATTTCTATCGTTCTCCGCGGGTGGAGTGGTGTTGGACGATTCGCCGCTGTTCCCCGCACCGCCTGTATGTGTATTATTATTATTAGTGCGCGGCGAATGCAACAAACCATTATGTGGACGCGCGCATTTCGGACAATTACGTGACTTACATTTGTCGGAGTGTGCGCGTAAGCATATGTTACATAATTTTAAGTCATTAATTCTTTTTATTCTCTGTAGTATTGTGAGTGCTAGAAATTTGGTACATTTATAAATTGAGTGTGAGCCATTGCAATTATAGCATTTGAAAGATGTGGTAGTTGTAAATGATGAAGACCTGTCCCCTGATTTCTTGAACTTTGGAATGTCTGTTGGTACCTGCGTATTCATGTTTTTATTTGATTCTATCGCCTCCAAAATTCGAAAACGTGATTTTAAAAAATCTATTAGTATTGGCACTCTGAAATCTTCCAACTTGGTCGCTTCGCTTTCCCATGCTCGTCTCGTGTTTGCATCCAGTTTTGACGTTATTAAATGAGATAACAATGCGCCCCAACTGTCTGGAGTTTGTCCTAAAGACTCAAGTGCTTTTAAATGACCAGACACCGTGTCAATTAGTGTACGCAAATGTACTGCCGATTCTCTTTTCAATGGCTCTAGATCAAATAACGCTTTCACGCGTACCTGGATCAACACCCTTTTGTTGTCGTACCTCATGATTAAACTTGTCCATGCTACTTGATAATTTTCCGCTGTAGTTTGCAGACAATGTATAACCTTTTCCGCATCTCCACTGAGACACGATCTTAAATAAAAAAATTTTTGAATGTCGCTCATCGATTTATTATCGTGTATTAACGCCATATATATATCGTAGAATGCGGCCCACTCTGTATACACTCCCGTAAACCTTGGTATCTCGATAGCAGCTAACTTGATTGCCGACTGTACGGGCGGTAGGCTTGCATGACCATTTGCTTCGTCGTTGTTGGATTCGTTCGAAGTCCGATTAGATGACGGATTTGAATTAATACCTGGCGACGCGGCTCTAATTATTTTATTGCATTTAGCTACGTTATCATAATACAACTCCTCGAACTCGCTACGGTATTTCTCGCTCTCATTAGTTGTCTCGCTTTCTTCTTCAATTTGCGCTTGAACTTGTTGAAAGTCATGCCATGTTTCTGCGGTCTTTTCCAATCTTACCGTAATTTGATCGATATCTAGACTACCTTTATTATCGCGGATGTAATTTGCTATGCGAGTTAATTGGCCTTTTAGCTGGCCCCGGCGTACGATAAGGTTCGCCAGCTCACTCATTGTATTATCTATATTGTAGTTTGTACTGTGTCGCTATTCTATGCACTGTCCAATTCTACCACGTACTTTCCACTGGCTATACTTATATACGCTAATATATAATGTCAACCGAGACTCGAGTGTCAGAATATTAGGAATAGGTAAACGGGAAAAGGAAATAAACCCCGAAACACTAACTTATAGACTATGTGCTATTAACAACTCGCTTACCTTGCCTTCGATGACCTTGACGAAGTTCTTCCTTGACGAAGTTCTTCCTTGACGAAGTTCTTCCTTGTACTTCTCTATAATGAAGTATTGTGCACGCACTTTGGATTTCGCGTTTAAAATCACTCGACGATCGATTTACGCGATGAGCACTAGACGCTCTTATGAATTAAACTGCGATATTATATAATATTATTTTGCATCAACTAAATAATCCGGCTCGAAGGACCATGTTTTTAGCTCATGTTACGTGGTTTAGGTAGGTACTCATGAAACTAATTACTAGACTTGATTTTTGCTTTGGGTATAAATTTATTTAGCTGATGCAAAACATAACTTTAAGTATTACAATTAATAATAATAGTTTAGAGTCGAACGACGTGCACTCGGTTGCGCGATACTATGTCGACTGACTTATAATAGTTTTATATCTCCGGTGTCCCGGTCGAATCACCGATAACAGTAACCGATAATAATAATAATATATTGAGTAGTGACCGAACAAATGATTCTCCGTAAATACTTCTGGTCTATGTTGAGCGTGGACTAGAGACTAGAGAGAGAAAACAAATAGCGCGCTGATATCCTCTTAATAAGTTATAAAATATGTGTTTTTGAGTTATCCATCAGTTTTTCTGTTTTTATTTTAGATTTAAGTACCTATTCTAAACGACCTTCAAAATGTTTCAATGTTTTCAATGCTTATATTAAAATCAATACATCTTAATATTGTAATATACTAATAACATATCAAATTTTAATTTGTAGATGTTTCAAAAATATGATGATTCTACCAAGGTGTATTGATAAGGTGTCGTCAGTTGATTGGAAATGTCTTAAAGTAGCCAAATGAACAGTTTTGTACACCAAAGTATTGGGAAGACAGATTAACACTGGGAGCGCTGTCGACGCCTATCGTACTGATGGTTAGGCGGGTTCCCCCCTACGCGGAGTCGGGAGATTGTATGTATTTTCCCGACATTTCGCATATATTTTGCTTTAATTGAAGTGTATTTGAATGTATTTGGTAATATTAGTAGAAATTGTACTTACCAACGTATACAGTTAGCTATTAAAGCGTATAAAGTTTCGATACCAGAATTCATTTATTATAAAAAGTAAAATAACCAATATAAAACTATATCTATACATCACGAATTGGAAGGTACAAATTGTTTCCACCAGAGCGCGTTTTGTTAATCTGTTTCCCCAATAGAAAATTGAAAATATATTATGAAATAAGGTATAAAATTCAAAATTTTTCATTGCATAATGACTTTTATGTTCTAAATTATTTATATGCATGTATTTAAATACTTTCTTTTAATCAAATACAATTATTAATATTATTAAATATTGTAATTTTAAATTTCCTATTAAAAAAAAAAAATATATGAAAAATGTGAGAGTTAATTCATAAATTGATCATACATAATGCTTTCAAAGTGTTACAATTAACAAATAATAATTATTAATTATTAATTAATATATGGATTTTAAATACAATTCATAATGTGTTGATATTGAGATTAATACTAGTATTCATATTACCTTTTTTTTTTTTTTTTTTTTTCGTTTTTGAACCGACGGCGCCGCGGGAATTGCTTTCGCATTACTTCCGCGACGCCGCCATCGTTTATTGAAAAAGAAACAATAATATACATTTACATGTGTGGGGGGGTTGACGGGACAAGTCCCCGACTAACCGCCCCCTAAAATATTTGACAGGTTACAAGTTATTTTATATCGTTCGTGGAGCTTCCTGGGTCTTCTAGGGCCGACCGGAGTCCGCCGCCCTTGCTAACGCGTTCGTGCCCGCCTTCGCGAGCCGACCGCAGTCCGCCGCTCTCGTATCTCGTTCAGTCCGATGCCGTGATCGTCGTCCCTCCCGTGGTGTCACAAGTGGGGAGATGAAGAACGGTGGTCGGTGACACCTCCGACGTGTCGCTGTTGCGATTACGCACCATGTCTTCGGCCCGTTCTTCATCGTCAGCGGTTTTCAGCGCTGCAGCTGATCTTCTCTTTCGTCGGCTTCTTTTGCCGTCATGATCGTTTCGATCATCTTTAAAAGCTCTCCTCGGTTGATAACGGCTTGGCCTTCGATCCTGGAGCGCGCAGCCGGGTCTTCAGGTAGTTCGTCAGTGCGCGGCCCGCAGAGGATGTCTTCCACGTCGCCGGCGTGTGGGGGTCGACGGAGGATCCTATCCATGGGGGCGCGTTCTTCTTCCTACCTAGGGCAGACGAACAGCGTGTGCTCGGCATCATCGTCTGGGTGCATGCAGTACACGCAGTAGCCGTCGTCCGCCCGGTTAAACCTACGCAGGTAGCTCCTGAAGCATCCGTGGCCCGAGAGGACCTGCGTCAGGTGATAAGTCATATCCAACTTTGGCTTCGCCAGCCACCGTGCGATGTCCGGTAGCAGGCGGTGGGTCCACCTTCGCCCGACCGCGCCCGAGGTGGCGGCCGACCGGTCCCATTTCGTTTGCCAGGATCGTATGGATATTTTTCTCTCGTCCAGTTTGATCGCTCGTTTGGTTCTCCGTTCGCCGACATCGCTGAAACGGTCTTCTCGAGTGCCAGCAGGTCGGCCGGTATCATGGACGACAGCACGGAGGACGCTTCCGCTGATATCATCTGATATCCTCTTATGTTACGGATGGCCGTGGTCCTCTGAGCCCGCGCCATCGCTTTCCGGTTCTTGGCCGTTTTGGTACACACCGTCGCCCAGACCGGAGAGGCGTACAGCAGCTTGCTGTTGGTCACCGACCCGAGGAGTGCCCGTTTAGCCTGGGCCGGGCCGCCTACGTTCGGCATCAGTCGTCCAATGGCCTTCGCTGAGTCGGTGGCCTTCCTCGACGCGGCCGCGATGTGAGCCGTGAATGACAGGCGCGTGTCGAGCTCAACTCCCAAGTACCTGATAGACGGTTTGACCGGAATAGCGTGTCCATCGACGTGCAGCGCCGGGTCGGTGTACACGTATTTTCCGGTCAAGACGACGGCTTCAGATTTCTGAGGCGCCACGTTGAGGCCGTTGTCGCGCATCCACAGGCTGACGGTGTCCAGCACTGGGTTTAGCAGTGCAGCCACCGACGGTCCGGTCTGGGATGTGCCGATGACGGCTACGTCGTCAGCGAACGCGACCAGCTGCACTCCCGGTGGCATTTCGATGTCCAGCAGGTCGTCGTAGAACGCGTTCCACAAGGACGGTCCCAGAACGGAGCGCTGTGGAACTCCGCAGGTCGTGCTCCGAGCTGTCCGCGCCTCGCCTACGAGGAGGGTCCTGTCCTCCAGGTAGGATCGGATGGTCCGGTTAATGTAGCGAGGAACCTTTTTCTTTCTGAGTGCGGCGTCGATGCACGGCCAGGGGACGGTGTTGAACGCGTTCCTTACGTCGAGGGACACCACCACGCAGAGGTCGCGGTGTTGAGTCGCGCCGGCGGCTGCTCCTCGGGCCGCCGCGATCACCCGTTCGATGGCGCCTTCGGTGGATCGCCCGTGGCGGAAGCCAAATTGGTTATCGGACCGCTGGCCGGTGGTGTCCAGGTCCTCATTTAGCCTGATCAGGAGGAGTCGCTCGAGGAGCTTGGCCGTGGAGTTGAGCATACACAGCGGCCTGAAGCTCGACGGGGCGAGGACGGGTTGTTCGGTCCCTTCCGGAGGAGGACGAGCCTGGAGATCTTCCACCATTCGGGAAATTTGATCTCCGAGAGGCACCGGTTGAACGCGTCGAGGAAGACTCGTGGCGCGATTCTAGAGACCCGGAGCAGGACCTCGTTCGGGATGCCGTCGGGTCCCGTGGCTTTGCCCGCCGGTAGCCGGAGGCAAGCTTCGCGCAGCTCCGGTAGTATTCATATTACCTATGTATTACCAAAAATGCATATATTTTGAATACCTTTTTATAAGCATTTATTACTCAGTTGTACCTATAATATATTCATAGTATTTATAGTATATTATAAAATCAATGCTACTACCTACATATTATTTACTGAGATCCTGGGGATATAAACATATCTATATGCCAAATGGTTGATAGATTTATATGGCCATCCTAGATCAGTGCTTATTTTCTTTAGACTTTAAGCATTTAAGGAAAAAGTTTAAATGCTTAAATTGTAATATTATTATTAATATTTTTCAAAAGTATATTAAAATATTAATTTACTATACATTTTAATAATTTATCTGTGTGAAATAGTATATGTAATTTTAGTAACTAATCTAGAAAAAACAATTAATAATTTTGATTAAGGGAGCCTTGACAGTTTTACATTAAATTTAGGGAGCCTCTTGACAAAAAAAAATCGAGAAGCACTGTACTAGATTATTCTGTAAAATATCTAAATATATATGACTAGTCCCAGTAACAATCATGTATGTAATGTTGCATTTCAATTTAAAAACTTCATATACATTTTTCATTGTTTATTTTTCTAACATAATTTGTAGTTATTGAAGAAAAATATAAACAACATTTTTCACAAAGATTGGTTGCTCAATACACAGTCAAATATTAACCAAATATATTATTACGCATTATGTCAAGACAAGAATGACATTCACTTGCAAAAATAAAAAATTAGCAAGTTGCTAAAAACAATAAAACATCAAAAAAACTAAAGAATTTTTCAAAATTAGTTTGAAGTTTGTAAGATAACTATTATTGAATAATATTATAATGAAACAAAACAAAAGATAGCTTCAGCATTAAATTTGGGTGTAACTGTACAGCCATATGCTGTTGTTGGAAATATTGATGAAGGGGACAGTTCTATGCAATATTACACAATAATTTACGACGTTCATTTTCAACTCGAAACTTTACTGAAAGCCATTGATATCTGCTTTAAACAGTTTCATGTACTAAACTTAGAATATTCACCTCAATCACAACAACCATGGCATTTTTTTTAACTTTATTTTTTTGATATTTCTGATAAGAAGAAAGGAAGGATATTTTTATCTATTCAAAGTTTACGTAAAGACTTAGAAGTCTCATAATTATTAAATATTAAAATAATAATTTTTAAGTTACTTAATAGTTAATATTGTTTATAATTATTATTTTTTTAAATTTTTTTATCCAGAAAAAATGTTCAGTTGTTTTATCTGTGATTCAAATTTTGAAATTGTAAATCACTTAGTTATACAATATATATCATGATATAAAGGCTATATCTGAATTTATTTGTTAAGTATCAAATTGTTTTCGTTCCTTTGGAACATTAAATTCATTTAAAAACATTTAAATATTCATATTATATTCCTACTCAAAATATTCGTAATTTAAATGTAAATAAATCAAGTAATACCAGCACAGTAAAACCTACATGCTCTATTGATTTAGAAGTAAACACTGAACCCGAAATTTCTATTCTGAAATCTTCCGACTTGTCATCAGAATTTTTACAAAAATAATTACAAACAAATGTTCTTTGTTTATTCAGTAAATGATATAGCAATGTTTCAATACCTCGAAACATTGTAAAAAATTAACTAATATTCAACGTTTTAACGATTCTTTCTTGTTTTTATTAAAAACAAAAATTCAAAATTTAAATTAATTATAATTAAAATTTAAACTCAATGCTTCATATGATACCATTCAAGAATTTTCTAGCATATTTCAAGTACTTTCCAATTCATTTTCTGATGTTAAAACTGAATATTTTCGATTATAAACTTAAGAAAGTATGCGATTTTTAATTCGACCTTAAGGAATAGTTATTGATCAGAGATTAAATGATAGGCTGCGTGATGGCTGCGTATGTTAGTTTTAGAGCCTAAAGTAGTAAAATTAACAATGATTTCTCTTAGGGTTCTTTTAAAAAAGCAGTTAGAACATTTCAATTTCTTTGATATAATTTTTAATTACTTAAATACGATTTAAGAAAATGATAATCCACATATTATCAGCAGCTTTATTCAATCTAATTTATGGAAAATTAAATCAACTGACCCAAATAAAATTGTTTTACCATTGTTTCTCTATTATAATGACTTTGAGGTAAATAATCCATGAATCGCATGCAGGAGTACAAAAGTTTGGTGCAGTATATATTCTCTTGCTTGCCTGCCTCCAGATTTAGCTACATTAGATAATATATTTTTATTTTCCCTTTTCAAAACTGACAATAAGTAATTTTTTAGAAATAGTGTAATTTTTAATGAAATTATAGAAAACTTAAAATTTTTAGAAATCTCAGGAAAGGACATATTGATTGGAAATAAAACATATAAAATATTCTTTAAATTAGGGTTAATATTAAGTGATAATTTAGGGTTGCATTCAATTTTGGGATTTGTTAAAAGTTTTGTTGCCTAGTATTCATATAGATTTTGTAAGACACCTAAAAATGAATGCCAAAATCAAACAAAACAAGATGATAATAGTTTAAGAAATCCAATTAATTGTTTAGATGATGTTATTACTGATGATGTATATAGAACGGGAATTAAAGAATTATGTGAATGGAGTGAAGTTGAATCTTTTGATGTAACTAGCAATTATAGTGTCGACATAATGCACAATATGTTGGACGAGGTTTGCAAATGCGATGTAGGATTTTTATTAAAGGAACTGATTTTTAACTGAAAATACTTTTCTATTGATACTTTGAATGACAGGATTGAGTCTTTTAATTATGGCTCAGTAGACATAAGAAATATACCAACATTAACTACTGAAATGAATACTAAACGTCCAGGTTGGCTAAAAATGTCAGCTTCAGAAATGTTATGTTTATTATATATTTTTGATTAATAATTGGTGATATTCTTTATTTGTAAATAGGTAAGAAATGAAGACATTATTTGCTTGAATCACTTATAACTGAACACCATGAAATATATTTACGTATATTTCGTAGTACAAGCTTGAAGCCTAAGCATCATCACATGGTGCATTACCCATTTATTATTAAAAACTCTAGAACGTTATCACTTTTCTGGTCCATGCGTTTTGAAGCAAAACATTGGGAACTCAAAGAAACAGTTCATTCTACTACATCAAGAAAAAAACATAACTTTGACTATGTCAATGAAACAATCAAAATATTCATATAAACTTTTAGTTAGTTAATAATAATTGATTTACAATAATTGATGTAAAATACTTAAAAGCAAGTAAAAATGTATTAAATGCAAAATAAACAATTAGGGACTTGTCCCACTAGGGCGACGCGACGTGACGCGACGTTGACACGATTTAAAAAAATAGTCGCCAACGAAAATATCGTACGACCTGACGTCAGGATTTCTGCACACTATAGGCGATGTCTCGGCAGTTGCTCAGTAGTCAGTAGCAATCATGTCGTCTTCTGAAGATGACGAGTTTTGTATTGTGTCATATTGGTATCAACACCGTAAAATTAAAAAAAAAAGGAAATATTGGATACATCCATACATACAAAATAATATTAATTGTCGAATATTTGTTGCCGCTAATGAATTAATGCAAGACGATGTAAAATTTCAATCTTTTTATCGCATGAAGAAAGAAAGTTTCAACTTACTTGTAGAAAAAGTGGGACCGGCTATTGAAAAACAAGACACACATTTCCGTCGTTGTGTATGTGTGCGTGAAAGATTAATGATAACATTGAGGTAATTTTTCTTAATTTACTTATTAACACTTTATTAACATACACATAATAATAATGTAGAAATAGAAATAGAAAATAAAATTAAGTATACTAAATAATTTTCATGAACTTTAATGTAACAGGTAGTACCCGTAATAAACTTCTTTTAGCCAATGTACAGCAAATCATCTATTAAGTGTTCGTTTTGGTTGCATATTTGTGAGGTAACTTCTTCAGGAGAGGGGATTGGCGTGAAACTGTTGTGTGAGTTATTATATGTATATAATGACGAACCGGAGTAATTAGAAAATGCAGTCTGAGGACGAGTATTAGATAAAGTGTTTAAAGTCGGTGTTTGATTTTGAGGAGTTGGATTTTCAGTTAAAATGTCATCAATCAAATTTGATACTTTTTTTTTAAACATTCTCATCTGTTTATCGGTCATGGCGTTAACATCAGGTAATAAACTAAGAAGGTACATTCTTCTAGGATCTTCTTCGCACATTTTAGTTTTCTTCATTTTCACAAAATCAATAAAACTTTGGTCAGCTTGACTAAGTTCACTCTTTCGTTTCTTCATACCTTTTGTTTTTTCTTCAGGACTACGAACTTTTTCTTGGTTTTCACTTATGATTTTGTCACTAACGTGTTGTTCTTGTTGAACGAGATCTTCATCTTGGTCTTCAGCGTCGCTTTGTTCATTATTTTCTAATAAAATGTCGTGATCTGGAGTGGGAGAAGGGAGATTTCCTGAAGTAGTCAAATCAGTGCTAGGTTTTACATATGGTAAAAGGAATTGCAAATGTTCATTTAAATAGTACGGCCTCTTTGATTTCCTAGCAGATCCACTAGGTGCTGATTTATTAGTTCTGACAAAGACAGTTCTTAGGTTTTTCCATTTTTCTTTACAAAATGTAACTATATATAAAATATAAAATAATAAAACATTAATTATATACTTTTATACTTAAAGAGGAAATGTATAAAATAAAAAGTAATGAAAACTTTTTTTACATTAGGTACCTGGCAACAGGATCTACTTATTCCAGCCTAGCATTTTATTTTGCTCGAGGTGCTAACACAATAAGTAAAATAATATCGGAAACTACAAAAAAAATATGGGAATGTTTAGTTGACGAATACATGCCAATACCAACTGAAGAAAAATGGATGAGTGTAGCTAATCAGTATTACAGATTATGGAATTTACCAAATTGTGTAGGATCTATAGATGGAAAACACATAAGAATACAAAAAGTTCCAAATACAGGATCAACTAACTTCAATTATAAGACATACCATTCAATTGTTTTAATGGCTTGCAGTGATGCAGATGGAAACTTCATCATGATAGAAACTGGTTTCGCAGGCAGAAATAGTGATGGTGGTATTTTTCGAGCATCAAGAATGGGTCGTTGGCTTGAAAGAGATGGTTTAAATTTGCCAAATCCAAAACCATTGCCTAATGACCCTAACGAAATTAATTTTCCATTTTATTTTGTAGCCGACGAAGCGTTCCCTTTGAAAAAAAATTTAATGAGACCAAACCCACGAAGAACATTAACAAATAAAAAACGAATATTTAACTACAGACTCAGTAGAGGTAGAAAAACTGTTGAGTGTTCGTTTGGCATGATGTCACAAAAATTTCAGGTATTGATGTCACCAATACGATGCACTAATGAAACTACCATAAGCAATATAATACGTTCAGTATGTATCCTCCACAATTTCATACGTAAAAGGGAAGGTCGGCAGTATATACCTTCTATTGATTTGGATATAAATAATTCACAAGACTTCCAAGTACCCAACGAGTTTATCATGGACAACCAAGATCAAAATGAGTTGCCGAGGACACAAACAGCGAGTGATCTCAGAGAATATTTGGCTTCATATTTTGTTAAACCCTATGCATCACTGCCATGGCAATGGAATAACTGTGTATAGTTTTTACGATAGTCATTACGATATAAATAAATTGATAAAATGATAATATCTAATATTCATAACCTAATATTTATAAATAATATTTAATAATAATAAAATAAAGTCTAATAATGGGTCATTATAATTATTTATAGATTTTTGCATTACAGTATTACACGAGGGTATTTTATTAATAGAATTTCAAACAGAAAATATACAATAATACATTAAATGATTAAATATATTATATTATTTTTTATATTATATTATTATTTACCGTAAATGATTAACGGATTACCTAATATTATTAAAAACTATACATTATTACCTATCTACGTTATATTATTATTTCGTTTCAAATGAGTATAGTGTGATTTCTAAAATTATTCATATCTATAATGATTTACTAATATAAATAATGTAATAAAATAAATAATATAATACAATTTATAATCTAATATAATTTTTAGTTTGTTACTCGCAAGTACTAGGTATAATTTTGTAAATTTGATTTACTTTTTTTTAAATATATTATAGCACTTATAATAAAAATAAAATACAAATATTATTACCTGACTCTTTGACTTCTTCTGCTACCTTTGACCAGGTCTTTTCTGTTATGTCCCTTCTGGAGTATTCAGGTATTTTGAAGTTATATAAGCAGGGATATTGCTCTACGGCTTCAACTAGTTTTATTGTTAAGTTTTCTTCTTTGGTTTTTGCCATATTGTAAGTGATATTTGCCAAATAATAATATAATTAATTATGTTATTAGAAAAAGTCATGTGGTTGACCAGGCAACTTTTATCAAGCGACTGACAGCACTAGTCGCGCGCGATAAGTTGCTTTCGTGTCGCGTCGCAGTCACGTCGCATCGCGTCGGTGGGAGGTCTCCAATATATTAACCCGTGTTTTATTAAACAAACGATTATCGCACGATATTTATTTATAATCGCGTTGCGTTGCGTCGCCCTAGTGGGACGTACGAGTTAAAAGTAATTTCCAGCTACTAAAACAAAATTACTGAGACCAAAACTAAGAGATTTTAAATTTAAGCTGACTCAGAACCTTCTTCATCCGAGTCACTATCGCCATACATACATTAGTTAATTTTTTTTAAATGCTGTTCTGTTATATTACAATTATAGCAACATTTACTGTGGTTTTCTTTAATCTAATTTAGTTCTAATTAAAGCTTTTACGACGGTTAAGACGATTTATTTTTGTTAGTTATGATATCAGTAAGCATTGTTTATACCCTTTCTATGCCAGCATTACCATGAGGAAGAGTTAATACAACTAATGCCAACTCAGGTAAATTAGGAAAAACAGCACAGTCATTGAAGTTTTTAATATTTTGTATGTACATCCAAAATTCAACAATTTCTGTAGGAAATCTTTCTGATGTTCTCATCTTCAGAAAAGTAATTTCTAATGAAACTAATTTCATTTAATATGTCATTATTTTCTCATTGAAATTTAAACATTTCAAAACATTATTTATGGTAATACTTGAGTTATTTAAGGCGCCCGGTGCCGATGCCATTTTGTCCTCAAAAATACACTCGGTGGGAATAACGATACCGCCTTGTAAAATCAACCAAATTTTATAATTTTTTTTTAATTGCTAGATGGAATTTTGATAAAGAATTTTTTATTTCTGAATTTTGAAAATGCGTTTGACAGTGTGAATCATGAATTACTCATAAAAAAACTCGATTACTGTAGCATAAGAGGACATAATCGGAAACATTGTCAACGATAAATTTTTCTTTGGCCTGGACAAGGCTCATGTATATGAATGTGTTTAAGACAATGGTGGATATTATTTTCTGGAACGTATATCGCCGGAATCCAAAAGTGAAAAACCGTATTTGCCCAGACCGTATATTTACGGAAAGTATTGTAAATTGCCTATTTGAACCCCCTGAAAAAGAAAGTTGAGAATTTTTATTTTATTCAAAGGTAATATGTGATCATAATTTGGTCACATTATATTATAAAAAATTTTGTATAAATAAAAATAAATATTACCCATAACAATATATTTTTTATTATTCTTAGTGGTCAATGGATCGATGATGAATATGAATTTACTTTACAATAATTTGTGTTTTTTATTTAAATCTTTTTTGTAATTAAACTAATTGCTCTGTAACTTTGGTTAGGTACCTACCAAAAAGTTAGACGGTCTTCGCCCAGAAACATTTCTTGTCATGTGCTTTAAATTTAACACATCCATTACAGTTACATACTCAAATATTCAATGATGAGACACATTTAATACCTACTGCACAGTAAAGCTGTTAAATACTTGACGAACTTTTATAATCATTGCATGTTTAAAAAAACAATTTTATTTATACCTTCACAAAGTTGTATTAAATAATAATTGAAACGTATGTCGTATGACCACGTCAGGATGAACGCGTAATTTGTTTTTAAGAAAGTAAACTTTTGAACTCTGTCGACCATTCAGTACGCTTTAGAACTATAGAATATGGAGTTTAAAAATAAGATGCAGATACATTAACAAATTACCAAATAACGCCCATTTTTTATAGGTTTAGAACGATTCCAATGATTTCTCATAACAAAATAAACATGTATGACAGAAATATTTTCATTTTGATGATTTTATGCGCAAATATGGCGTACGTTATGCTCAGTGTTTGGACTTATCTAGATAATTATTTGTTTATATTTTATCTTATCTAGATAAATAATTACAAGGTATCTAAACGTTCATCTTAGATAATTTTTTTACTAATCTAAATAAATTCATCTAGATATATTTTTCTAGACAAAAAATTGTGAAATTGTACAAATGCATTTTTAATTATTTATACAGATTCTTAAACAATATTTATAGTTTATAAATAATGTAATTATTTTTATTTATACCATTATTATTATTATGTTCTTAGCGCCCAATTAAAATATACCTAAATTTAAAACCATTTAAAAAATAATTGCATCTTTTTTTCATCTAGATAAAAAAGCATTTATTTTTATCTTTATCTAGATAAAAAATAGTTATCTAATCCGAACACTGGTTATGTTCCAAGGTTTATAGATAATAGAGGTTACCTCATACCGGAATTCTCTTAAAAATGGAAGTGGGGGAAATTGCACTAAGACGTCAGCCGTCATACAAAATTGTTTGTTTATTTTATCATAACACGTTATAGTACATTGATGGTTGATAGGGTGACTGCGCCAGTAAATGAACACCTAAGGTTTTGTAGACAAGTAAATATTTGTATCATAACAGCTTTTAGTATCATAAAGTTCAATTTTTATTTATGAACTAAATGATATGTCATCTTGTATTTTATAATTTAAAAAAATTCAATAGAATTCACAGACACAATTAAAAAAATGTTTTATTGAAATTAATTAGTTTTTCTTAGTTAATGAACAAAATTCTGAGTAAATGAACACATATTTCCCTGTAAACGAACAAAGTCCGATAAATGAACACCTGACAAAATAATCAATTTTTAAAAACTTAAATTTTTTAAATAACACCAAAAACATATACTTTGTATGGTAGTTTACCTCTACAATATAAAATCATAAAAATCATATACTTACTGCTTAGTATAGTAGATAACATCAACAAAATTAAATCATAAAAAATTTAATACATCAGTTAACATCAACAACAGATAATCATAAAAAAACAAAATATACTTAGTAGGTATATCAACAACATAAAATCATAAAAAAAAATAATATACTAACTGCTTCGTATAGTTGATAAAATCAACAAAATAAAATTAAACATAATATAGATACTGTTAAATAAGTAATAACATAGATATTATACAAAAACTTAAAAAGTATAAAATATTTAAAGTTTAAAATAATTAATAATAAACCAGGTATTTAGGAACTTGTGGTATTATTTAAGGAACTAGATTTGGTTCTTTTTTTGTTTATTTCCAAACAAGAATAAATTGTTGTAGAGTTACCCAATAGTTTAGAAGCTTCAATCATTTTCACATCTTCCTCAGGGTACCAGCAAACATCCTCTACTTTTGGCCATTTTCAATTTGCATTATACATCAAAGATAGGCGGTTATTGTGAACCAAATGTATTGACATTTACGTTAAATTAGAAAATATTAAAATAAAATACACAGTGTTCATTTACTAGTAAAAAGTAAGACACCTAAATCCTAATGAATGAACAGTAGTTCATTCACTGGTTTTTGCATATTTACTTGTACCAGTGCTTGAACACTATTTAAATAGATTAGAAAATTCTTTAAGTCAATAGATTAATATATCAATGGCATTATAAGTTTGTGGAGAATCAAATAAATATCACTTTAAGTGTCTTTCCTAGTGTTGAAGATGTTTAAATGTTTCGTTTCTGTACACCTAACATTTGAAAAATAAAACAAAATTTGATAACAACGTAATAATAGTAATTGGAGGGAAAAGATAAATATTCTCATTCAAATGATTTCAAATCTAATATCATGAAATTACAGTGTGACCAAGATCAGAATATTTGCTAAATGTTGATACCATTTATCATAAAAGTTTACTTCTGATTTTCTTATTAATCAAAGTAAACCGCTCACTACCATTGATATGTTCATTCATAGGCACTGTTTATTTACTGGTGCGGTCACCCTACTTGATTTCCGTTTTACACTGTAAAAATTAATTATCAGCTAAATTAGTTTGTTTTAATGGCAACTTCAAAGTCAAAAGGCGGTGAGTGATTCAATGGTAAGGAGATGGGTGCGACTTTTCAATGAAGGCCGTGCAAATGTTCACGATGAAGAACGAACTGGGCGACCATCTTTGATTAGTGATGTTTTGGTGCAAGAAGTTGAAAAAAAAAATCATTAAAACAGAAGGTTCACCATGACGTCATTAGCGAAATATTTCCCTCAAATTTCTCGTTCTCTTCTTCATGAATTTGTGTCAATAAAATTAAATTTTCGAAAATTGTGCGCTCGTTGGGTGCCGAAAATTCTTACTGATTAACACAGAGTGAAACTTCAAGGTAGTGCACTTCAGTTTTTGTCACAATACGAAGAAGAGGGAGATAATTTTTTAAGCCGTATTGTCACAGGGGACGAGACTTGGGTTTCTCATGTCACTCCTGAATCAAAACAACAAAGTATGGAGTGGAGACATACCATATCGCCATCAACGAAAAAGAGCAAACAGATACTGACTACTCGAAAAATCATGTGCACGGTGTTTTGGGACAGACAAGGAGTTTTGTTAGTGGACTTTTTACCGCGTGGTCAAACAATCAACGCAAATTCTTATTGCGAGACGCTTAAAAAACTACGTAGTGCAATAAAAAATAAACGGCAAGGCATGCTTAGCCGTGGCATTGTTTTCATCCACGACAATGCCCGCCCGCACACAGCAAATGTGACAAAACAACTTCTTGCAGATTTTGCATGGGAACAATTTAATCATCCGCCCTACAGTCCAGATTTGGCACCCAGTGATTTTCATCTTTTTTTACACATGAAATCATTTATGGGTGGCCAGAACTTCAACGAAGATGATGAGGTGAAAAAGGCTATTAGCGCATGGTTACAATCACAGGCGTCATCTTTCTATGATGAAGGGATACAAAAACTAGTACCTCGATATGATAAGTGCTTAAATAATGGTGGTAACTATGTTGAAAAATAGAGTAATACATGTATTTTATATTCAAATAAAATTTATAATAAAATTTACACATTTACATGTTTTTATTGCCCAACGGAACTTACTTTCTGGACATACCTCGTATGTCATGTTTATATTTCATAACTTATATTCTTTGCCTTAAGTCATCATTACATTATAGACTTGTATCTTTATTCCTTTTATTTACTTATTCAATGATATTATTTTATTAAATTATTTTTATTTTAGGTGCATAATGAGATTATCACTTTGGCTCTAAGTGATAATGGACTATCTTCTTCTACTCAACATTCAGAATGTGACCTAGAGTCAACTTAATCATTGGGCTTGTCACAACCTCAAAATTATGAACATCTTTACAAAAAACTACTTCTAGAACACGAAAAACTGTTAACCATTAAAAAATCTGAAGTTGACTAAAAAAAAATTAACGAAAATCTACGGTTTCAAGTCAGGGAATTAGAGAAAAATTTAAAAATGACAAATTTACTTTTAAAAACTATAGAAAAAAATGCAAGACAAATACAACTATTATTAAAAAATAAAACCTGAGACATGATATACAAGCCAGAAAATATTTGTCATCAATATTCTCCAAAAATCAGTTGGACTTGATTATGAAGAAAAAACAACGTGTTCACTGGTTAAGAGATGAAATTTCAAAGGCATTTTCTCTTAGCTATTTTAGTAAACGTGCCTACGTATGTTTATGTCAAGGATGAACTGAAATATCCACTACCTTGTAAATAATATTAAATAATTTATTATCTACAATTTTAATACATTTTAATAAATATTTTATGATTATAGGATTTTCATCTCTTCAACGATGGGCCAAAAGTATTAATATGAGAAATGGTGTTCTTGAAGATGTTCTTAATATAATAAAATTGAATGGCGATGGCTTGCAGGATTATCGAAAATTAAAAGTTTTACTATTTGACGAAGTTAAAATTTCAACTACCATGGAATATGATGTTCTTCGATATGAAGTTGTGGACCCTCATTTTCAAATGCAAGGGGTGTGGCGTCACCATGGAAACAATTTATTTACATAGACTTTGATAAAAAAATGACTAAAGAGATTCTTTTCAATATTATTGAAAAGCTTGATCAAATTGGTTTTAAAACAATATGCTGTGTAAATGACTGTGGTGGAGGTAATGTTGGTTTGTGGAAAGCGTTGGACATTTCTTATGAAAATCCTGTATTTTCTATTCCGAATGGAAGAGAAATAATGTATGTACCTGATGCACCATACATTTTAAAACTTATTAGATACTGGATTTGAGTATATTGATCAAATTATAAATAAAAAACCACTTGAATCTTTAATCAATACAACATCCACTGAGCTCAGTATTTGTCACAAGCCGTCTACCGATCATTCAACTTGTTAAGGTCCTCAACGACAAAAAATTAGATTAGCTTCACAATTATTGTCCCACACAACTTCAACAGCACTTCTGCACTGTCACTGCATACTCAAAGAAGATACAAGATTAATTGAAAATGTAGCTAATTTTATTGAATTAGTTTATAATTGGTTTGAACTAGTAAATGTATCTCATCCAAATGATAACCGTACTGCATATAAACAACCATATGGTTATAATATAGAACAAAATCTACTACTCAATACATTTTTTGATACATTTTTGAAAATGAGGTGTATTGAAAAAAATGGCCTCCAGATTTTCCAAAAGGCTATCCTAATGCACATTAATGGGACAAAAGCACTTTTAAAAGTTATACAGCAAAACGGATTAAAGTATCTTTAAACCAGTAAAATAATTCAAGATGCATTAGAAAATTTACTTTCCCAGCTTCGTTCAAGAGGGGGGCTAAATGACCATCCAACTCCTTTAAACACATTGTTTAGAATAAGTTTAATAATATTGGGATAAAATCCGGGAATAGTTTCAAATCAGTCAAACACTGCTGATAAAAATGATGAAGAGTTTATGGTAGCAAAAACTTTGCAGCAACTCGATATGAAAATAAATAATGTAAAAGAAAATTCAGAAGGTGCTGAAAGTTTAACAGATACAACAAGTGAAAATGGATCTTCAAAAGGTGGTGATGAAATTCAACATGATTTGGAACTGGATGCGACGGAATACCTAGCATGTTGGGTTGCCAAATAGTACAAATTGCAATTTCCAGAACTTGGTTCAACCACAACTGTTAATTTCATCCAAAAAACACATGGACATGATTACTCGGTACCATCATGGATAAATCGTTTGTCCTATGGTGGTTTAATAATACCTAGTAATGGTTTTAAAATTAAAATGTTAAGAATTGAAAAGTTTTATAGAAAAATTACAAAGCAACAAATTCTTAAAGGGCCTGGGGTTGTCAAGAAACTAACAAAAAAAATTGTATCTCGGATGGAAATTAAAAAAAAATATAATCCTGTTGTGCGGACTTAAATTAAACAGAGAGTACTTATTCAGATGAAATATTTGAATGAGCATTCTAGCAAATTATTAAAAAAAAGGAAAGCAAAATCTCAACTTTACAAGCTCTAAAAACTAAAAAGACTGATGACTTAATCGTAACAATATTATTATGTATTTTATATTTTTGTATAATAGTTTTATAATATACCATAAAATATTTTATTTGTATAGTTCAGTTTATTTCAGTTCCTACAATCTGCAAAAAAAAATATACATATTATCATTATAAATTCCTTAAACTTTATTTTAGTAGTATAGTTTCTTGATATTATTCATAATGAACAAAAATCATTCATAAGAATGGTATTAGGTGTAATCTTAACAACTTTAGGTAACCATAAAATGTTATAAATAATTATATTTTATAATTCATTTAGGAATTACAATAATTAACTACAACTTTTGGTTATAATGGTTCATCCACCTCACAGAAACTATACATGATAATATCTTTTATTCATAATAAATAAGGAATTTATGTTGCCCCGGTGTGCAAATTTTCCACATGCGCCCCTGTTTATAGTAATAATTTTGTAATAATATGAGTACAAAATACTAATAACTCGTCTTAATCAATGCGCCGTCTCAAAATGTGTACTACGGGTGACGTCACGGTCACGATAGGCGCTGTGGGAATCTAAAATGTTTACATGACTATGAGACAACCTCTATTATCTATAAACCTTGGTTATGCTCCACTTCTCATTGGTCGAGAATTGATCACATGACTTCTTAAGTATACAGTCGAGAATTATGAATGATAATGAACGTACTGATAAGGAGCCAGACGGCAGCCATTTTATGCGTATCCATAGATAGTAAAGATATGGATAGGCCACGGCCACGGACTAAGATATAATGGACTAGAAACGACCAGCTTATCACGGCCACGAATGTATGTACAAGAGGCAAAGTTCTGAGGGTCGCTAGTGTTCCTGGAGTTCACAGCGCCCTCTGCATTTGACACGGACTAAGATACAAATTGTGTAGCCAAATAAAACCACCGGTAGCGCTGATAACTTCAAGATGAGCGTTCTATAATTATAAGGTCAATGTGTCAGTCTTATAGATGTTGATTCTTATTGTAAATCATAATATAAATAATAGATTCGTATTTAATATTTATAAATGGACTTATAGCCATAATTTTAAAAATTAGCAAAAAAGAATATTTTTCCTCTAAAACCTGTCAATACCTATTTTAAATGTTTATAATACTTACTTTATAAATTATAATAATTTACTAATCTACAATAAAAATGACCTAATTTTGGTATAATTTAAGTTGTGAATAATCAAAAAGTGTATGTGGCAGTGTCCCCTTAAAGTTGTAAGCTTTCCATATATTATTTTGTGTACAATGTCTGATGCATATATACTCTGTCCAGCGAGAGAAGGCACCTCGTTCGCGCATCCAAACGACGGAGCTCCGCCGTCTCGAGGCGAATTTATCCCACCACGCGCGACCAGTGATGAGCACCGTCACGCCGTCTCGCGGTCTTCAAGTTGCGACCGCCCACCGGTGTAAGAGTATACAGCGGCTCAAGTAACACAAAAAATTATTTACATGCATCGACTGCCCATATATCACCACAACAGTATAAAAATAAATGTAAATAACTTGTATGGTATATATGTATTTATTTATTTCAGATAATTATTACATTACATAATACACGTCATATTCAATTAAAAATAAAAATAAAAAATATAATCATTACATTAGGTATATAATACACGTCATATTCAGTTAAAAATAAAAAATAAAGAATATAATCATAACAAACAAAAAATAAACAATTTTAAAAATCTGAATTGGAATCTGAACTTGAGTCAGTGTCGCCTGTTCCTATTGTCATGACATGTCGTTCATCTTGGTCTGGATCGTTGTCAATAAGTTCGTCGCTAATGTGGTCGATTTTCCAAAATTTGTCTTCTTCCTTAATTACGTGTCCAGTAAAATTCATCCACATCTCGGGTGTTACGCGTTCCATGCCCTTCACCAACAATTCCTGAACATCTTTCAATTTGAACGTCGTGTTATTCATTCGAACATAATTTTTTACCGAAGACCACGCGAGCTCGATTGGGTTGAGCTCGCAGTGGTAAGGGGGCAACCGCAACACGATTACATTGTTTGCTTTTGCATATTCGTCTATGACAGGGTTGTCCAACTGGCGGCCCGCGGGCCGCATCCGGCCCGCGATGCTATTAACTGTGGCCCGCGTAAGATTTTACGGAAATCATATATTTTCTTTAAATGCTACCATTGTAAAAAAAGATGTTATAAAAGAAAAACACAAAATGCATAGTAAAAATATTTATAGGTATATACGAATATATAAACTTATAGGTATAAAATATAATATACAAAAACAGTTTAATAATTATTAATTATATTAAAATATTATAACGAACAATTGTTTTGCAACGATTACGGCATCCAACTGATCCAACTAGTTTTGACTTTTGACTGATAACAATTGTTTTGTTTTGACAGACGGAATAGACTAATAGAGCATGTTCTATCACAGATTATATAAAACGATTTAAAAACAATTATATAATCGAATAAATTCAAGTTCGAAAAACATTATATAATCTGTGGTTCTATTTCAATAACACACGATTAGTCATGACTAGAATTTACTAAAGAGCAAAAGTAATTTGTGTTGACTATCACTTATCAGTGTGCGGGTTTTATATGTGTTCTATTTTTAATTAGTCATAATAAACTGTCAATTGTCCGCCGCGTCGTCAGCCGCTACGCGCCAGTGTGCTTCGACGTGTTGTTTGTTACGTATCTTAGTTAATTAGTTCATTCTTTGTCTTGATTCCTTAAACTTCAATAAAATTATGAGTGTAAAACGTAAAATTGACATTGAGAACAGGAGTTATAAAGAAAGTTGGGAGAGTGATTACTTGATTGCTAACAATAATGGAAAGTTGCAGTGTTTAGTGTGCATGAATATTGTTTCTGTGCCTAAAGAATATAATGTGAGAAGACACTACACAACAATGCATGAAAAGAAGTATGCTACGTATACAAATGAAAGTCGGCGTGCGTTAGTTGCAGATTTGAAGAAAAAGCTTAAACAGCAAACTGGTATGTTTAGTAAAATATTGCGATCTCAAACGCATTCTTTGCATGCATCTTACGCCGTGTCGCTTGAGCTGGCAAAGGCAAAAAAACCTTTCACTGATGCCAATTTAATTAAAAAATGTGCCGTTGAAATGGCCAAAGCTTTTGAAGATTCCAAAATGGCAGAGAAATTTGAATCAGTGCAACTTTCACATCAAACCATACAAAGAAGGGTTGTTGCTATGGGTGAGCAAGTAGAAAACTCTATGCTTAGCCTGGTTAAAAAAAGTTCGTATTTCTCACTTTGTCTGGATGAAAGCACTGATCAATCAGATATTAGTCAGCTGTTGATATTCGTGCGCATTAACTTTGAAGATTTTACTAGTAAAGAGGAGCTATTTGATATTTGTCCTCTTTATGGAACAACAAAAGAAAAGACGTCTATGAGGCTCTGAAGAAAACAGTTGACAGAATTGGAGGCTTTAATAAATGTTCAGCCATAGCAACAGACGGGGCCCCATCAATGACTGGTAAAAAAACTGGATTAGTGGGTCTGCTTCGAGAGAATGGTGTTACTTGTCCGACAATACATTGTATTATACATCAGGGAGCTTTATGTGGAAAATCAGTCAAGCAGGATCAAGTTTTTCAGACCGTGATTAAAATTATAAATATGATTAGAGGTGGAAATCGATCCCTTTTACACAGGCAACTTAGGCAGTTTTTAGTGGACACAGAGGCTGAGTATGGAGACTTGCTAATGTACAACCATGTAAGGTGGCTGAGTGCAGGAAAGTGCATGGAACGATTTTTTACCATAAGAAAGGAAATCCCTCCATTTCTTAATAAATACGTTTCATCCGATACAACTGAACTGGAAGAGAAGTTTCAGGATCCAGAATTCTTAAGAGAGTTAGCTTTTATAACAGATCTGACTAATCACCTTATCAGTTTAAACTTGAGTCTTCAAGGAAGAAACCAGACGGTTTCATATTTGGTCGGAATAATAAACGGATTCCGGAATAAGCTAAACGTGTTTAAACATGCTTTGGAAAAGAACAACCTAACACACTTCCCTAGCTGCCTGAAACTAGCAGAAGAACCCAACAGTGAGAAAAATATTGACTTTTCATGCTGCAGTTCACAAATTCAACAAGTTATTAATGAATTCAATACACGATTTAAAGATATTGAAAGTCTCAAAAGCAGTGTACTGCTTAATAATCCTCTTGGAGCATCCATTGAAGACACCAACCACATGACTTACAACTTGAGTTATGTGACCTTCAAGCTGACATGTTCCTAATCACCAGACAAGAAAAGGGACCTGAATTTTTTAAATTGCTGTCTAAGGAGAAATTCCCAAACCTGCGAGATTTTGGACTGAAAATGACATCAATGTTCGGAAGCACATATATATGTGAAAGTGCCTTTTCCTACATGAAATACATTAAAAACCCCAACAGAAGCAACCTTACCGATTCTACCTTACGTCATCTCATGAGACTGTCTACAACTGAAGTGGCAGTGGACATTTCTTCATTGGTGGATGAAGCCGATCGACCACAGTCTTCACATTAGATATATTTTCATTATTATTACAATGTTTGTCCTAGTTCTTTAAAAAACTACCTCTACATTTTCTGTATGTATAAAAAATTTAGATGTTGAGCAATAAAAGAAATAATACTACTTTTTTGTTTTAATTATTTTTATACCTCTCATTATTTTGTTGTTACTTTAACAAAATTAGTGTATGGCCCGCAACCAGATCAGAGGTTTAAGTTTTGGCCCTTGAGCCCTTGCAAGTCGGACACCCCTGGTCTATGACATACTTGTTGTAATTTGGTCTTAAAAGTTCGACTTCATCCATCAGCTGCGATTTGACTAATTTGTCGCTGTCCTTTACGATATTTCCTTTATTTTCCAGCCATTCGATAATTTTTTGTTTATTCCAACTCATATTTGGAATAGTATCCGTTTTTACACTATGGTAAGGGGTATTGTCCATCACAACTACTGCATTTTTCTTTAAAGATGGTAAAATGTTGACAAACCATTCATAAAACGTGTTCCCGTTCATTTCACTGTGGTAGTCTGCGGAATTCGTTTTAGATTCGAAGCATAAAAGGCCTCCTGGAACAAATCCGTCAGACGACCCAATGTGCAATACAATAAGTCGTTTGCCCTTCCCCGAAGGCTCCTTTTGACCTGTCGTGAGCCCCTTTATGAATGCGTCCCGTGATGAACTGACGGTCTGGTCCAACCAATGTTTTTTTGGTCGTTTCACCAGCATTGACCCACGTTTCATCTAAATAGTATATGGGTCTACATTGTTGTCGATAATGCTTTATTTTGTCTAAATTAGATCGCCGCCACGATACAATATCATTCCTTTCGAGGAGTGCACAATTCCTCTGTTTTTTTTTGATATACAAAATTCATGCTCCTTAACAATTTATGAAATGAAGAATGTTTAAAATTTGGCAGACATTCATCTTCATTAACTGCCATAAATATTTTTGAAAGAGTAGGAATTTCAAGTTTTAGCCAAAAACTGTGTACTTTCTGCCTAATGGCGTTCTTATCAAAATCATCTACTTTTCATCAACCGTTAATCTACGTTTTTTTTTGTTGGGGGATGTCACGGTTCCTTGTTTTTTATACTCCGACAAAGTCGTAATGATTGTTCAACGTCCAATACCGCATGCCTTTGATATTTCCTGTATCATTTCCTTGTAGCTTAATCGGGGACTCTCAGGGTTTTCTGTTTGTATTTTCATTTTATCTTTGTACAAATTGATAATCATTGCCTTCTGACCAGTACCAACAAACTTAAGAAAAATATATATATTATTGATCAGGGCTTAAATTTTAAAAAAAGGTAGGTAAGTGGATGTCGCTCAACTGTACAGTGGAATACTTTTTTTCCGTTAGAACTTTATATATTAAAGACCGGATTTTTGAGTAGCTAACAACTAAATAACGAGAAATTAAAATGCTGAAATATCCAAAATCGTGCAAAACAAATTTTTATTAGGAATTATACAACAAATTTTTCTTCAAATTTTATATTTATTGCTATTTATTTTGTATAATATTATTATTTAGATGCCCTTAATTAACTATTAAGTATTATTAAAAAATATAAAATTAAAAAAAATGATTTAATTTAAATAAAATTTTAAACTGATTTAAATAGTAAAATACACGTTATACATCGACATTTATTATCGGGCATAAAGTGGATGGATGTAATAATACATTATGGAGCAAAAATATATGTACAAAAGTACTCATTAGTAATTTTTTATAAAAAAGACTTCTTTATTTGGATTTGTAGCTTGTTTCTATAGGATTTATAACATGCCATAAAAATTTACAATTACACGGGAATCCAGCCTTTAGCTTATAATTTATAATGTTATATGTATAACGCTTTGAAGCTCCGTAATATTAATTAAGAATTCATAATAGAAAAATTGACAACTTACTTTTCCTCAAGGATTTGGTTTGGCAGGAGAAATATTGTTAGCATCCATGTTATTACCTTGAGTAATAAAAAACAAAATAAATTATAATATTTGATATTATTAAAAATACGATAAACGTTAAAAACTGCTCGAAAAACTGTGTTCACTACGTATGTAAAAACGTGTATACGTAATACGTATGTATAACAACTAACACAGTGACAGCGACTCAAGGTGAAATTCTCCCACTACGCGGTGACCCGTGGTGAGCACCACCACGCCTACTCGCAGTAGACGTATTCCAAGGTGACGACGAACGAGCAAGTGGTGGGAATGCGCGAAATCGGTCGAGCTTTGAGCGCCGCCGAGGTGTGTTCTCTCGCTGGATAGAGTATAGTATATGTAATGTATAAACAGTGATTCTGTATATACTCAATACTCATTTTACTTTAACCCTGTATCATGTTCAAAATTGTAATTTATTCATGAAAAATATAAACTTAACTTATGTAACTTATGCACTTTAACACCTTTAACCCCTGATTATACAAGTATATTAATTATAATTATTTTAACAGGCCACTAGTTCATTTACTAGAATCAGATCTCCAAACCTAATTGATACCGAAAACAATATTGATAATCCAGAGTCACTAACTGAAGAAACCCTGAACACATTGTCCTCAGATGTATCTCTGTCAATTCCCACGCCATCTGTGACCAGAAACAGTTCCTTAAGTATTGCAGAAAAGTTTACAAAGCAGCCTACTCTAGAATGATCACTAAAAAAGATGTCCAGTTTTTCAAGTAAATATCTATTGTAACTAATTTTTTAACACCACATACATTTATGTATTTATATATTATACATTTTAATATTTTGTGTAAATACACTTTACAGGTGGTGGACAGAAACATATTCGAATAACTGAAGCCACTGTATATTTCATCTGTTAAGATAATCAACCATTATCAGTTGTTGAGGACATAGGATTTTTAGACATAGGAATGTTGCACCATTATATAACGTTCTTACTCGAAATACTATAAAAGCTCGAATCCAACAGAGGTATGATATTGTATCACTAAGCTTTAAAAATGTTCTAAAAGAAGTTGATGACATCACTATTACTATGGATATTTGGTCCGAAATGATGACTACCAAAAGCTTTCTTGGGGTCACAGTACACTTTATCCATTCTTCAAAATTATGTTCTGCTGTATTGGGTATTTTTGAGTTATCACAATCTCATACGGCGAACTATGTTTATCATGAGCTTATGAATGTATTGATGTTGTGGGATATACCTAAATCTCAGCTATTGTGACAGATAATGATTCTACAGTGATAAAAGCAATAAAAGAAAATGTTGGCGAAAACAAGCATTTGCGATGCTTTGCCCATTCAATAAATTTGGTTGCTGAAGCGACTATAAAAAAAGTTGATGGCTTACAAAATGTGATTACTCAAGTTAGAAATATTGTTAAATTTATAAAAAGAAGTGTAAATTACTCTGATGAGTTAAGAAAGTTGCAAGAGAAAAATGGAGGTAATTTAAAAAAAAATGATTTTGGATGTAGTTACACGGTGGAACTCTGTTTATTACATGTGTGAAAGGTTTTTGGAGTTAAAAGAAGTAGTTAATCAAATTTTATTAAAACATTTAAATGCCCCTACTATGCTCAAGAGATAGAAAACATTAAAGAAATGGTGAATATTCTAAAGAATCTTGAAAAAGTTACTAATGAAATTTCTGGACAAAGATATGTGACAATGAATTTGGTTATTCCTATTATCAGTTGCATCAGATAATTTAAGTGCTACATCACCAACTTTTAGAATCGGAATATGCCTTAAGTACTAAGGTAAAACTGAGGTTTGAATTTATTGAGCAAAATTTTTTATTGTTTGTTTCAACCTTACTAATCCAAGATTTAAAAATATACTTTTTAAGGATCCTGTATCGCTTTCAAAACATTTAGTATTTATACAATCCTCAATAAATAGTATGGAAAATTCAACAGCAGACATGGACTATTCAAAAGATTCTTCTAATTCAGTTTTGGTCGTTTCAGATCCTAGTAAAGTAGATTTATGGGGATATCATAAGCAATTAACTCAAAAATCTCAGAAAAAGTATATTGAACAGTCTAATCAAAGGAATCAACAACATTTAGGATCTTAAATAACAATGTATTTGTCTATTCCAGTATCTACATTAAATACAGACCCATTAATATGTTGGGAAGAATTAAAACCAATGTAGCCATCAATTTACAAATTAGCCATAAAATATTTGTCAGGTGTTTGTACGTCTGTTCCAAGCGAAAGACTTTTTTCTTGTGCCAGCAACACCATGTCCAAAACCAGAAACCGACTAAGTGGGAAACTAGCATCAAAATTAATATTTTTAAATAACTTAGATTATAAGTTTTGGCTAATTGAATAATTGTTATATGTTATTATAGCTAAATATATGTATTTAATATTCACAAGATATATTTAATTTTTTTTGTATTCTTTTAAAGAACTGTTTCTCGTGTTTGATAATCCTAACCTTGAAGAAATGCGAAAACTCAATATAGCATAATATTATTGAAACACGAACAAAATATATAATTTAAGGTAAATTGTTGATTCAGTATTCCTGGTCCCTGCCTTTCTGTTAACTGAATGATTATTATGGGGGGCTTCAACCGTTTAGTAGTAATTATTTAAGTTTGTATTTAAATTTAATATTACAAACTTCGATGTTTATTATCATTATTATTATTTAAAGTATTCTTGAACAATTTAAATTTTTGGTTTTCCCATACTCTGTACCAAATAAGAGCGCACCGCGCTGGCGCATCCAAATGAATCGCGGAGCGACGTCTGGACCCCTTGGTCGGGTCTATTCGCTCTGTGATTGGTCGCCGATCGTCGGTCGGATTCGCCACCGTGAATACAGGGAACTGAAGTAATAATGCGTTTCACGCGTATTATTCAGTAAAATAATACACATACTTTTCGTTTTTTTTTTTCTTAACATAGGTATTGAACACAATATAATATTAAAAACGTTTTTACCAATCCTACCACCATTATTTTCCTTCATTTGTGTACCTACGTTTTATTATTTTTTTTTCATATTATGCACCTTGATATATAATAGTAATATAATAATAAAAATAATATTTTAATTTTTTGCATAAATAGGATATGTTAGATTATAAATAACAACATTTAATAGGACACAATTTTCTTTGTATTCTTGTACATTGTCAAATTAATTAAAATTACAAAAAAATAGAAAATAAAAATAAAAATAAAATAAATAATTAATATTAATTATCAGATAAGTCAGATTCCGAAGACGTATCGCCTACTGTCATTGTTACCCCTTTTGTTTCTGCCGTCAACATTTCGTCAACAATAAAATCGATTTTAGCGAATTTTTCTTCTTGTTCTGTTGTGTGTTTTATGAAATTTGCCCACATATTTTTTTCATTTACTCGCTCAATACCTTCAATTAATAAGGTTTTCACGTCACATAATTTATAGGTAGTGTTGTTCGATTTTACGTGACCTTTCACGGAAGCCCACGCCAGTTCTATTGGATTTAACTCACAATGATAAAGAGGGAGTCTTAACATTTTGTGGTTGTGTGTTTCGACCAGTTCGTCAATTAGATATTTGTCAAATTGCGGTTTTATTTTATTTACCATTTCCAGTAATTCGGGGATCACCATAGGTCGATCAATTATCTGTCCCTTTTCCAGTAACCAGTTTATGATGTCTTATTTTTGGTACTTGTATTTGGAATTTTTTCTTTTTTCATCAAATGATATGGAGCGTTGTCCATTACAATGACACTATTCTCTTTAAGTCGTGGTAATACGTTTGTCATCCAGTCGTAAAATGTTTCACCATTCATTTCTTCATGGTAGTCCGTGGTTTTTTTCGACTCGAAACATAATAGGCCACCTGGCACGAACCCGTCTTCCGACCCAATGTGTAGAACAATGAGCCCCTTGCCTTTGCCAGATGGATTCTGAGACCTTGTAAAAATGCATCACGGGGTGATTTAATGGTCTTGTCTATCCACGTTTTACTTGTACAGTCCCCAGCGTTGACCCATGTTTCATCGAGGTAGTATATACTTCGCCCTTCTTCACGATATTTAAGTATATTTAGTAAATACAGTCTTCGCCACAGAACAATCTCATCCTTCTCAATGAGCGCACTATTTCGACTGCGTTTCGTGTACACGAAGTCCATGAATTTCAACAAACGTTATAAGTTCATTCTTGATATATCTGGCAAACTATCGTCATCCTTAACAACTTGCAATATTTTGTCCAAGGTGGGTATTGTTTTATTGAACCAAAATGAATGAATATGCCTTCGTACTGTATTTAGTTGTATATCATCAAGCTTGTCTTTCAATGATTGCTTATTACGAGTTTTGGACGGAGAGGAAACAGTTTTTCTGGAATTATATTCGCTTATAACATTCGACACTGTTCGTTGTCCAATGCCAAGATCTTGTGATAGAGAAATACGAGTTTCTCGAACTGTTAACTTCGGATTTTTTTTAATTGCGTCTTGTAGCAATTAACAATCATCATGCGCGATTGCGATGAAACAGGCTGAAATAAAAATACGAAAAAAACTATGTTAAATAATGTATAATATGAATCCTGGGGAAAAAATCCCCGGAAAAAAACCACATTTACTACATTATTAACATAAATATGTATAATATATTGTATTATATTATTAAAAAAAATATTTACTATAAATAATATTTTGTTTTAAATTACGATAATATATTATTTGTAATTCAATTTAACTAACTTAACAACTTCACAAATATGGCATATAAAAATATTTCGAATGATCTATACGTCAAATAATACAGTTAAAAAGTAATAACATACTATACAAAATATAGGTAGATAGTAAATTATTACAAATAATAATAATTATCAAACAAAAGTACTGAATGTAGGCACGAGGTATATTACTATCGTAATTTAAAACAAACTATTATTTATATTAATAATAATTTATAATATTAATACATAATAGGTACATATTTGTTTTACTAACCTTTCCCATAGGATTTTTTGTTGAAGGTGAAATATTCGCCATAGTTCATACAGTGACACGTGTAAATAAAACAAAAGACAAATTCAAAATATTCTCCAATGCGCGCAAAAAATTTAACGTCTAACCGCATATACCGTTAAAATTGGTATGATAATAAACAACACTTTGTATTCAGAGTTGACCTGGCTGGTGCCGGAATACGCTGCGGCAGCGCTCTCTGACATGCGCGAGTTTCGACCGGTTTTCGTGCGCCGCCCGGTGCGCTCTTATTTGGTACAGAGTATATGTTTATTTATTTATCAATAATAATATTTTTTACTGTCAGGGATCAGTTCGTAAATTTTGCAATAAGTTTGTAGTAAAAAACCAACATCATACATGCCTGTATTCAAAATCAAGTAATTTTTTTATAATATGTTTTATTCTGTTTAAAGTGTTAAAATGTATTTTTATTTAATATTATTTGTTATGATATGCGGCCTTGTTGAATTAGAACAACTATTACATCCTGTTTGTACCATTACCAAAACAGAATTACAAAATACAAAATGAATGGGTAACAATGATGATGATTTTGAAGGGTTGAAAAAGGCTGGTGAAATTTCTAAAGAGGATTACTCACGCCTAATAGAATTCATTGAGCCATGTCGGCCAATTTGGGATCACAAAATGAATTTGAGTGATAGATCAGAAAACATAAATGATCGTTTCTGGAACCAAGTGTGTGCAGTTTGAAGGTAAATTATTCCAAATTAATTAAGCTGCAGACTATAATGTAATATTTTTTTAAATAATTTAATATAACAGGAATTAGCTATAAAACTTGGTTGTATATTGTACATTTTAAGTGAATTGTAGTCAAACATTAAAATGTTTTGGCTATGCATATGTTATCAATCGCTCATAAATACATTTTTGATAGATTCGTTATCTAATATATTATTAAAAATTACAAAATAAAAAAGTGGGCAAGTGAGTACTGCTATACTGTACCGTAGGCGTCGGAGTGGACGTGTTAAATTTGAATTCAACTTTTTAAACTACAATGTACTTTGAAAGTTTAAGTGATTTAAATGCGCAACTTAAAAATATAACAATATACATCCACAATTCACCTTGCTACCAGAAACTAACCCAGAAGTTGAAAATCAAAGCATTTTTACTGCTCTGAAAGGTGATGACGGTACTTATGATAATTTTTAAATATAAAACTTTTATCCAAAAAATACCTTTTATTTTCTCATTACTAATTACATAATTCTGTAACACTACAGTTGCCTGAATGATAGAATGAACTGTTTTTTCACTGGCAATAATTTGCCTTTTAAATGTCCTCCATCTTGCTGCTAATAACCCAAAAGCATTCTCGATAGTCCTTCTTGCACGACTTAAACTTAAATAATAAACAATTTATAATAAATATAAACCGTACAACTTACATACCGATAGTTAAATATCACTTGTTTGAAAGGAAGTTTAAACTTTCCTCTACCAGGATATGGCCGCATTAAATTTGGTAATAAAAGGAATGCCTCATCTCCTACCAGGCAATATGGAAACTACTTGGTAGAAGAGGACAACTTAGTTGGATATGGAAGTTGTAGTGTATTATTTAGAAGTCCTTTCCCAATTAGACTATCTTTAAATACACCACCATCACTACACCGGCCAGGTGCTCCAATATCAACCACAATAAATTTATAATTAGCATCACAGACCGCCAACAGTACAGTGCTTTATGAACCTTTATAATTGTAATTTACCGAACCACTATTAGGATATGCCTAAAAAAGATAAATAATTATGTAAATCAATGTTAAAATAAAAATTCTAACTTAATTTACTTGATGAACACAATGTTTTCCATCAATAGCACCAATGCAATTTTCAAAATTCCATTTTTGTTCAAATTCAAGAGCAATTTTTCCCATTCTTTTTGGGTAGGAATGGTAATATCTAAAAATATAATCTTATTGTGAAGATACATAATTTATTATTATTTATAATATAGTAATTTGACACACCTACTTTTGGTGCAAAAACTTCCCATAGAACTGAACAACATTGGAAAATAAATTAGATGCTGTTGCAAGTCCATCTCTAAATGCATAGGTTATATCTGTCATACTTTGTCCTGATGCCAAATACCTATAAACTATAAGAAAATATAAATATAAACAATGCAATTATTACTAATAACATTTTAACCTGACAGGTTAGGTTAAGCAGGTGGAATCCATTCTCATATAACTAAAATGCATTAATGAATTACACAGCTGATGTTCTTTTTGCAGAATACTATATTGACCATATATTGGTCTTTCTATGAAAATTGGCCTAATATACCATCTTTTAGGACTTCTCCTAAAATAACTATGGATTAATATTTATGTAATATGCATAAATTGAAATGTTAAAAGTTGGTTTTATTATGTTTTATACTTATCAGATTGATTTGATAATTCCTCCAAACAATACAAGATTATTATTTTTCTTCTATATGACTGCAGACTATAGTTATAATACTCAGTTTCATAATTTAAATTTGTTTTCATGTTGTTAAATTATATCATATATTAAATTAAAACGATAAACTTAGAAAGTTTAACAAAATATATAGAACTATAATATATAACTAGAAAAAGAAAAGTAGAAAATTAAAAATGACTAGATTTTAATATTTTATAATGAACTATAATAAAAACTATTATATAAAATTATATAAAATCATAGCCCGCCAAAAACCATAATAAAATGATAAGGTTATACGATACGCGGTTACATTCGTTAACCTATAGATACCAAGAATGTGAAAAAAACAACATATGGACGACACGATACAGAGTAAAGGTACCTTTATTCTTCATTGTTAATATACAATATTGTAAAATAAATTATTATAATTGTACGCAATTGAGTCAACAGGTAGCGCTGCGGTTCTGCGAGTGTTAGCCGCTAGGTGCGCCGTGGTCTGTGAGCCACCAGATGAATTTTTGCATTATGTTAGTGGTGGCCGACACCGGCGTTCGTTTTGGATGTCGGTTAAACTATTGATCATAATACATATTATTATGGTTCAACTAACACACTCGGTTCAGTTACCAAAAGACGAACGTCGGTGGCAATGCCTCGCATTTAGTTGCTAAACGAATAGGTAATTCGTTTCATATTATATTAAGTTTTGTTGCGAACAGAATCGTTGGCATTAAATTCATACCTGTTTTTTAATTAACGCTAAATTTATTCGTTACCACATTTACGCGTTGACAGTCTCCCGAAAATGAGGGAATTATGTCGTTGTTAGTTCAAATAGTTAAAGTCGACGGCAGTGTTATATCGCGTACAGCGTTGGCATTAAACACTTGTTTTTCGTCACTGTATTTACGCGATAACGTCTTCCGATCGTATTATTAATATTTATCAACTGCAGCGGTGGCAGTAGTAGTAAGGCCCTCCTCACACGGGAATACTCAAGAGAAACTGCAATCCCCTAGGGACTGGGTGATTAGGCAACGACAGTTGCCGGTTATCTTCACACACAGTATACTAAACTATTATATCTAGTTTCTTAAATTAGTGTTACCCTACGATTTGGACAGTACAGATCAGTTTTTCGTATTATTTGTGTATATTAATATTTATACGGTAAATAAATTAAAATAAATAAATTTTGTATAATGTCTAGTAGTGATTCGAGTAGCGATGAAGACATTATTATTTATTATTACTGTAAACACCACTTAAAAGAACGCAGAAGAAAATATTGGATCAATCCTTATATTGAAAAAAAATTTAACTGCACACTATTTGTTCCTGCTAAGGAGTTACAGGAAAGTGACTCCCGATTTCTTGAATTCTACAGAATGAGAAAATAAACCTATCTTCAATTAAAAGAAATTATTTGTCCTGCTGTTCATTACACAGACGCTAATATGAGGGAATGTGTGTGCCCGGAAGAAAGACTTGATAACACTAAGGTAAGAATAATATTTAAATTATGTATTTATTTTATATATTGCCTTTAAATACAATTTTATTATTTAATTTAATGAGTTATATTTAATAATATATTTTAAGATTTATATTAATAGTGGAATGCACATTAGGTAGTATTTTTCATATTACTGTATTATTCTATATTATCAGTGGTCAAAACATCACGGACGACTTGGTAGTATAAACTTTCTGTGTCTTTATGCTATTTCTCTTCTACTGACATTGGGTTGTTGAAGGTAGAAATATTTTACCGTACTCGTACAGTTAGTGGTGAATGTGATGAAATAAGAGAGCTTGTTTGTGTATGTTGATAAGTTAGAGGTAGAGAGAGTTGTAGATATGGAGCTGGAACCATTATATCATCAATAAGCTGCAGAACTCTACACCTAAATGAACTCATTTGTGCGTTCATCATGGGTTCAATCTCGAGTAACAAACTCAAAAGAATCATTTTTTTTTTTTTTGGTTGTACTCATTAGGAATTGTTTATATATTTTATTTTCATATTTAATTCTATAAAGGATTTGTCCACATCAGTATTTCCTCGCTTCTTAAATTTTCCTTTCCTTGGAGTTCGAGATATTTTACATGTATCACTTAATGATTTTTCATTAGAAACATTATCTTGTACTTGTATTGGACATGAAGGTAGTTGGGTAAGACAGTTGGATGATGACAGATCATTATCTACATGTGATAATTGAAAATCTTCATTTTCTTCGTCATTATCTATTTCGTTTTGAGTCTGATCTGCAGACTCGGGGCAATCATATAAATTCCAAACTGCCGTACCCAATGCTCTTATGAATGGAAGCGCAAATTGCATGAATTTTGTCAAATAATTTTTTTTATATTTGGAACTGGAACCACTGGCAGGGTATTTCATATGACGAACAAATACGGAATGGAGGTTCTTGGATGTACACTCCTTTACTACAAAACATCAATAACAATTAATATTTAAATAATACAAAGTCTAAAATAATTGATGTTGAGTTTTCATTATTCATTTAATAAAAAATGTCTGTCAACATTTATCCCAACAAAAACACTCCAGTAAAAAACTAAAAAGTTGAATTTGTACGCATAATCGGTTTTTGACAAAATCTATTTTGTTTTTTGGTGTAACTCTAGAATATTTGAAAATATGAGTAATGACCGTAGATATATGAAATTTCGACTGAATGTTTATATTAGCATTATACAGTCCTCCCCATAATATTTTTAAAATATTTTGACTTATTTTGAGCTATTTACTTAAAATTGAAGGGGTCGGTGAAAGAACCGGCTATCCACTTTTTGAAATTGTTCAGTAGAAATAAATATATTTCTAATTGAGGTATAAATATAATATAAACATAATTGAATTCTTCGTATGAAGCTATCTATATGTATATATAAATTTACATTTTACATTATTTTAAGTACATTTTTTAAAATAGTATAAATAAAAAACATGGAGATACCAGGTTATTACAACGAATTAATTTTTTTTTTCGTTTTTTTAACTTAATAACTATTTGAGTTGAATATATAATCATAAATATTAAAAAGTTACAAAACTTTAAAACTATGTATTATAGTTATGATTTACAAAACAGTATATAATAATACAACATATTCTTGATTTATAATAATAAATTCACTAAAAAAATGTGGAGGTTGCTGGTTATTGCACCAAATCTTATGATTTATAAAAATGAAAAAAAATATTACTGTTTGTTTTACCCTTAATTTTTTACCTCTTTAAAATACAAATAATTAATTGGGTTCACTTTTCGATGTATCGAAAAATGTACTGCTCAACTGAAGTCGAAAATTGAAACATTTTAACTACAAAAAATTACATGTGTGAGGTTGGGGGACCAAAGCTAGGAGACTAATAATTTTCGGACGACAAGTGATAAGAAACCTTGTATGCACGGTTGCATTTTACTATAATTCAGGCGTATAACCTTTACATTGCCATTAACCACAAGATGGCGCCATTAAAATCACCTATAGAATTATGTAAACTATACTATGGTGATATATAAATTGGCATCTGACCATCCCAGGGGACCGTTTTTCATTTGGCCGCATTTCTACGTCTGTCCGCGGTTTTTGATTTTACCGATCGTGTTCCGGACAGAGGCGAAGCACCTAAGTTAAATATTCGAAAAGCCAGGAAAATTCTCTACACGATGAAAATTAAGCTAGAGTGCACCAGGGCCATAGCAAGAACCAGTAGCGCCCCTGGCAGAAAACCAAATTTGCGCCCCCCCCCCAAATACAATTTTTTTCAACTACCATGCTCATTTAAAAAAAAAAAAAACGCTCTGTTGATTGTTACACAAGTACATTATATTTATTTTATTATATAAATATTTTTATTATTATGAAAATTGCTCTTTTATGTACCTAGTATAATTAAATAATAATAACAGACTAAAACAAAAATCCTATTATTTCATCAAATATAAAGTTTACCTTATGATTAAACATTGATTATCATATTGATTTAACAATAACTTTTTAAAATTTAACGTTCTTGCCTTTATTGCTGCAAAATCATCTATAACATCATCAAATGATATTTGGTCAACCAAACTTTTTTCAATAGACAAAATTGCTTTACTTGATTTTGATTCATCGTAGATCTAAAATAGTTTTTATGATTTTCAGCTTACTGAAGCTTCTTTCACACGTGGCTGTGGTGACTAGAATAGTTAAAAATATTCTTAATGCCACTTCAAGATTAGGATAGAAATCTTGGAGTGTATAGTGATGTATATATTTTAGTAAATCTAGTTGTGCGGCAGACTGAAATGAACACATTAGTTTAGATGCTTGAAATTTAAATTTTTCAATTTCTAAAAATAATTCAGGACCATCTATATCATGTTCATACATAAGCGCCAAATCATTAACCCAACGTTTAATTTCATCGGATGGCATAATCTTTAAACAATTTCCAGTCAAAAATTGAAATTCTGATTTAATTTCTGACCTTTTTTCAAATCTTCACCTTAAACTTGTTAAAATTGAGTCTAACGATTGAAAACACTGGATTCTTAAGGTGCGTTTACATTTGAGCTCGAACACGAACGAACGCAAGCGAATGCTACCGAACGATCCAATGAAACGGTGGGGCCGAACGCGAACGAATGCATTCGTTCGCCCCAAGAGCAGTACGATCAAAGAAACTCTCCGTTCAGTTTAAACGGCATTCGGCCCGTATTCGTCACTTCCGTCCGAACGGTTTTTTAAAAGTGTGTATTTTGAATTTTGTTTTTTGATTTCATTTTTTGTGGTTTTAATTATTTGACTGACTCGTTTTTATGGAGTAGACTGACGAAGTATGCTCACAATTAATATACTTTTATACATTAAGACCGATCCTTAGGATTACTGATCCTCAGTATAAAATGGGCAAGAAAAAATAGATTTTTGGACGGAAATAAGTAAAGAACTTAGCTAGATGTGAATGAAGTCAGGAAAAAGATGGACAGCCTTTTAGCTTCTTTCCGAAGAGAAAGGCAACGGGAAGCCAGCAGTGGACGTTCAGGAGCTGGAACAGATGAGATTTATCTTTCAAAATGGTTTGCGTTTGAGGAAATGAAGTTATATAAACGAAGAATAATAGACCCGGATTACTAGGGATCTTATTGTTGATTGAAACACGTTTTTTTTTATAGTCGGCAAGATAACGATTACCAAGAAAAATCCCGAAATACGTCTTCTTTTATAACATGTCTAAATAATAATAACTATTTTTATAATTTTCTTTATATAGGTTTAATAAAATATGATTAATAATTATTAAACGAAAAAAAATCTTTATTTCTTTATTGATAAATATTTCATACGATTATAATCACAATCAATTGCTGTTTTACTTATACTAGTTACTTAACACTAACCACTAGGCACTAATATTAATATTACGAGTAAATTCTATGTATGTACTAAATTCTAACTATTGCTGATTACTACGCTAATTATGATTGCCATGGCACAACACCAACGCTCAAAAAATATTCGACAAATTCATTTCGATTTTCTTCGATGAAATGTGGTGATCTTCTTCCAACCCTTTCCATAGGAGTGAATGCACTATTACTCTGTATGTCTTCTCTCCACGTTCCACGGACAAGCTGTCCTTCTATTTCGTGGTCAATTAAGTCGGTTGGTGAATAAATATCTCTCTCGATGCCTTTTCTTTTCTAAGAAAATTGTGAAGGTATACACACGCCATAACTACAAGCTCGGCCTTCTTTGGTTCAAGTAGCATAGGTTTTCTAAATACCCTAAATACGGCAGATAGAATACCAAAAAAATATTCAACAACGTGTCGGGCTCTAGACAAACGGTAGTTAAAAATTCTTTTGGCCGATCCCTTTTCATGAGAGCCCGGGTAAGGTCTTAGTATGTTCTCTTTTAACGGAAATGCCTCATCAGCTACAAATACATATGGTACGGCCTTTTCCCGTCCAATTAATTTTTCTGCTGGTGAAATTTCTAGCTTTTGTTCTTCAAGCTGTTTAAAAAACGATGTACTTCGAAAAACTCCGCCGTCCGAAATTCGGCCCCGGCAACCGACATCAGTATACAAAAAATTGTAATCGGCATCAACAACTGCCATCAATACAATGCTGAAAGTTGATTTGTAATTGAAAAAATTACTTCCACTACCAATTGGTGCTTGTAGTTGTACATGTTTCCCATCAATTGCACCAATGCAATGGGGGAAATTCCATAAATCTTCATATTTTTTTTCCAACGCTCAACCACTCTTCTTGGGTCTTAGGTATCTAGAAACATGAGTGTTTTATAAATTTTTAATTATAAAATTATTTGCAAATTCTCAATACTTTGATAATTTTTTTAAAAATTTGAACTATAAATTTTTATAAAAAAAATCGTGGTTTTGTTTACGATTTTTCAATATTTTTTAATTACTTTTATAACAAATCATAAGGACCTTGTATTAACTTTTCAAGCTTTTCACCTAAAAAATATTTTATGATTGACATTTATTGAAAAAATCGGGAATTCGCAAATTTTTTGAAATTTTTATGTATATCATAAAAATATTATCTTTAAGTGCGTATAAAAATAACATGGCTTATGATTTTTGATTTACAAAACAAAAAAACAAATTTTAAGCTTAATACGATGACGTAAACTTTTGGTTAATATTTCAAGGGTTATTCTTTTTTGAGTTACACCAAAAAAAAAAAATCAAATAATCGAAAACTAATTTTGCGTAATGATTATAATTTATTGTTATAGCCGACTGCCGCACACAAAGAACATAATAAACCAAGTGAAGCTATTGAAATCGTGGAAGAACTAACTGAAAATGATAGTGAACGTGACACAAATGAAGAACAACCTCAAAAAGAAAAAGTTTTTTTTTCACCCCAAAAAACCACACGATTAAAAAGAAAAAAAGTTCAGGAAGACCGTAGGATAGCAGAAACGTATCAAATAATAAAAGAAATTTCCAATAAAAGGCAAACATCAAAAGTGAAGAGCGACAATATTGTTTTCGGAGAGTATATTGCCAGTAAACTGGAATTATTTGATCAACACACAAAAATGATACTTCAACATCAAATAAGTAGTCTCATTTGTTCCGCTGAAATTAACTATATTCATAAAAAATCTGGCAATCAAACTCTTCAACTAAATATTAATAATCAGCCTTCAGCCAATACAATGTTATTTTCATCTCCACTGTCATCGCCAAGTTCATCATCTTTTCATTCAATACCTTCAGTTCAACCCCAGTCACCATATTACCTTTCTACAGTGCAGCAGCCTCATCATCAAGATATGTCTAACTTCTCAAGTATACACGACTATCAGTATCAGCAAACACCTGATATCAACGGTACATCAGATTATGTCCATGCGTCAGAAACTATCCTAACTGATGACCTAAATACTTCGTCAAATATATAATACACTTTGAACTAACACTTTCAGTTTTTAATTTATTTTTTTAATTACACATAATAAGTTCTATTAGTTTCGAGTTCATTACAATGTTTCATTATTATTTACGACTATTAGTAAGTATAAATTGTTATTTAAAAAGGATATATTTATTTTTATTTTTTAATAATATTGTTAATTGCCTATAATTTCAAGTTTATTACAATGTTTTATTATTAGTAAGTATATATTGTTATTTAAAAAGGATATATTTATTTTCATTTTATAATTATAATATATTAAAAAAATTACCTGTATGTAGTCTTGTAGAACCTCAATTATAGCTGTACAGACTTCTGGTATAATATGGGATATTGATGATTTTGAAATTTTAAAAACCAATGATAAGCTTGCAAATGAATCACCTGACGCCAAGTATCTTAATGTCAATGCCAGTCGTTCATTAGAAGGTATAGCTTTTCGAAACTTCGTATCTTCTTTTCAAATTTTAGGCTCAACTAAAGTGAGTAATTGGTTAAATGTCTCATATGACATTCTACAACATTTTTTAAAGTGATCACCATCTTCTTTTTGTAGGTCGTTTAGCAACATAGTTCCACTATACAATCCTCTGATTCTGTACAATGAAGTCATCCACCAGCGACGTTTTCTTTTTGTCTTTGATGTTTTTTTATTGATGCTTTCATGAGTACAAAACTTAAAGCAGCTAATAACAAATTATCTTCTTCACTTGATGACATTTTAAGTAGATATATAAATTATAAATATTCAAATTAAATTCAAATAATCTTCGTCCAGGCTTCGACTTGACTTTCACTTGAAATTTTTAAAAAAATCAACAGTCTTTACTCCACAGCAGTTTTGTCGATACTAAATATGTATTTAGGTATTTTAGGAGCGAAGATTTTTGTGAAAGCGAAGATAGTTGAACACGAACGAGCGAACAATGTAAATGGTTGCGGCCGAATGTGTAGCGAATATGCGTTCGCATTCGTTCGGTAGCATTCGCTTGCGTTCGTTCGTGTTCGAGCTCAAATGTAAACGCACCTTTAAGCTATTGTCATCTGATACTGTTCCTTCATCGTCGGCTCCACATGAATACTTCCTTGGAATCTTACGCTTATCTTTAAGTTCTGATGAAATATTTAGACATTTTGCCGTACGTTTCGCTTCATCTAATGAATTATTAAATCCAATTTTTCTGATGTCTTCAATTGATCGAATTAGTCCATTTATAAGACTGCATGCAACACCTATTGTTTGATTCTTTGATTGTAATAAAATATTGACGTGATCAATTTGACTCAAAAGTTTATCATGCATATAAATTCTAAATTAATTTTTTAGCACCATCTCTCGTATCGTGGTTAAGAGTAATACCAGCGCTTAGAGTTTTTAATAATTTAAAAATGCTTTCTATATTATTTTTAAGAGCTGAAACTGCTTGTTTTTTTGTAGACTAACGTATATCACTGTGCGATTTTAAGGTAACATTTATTACAGTCTTTAACTTTTCCCATCTTGATGTAGATCCAGAAAAATAAGTATATACTTTTTGGACTATTCCAAAAAATGTAGTGACAGTTGGAGATTTATCTGCTGCGTGTACGCCAACCAAATTCAAACTATGTGCAGCACACGGAACGAACACGGCCAATCTATTTTTTCGTAAAATATGAGCTTGTACACCATTATAGATGCCAGCCATATTAGAACCATTATCCGAAGCCTTGGCCTCTACAATCATTAATATTTAATCCATCATCAAACCGTTTTTTTGTTATTTCACCAGCTTACCCAACACCCTTTTTTCCTGTGTAACTATAAAGTCAATAAAAGTCTCTTCAATTGTAACTTCTTTATCAATAATACGTACGTATCGAATTATTTCTGTTAGCTGTTCTTTATGAGATACGTCAGGCGTACAATCAAAAAGTATAGAAAAGTATTTTGATCTCTTAATCCTATCTAATACTTCGTTTTTTACTTTTTTCCCTTAAAGTACAATTAATTAATTTTGTATTGTTGGAGAAAAATAACTAAGTTTATTTTTACTGGATCAACTATTAATACTTTTTATGTGATCAAGCATGACGGTATCATAATGGCTAACCAACTTAATTAAATTTAAAAATATTTCACAATTTTGATTGTACATTATTTCTGATAAACCTCTAAGTGGTAGATTATTATTTGAACAATGCAAGATGATTCGAGTAACAATCTTCAAAATATGACGCCATTTATTTTTTTTTCATTTTGGATAACTTGTAACTCATCGTCGATGGTTTTTCTATCTTCCAATCTTTTTTCAAATTCTTTCCAATCATTTACACAATTCGAATGGTAATCACTTTTTTCATATTCCCCAATTCGGGGATTTAAATGTTTCCAATCGGAAAAGCCATCGTCCCAAAATGAAGATGTCCTAATCTTGTTCTTATTTCAAAAATGTAAACAGGGAAAACAATAAATAGCATCTTTTGAAATATATGAGCCATTGCCTCCGAATCTTTTCACCATTTTTAATAGTTTTATAAAACCATTTTCCTTCGAAACTCCTACGTTCGTCATTTAACGGAAAATTATAATTTCTGTTTACATGGAAGGGTTTTTTTTTCTACAATTAATATTCTCAACTTATCTGATGGATTAGGCCAACAACCCGGATCACTTAAATCTATAGTTGTAACTGGAAATTCACTACTTTCGTCATACACTGGGTGCTCAATTATTTCATTTTGTTCATTCAAACTTTCCTCTCTTCAATAATAACTTCTAGTTCAAATACTTCATTTACATTTTTTAAATGATTTTCATTAGATTGTTTTTCATTTTGAGAGTCAGTTTCTTTTATATTTTCCTCCTTTTTTTCATCGATGTCTAATAAGGTTAAAGATTCTTCGAGTGCATTCGTATTTAGATCTACACTATTAGTCTTACTAAGCCAACTTGCTATTCTGTTAGATAAACACTCATTTTCTTTTTTCTCTGTCTATCAAACCATGATCCAGATGGTTTTTTGGATGGGACATTTTTGTTTGACCTAATTACACATTTTTCTATTAAAAACATAAGATAACATAAATAACTTAAATAATTAAATAAGGGGGTATTAAATTTGAATCCCATGGTATAATATCATTGTATTCTTTTATACAATGATACGAACCTAACAAACGGTTCCGAGCGAAGACGGTCAGTCAGCCTACCTATGATATTACTAATTATATTTGATGATATTATTGGGAATATAGTAATTTATATACTATAACCTATTTACGTGGAACCTTGTTTTAAATTTTCAATCCTTAGCTATACAATTTGAACATTTTATACATTTTTAACTACAAAATAATTATTACATTTTAAATTTGATACATTTTGTCAAAATTCGAACTTTAAATGCTTATAAAAAAAAATTGTGCCTTATTTTTAATATTTTTCAACTGCTATTATAACAATATATCAGGAATCTTGTATTAAATCAGAAAAGCTACTATTAGAGAAAATCCAGGCATTTTTACTGTATTAAAAAGTATATAAATATATTTACGTTAATATTTATATCAATCAATAATTTTAACTTTCTAGAACAAATAAAATAAAATAATATAAAATATTTTTATAAAAATGTTGTTTATAATGTAATAGGTAATACAAAAAAGGTTATTAAAAATAAATAATAATTTAATTAAATATAAATAGTTATTTGTTTAGTGTAAGTTTTGAGCATGTGCGTTTCATCGTATTTTTATTTACTTGCAACATTTATAAGTTTTACATATTTTTACGCCTTGGGTAGTATACAAACATTTTTGTTTTTTAGTATATTTATTTTCAAATTTAAAATATTGTATTTTGCTAAATATTTTAATATTTAAACCATTGTGTATCGGCTGTATCGATATTAAGTACTGTCACTTGCCAGTACTGGTTATAAATAATATATAAGTCGATTGGCATAGGTACCTATTAGCTATTACTTGCTATAACATAAAAACATAATAGGTACCTACTATATAATAGTGATCGAGTAGAATTCATGTTCTTACATACTCAGTTGTCTTAAAAAAAAATGTACGTGTGATAAAATAATAAATAATGTTGTATTCTTCAATTCTTCACTTCTTCTTTGATTGAAAAATAAGTGAAAATGACAAGTTTCGTAATTCGTAAACATATTGTAATATGTATACAGATAACAATGTAACATATTATATCGCTTTTAGTTTTAGTAAAATTATTGTTATTGGCCGTGTGATATGAATACAATACGTCAATGCATATGGCATATAATAATATACATATTGCATGTCAAGGTATGGTCGGAGCGAGAGTGATAAAAATAAATACCCTAGCGTAGTTTCCAATATTATGCGATTACGCGACGAGAAACGTATCGCGATAACGTTAAAAATAAACGGTGGATTTTTTTTTTGTTTTGTAAATTATCATATTTCAGTTGAGACTGCCACTCGATGAAATTGTGCCTTTCGTAGAATGGCGCCCCTGGCAAATGCCCTCATGCCAGTGCCTAGCTACCCAGTGCACTCGAATTTTGGTCGAGTATTAACGGTCGACCGACCATCCCAGTGGATCGTTTTTCATATGGGCGCGGTACGACATCTGTACGCGGTTTTTAATTTTTAACCTGCTTAATTTGAGTAGAGGTTTTTTTTGCACCGGATCTAGGGACGCTGATCATTTTACGCCGGATATTATTTACTGGAACAAATGTTGTGGAACCTAGTAACACGCATACATCACTATTATTAAGTTATTTTATTTCAGTGAGTTTGGAATGTAAATATTATTGCTTTATAATTTTAAAATGTTTTATACGTGTCTTACTATTTTATACATCATTTTTCATTTTTTTTAGGAAGTTTGTCATGAAAATTATAATACAATAACTCAGAATGTTTGACTATAATCTGAGGTTGGCCATCGGAGCCATCAAATGTTTTTATTTATCGTTATATTTTTTGTTTTTATTAGGTTAGTTTATTGTATTAGGTGTAAAACTATAATGGATAGTTCATGATAATTGGTAGATCGCGTCATATGTTTCGTAGCAATAAATTACACTATTTTACTTTTAGAATACTAATACTACATATCATAATATTAGATTTTGAGAGTAGCTTTGAATGTATTGTTTTTACAATGATGTGTTTTTTTTAATTAATTTTTTTTATTCTTGTGTCTGCCATCAACTTTTGGGGCAGTAAAACTGCTTGATTTTTTTCAACACTATCTTTTCTGATAGGAAAGTGAATCTAGCTGGTACTTTGGAGTTTAAATAGTACGTTTTTAAATTTCACCCATCAATTATTAACAATTAAATAAATAATACTTTCGGAGTTTCGTGATGTCATTTGATTTGGTAATGTGCATAGGAACGAATGTACACTTCAATAATCAATACCATTATAAGGCAGGTTGCGTGTTTCGACTTGTTATAATTTTTACACTGTACCACAAACTATTTTCATATAATCTGCGACTGTACAAATATGCACAACGATTGTGTGCACTGTGCTCTACTCTACTACTATAGTACTATATATTACACAGTACACACCGATACCGTTCATGTGCGGACAACCGCCCGACTGTTAGGCTTTCGAAATAACCCAATCCATATATTATATTATTTTCTGATATTCTGAATTTATATTTTTATATTTTAAAACATCATCTTAATAGCACTACGGGTACTTAGTTTTATTATTATAATTTATGTTTTCAATTTTTCTTGAGTTTGGGTAGGTAGTGCACGTGCACTTATACATTAGCCACCACTGCTTATCGATATGTGTACGGTCATTCGTCAGTTCGTCAGTGTACTCACTATGCACTGTACTGTGGCTGTACACACTGAACTTGGTGTTAGACGTTTGTCGTCTTTCATTTTGTACTGATTTTATATTTATTTATTTTTGAAACCACCTAGGTAATAAATAGATAATTTGTGTTTAAACAGAGTACTGATATTCCACCTATAAAATACGTTAAAAAAAACAAGACTGCAATTATAGGTAGGTCGTCAAACACGTACAAGTATCATTAATAAAATCATAAGAACTACCATACATTCAATGTCCACACAACTTAATAAAAAAAAATTGTCTGGGAAAATAAGACTGCTTTCAGTCTACATAGTATTGTTAATTTTCCCTTTTTTGGTCAGATAATAGAACCATAAGAACTGATAAACGAGAAGATTATACTCGGTATTTGATAGCCTATAAAATAAAAATATCTAAATAATATTATTCAATACAATAGAAGCCGAGTTATGCAGCTAGTGATATATTATATTATACTAGCTGAATTACCCGGCTTCGCCCGTGTGTAGTTTTTGTTTTATCAAAATAAAATTCTTAAATCAATAAAAATTTTTGTGTTTTAAAGAAGAAAAAAATGTATTTTACTTAATGCTATAAAGTGCATAGTAGTTGCTGAATTTTAAAGACAAAAAAAATAATAATTTTAAAAAATGATTCTATCCTTATATTATATTACTTATTTATGAATATTTACAAATGATACGCAGTTGCTCAATTCTAATATGGCTTAAGTCAAAACCTCATGGTATACCATGATTATAGAGTTTTATTTTGTGGTGCATAAACGTACAAATGGTCAGGTCTTCCAACTCAAGAAAATGCCATGAATACCCAATAAATTGTCCGTGTGAGAAACAGTTATTTTCCGAATCTACACCACAATAAGTTAAAGCCTGACCTTGAGCTTTGTTAATTGTCATTGTAAAACAGACTTTTATTGGAAACTGAACTCTTCTAAACTTAACGGGAAACTCGTTGGGGTATAATGGTATTTTCGGTAAAAATATTTTAAGAAATGTATTATTATTTTTATAAAAAAATTGTTGAAAGTGACGCTGGACGGACTAATGACTTTAGTATTAGTATAAATGAATAACAACACGATAATATGACTATGTATAAGTATAATATAATAACGTACAACTGGACAATTTAACTGTGACAGTACACACACACCGTATACGCACTGTACGACGGTGGCTGTGCATGTAAGTATTACATACTACAAAGGTCCTATAAATATGCACCACCGAGGTCGTGTTACATCCGTAAAGAGAGAGTCGTACACTCGTACAACTAGTTACTAAAATGTACACACGTGTCAAGGTTGACTACTAGTATCAATTGTATATTTCAACAAAAATAGTCGGTGTTTACTATACTATTCATTAAATTTAATAATATATAGCCTCGGATCAATTCACACACACACAAAAAAAAGGTCAGTGAGATAGACGGAAACCCTCGGACCGCCGTGCCGTACCGTATTTTCCGTTATCGGCCGACTGCTATTGTTATTATATGAATAGATATACAAATTACACGTACAAATTATTTTTGCCGATTTCAACCCTTTAAAATCAAATTTTGAAAATCCGGTGACGTGGTGACACTCAGGGAGGTATTTGGAACAACTCTGTGAAAAAAATATTGGAAAAAAGTTAAATAGCGTCGTCACAAAATTGTTACATAAAAAAGGCCTGTTCTTTTATATATATAAGGATTGTTGAACTTTTTATTCGGTGGCGGCTGTTGTACAAACTATACACGTCTGCACATAGAGACAATATAGACATATAGTAGGTACATAATAATGTATAGATATTATAGCATGGATATCAATTCAACTAAAAATAGTTTATTCCCGGTAATGTCTTATCGGGGATTTTAGTATAGCAACGTATTTATAAAGTACCTATAAATAAATCACAATTGAATTAAAAGACTATGTCCAATTTGACTATTATAGCTCGGTCAAATTAGACGATAAATAGGCTTAAGCTCGAATAAATTAGGAGCAAGCTAAAATTAGGTATACACCTTCATTATGCCGTAATAAACAACTTGTGAAAAGTCCCCATCCACATCATGATATAATACGCTTAAAATATTATTCTAGGTCAAAACTCAAGTCAGATACTGCCCTTTTTTTTAAATATTTAACTTCATTTTGTCTAAGGATAAACAATTTCAAACGAAAATTGTAGAAGAGACAATAATTTTATGTAAACTGCGACAAAATTAACATTTTTCTTAAAGTCGATTTATGTAATCTGTGGCAAAAAATTTAACATTAGACAAAAGCAAAGAAAAAACTATGTTTTACAATATAGTGGGCTTTAGTTTTTTTTTTAATTATTGTATAATTATTGCATGAACCCCACCTACCGTATAAGTTATTTTGTTTTTTTTTTTACATATTAAGGTACCTACTTCATGGTTCATATTAATATATTATTATTATTATTATGAACAAATTAAGAATAAATTTAATAAAACTATATAGGTCTACATTAATATTATATTTTTTGAAATTTGTCTTGAAATTTACTGCATTTTTTTTAATAAGATTAAGTTGTTTTGTATGCACTTAACTTTTTTTGGCAGGTCATTCCTGGTTAAAATAATATAAAACAAATGTATAATAGTGAAAAAAAATTAAATAATTATCAACAGCGCCGAGTAATGAAGGTAAAATTATTAATCAGTTATCACAGATTTCAAAAATTCTGTGGCTCGAATTTTTAGACTAATAATAATTGTACTTTTGTGCTCGTAGTAAGCATGTCGTATTATTATAAATTAGTAATAACTTAAGACTATTGAACATTTGAATCACAACAAATTTGAGAAAAGTATTTAACGAGCACACAACACAAAAAATAAAATATCTATTTTAAATAAGTTATATTTGTATATATTGATACCTGTTGTATTTTATACCTAGGTACCTACTACCTACGTACATAAGTGTGTCCAGACCTCTATAGCTGGGGAGGCCAGTTAAAAAATTTAAATTTTTTACTTGCTACAGCAATCTATAATCTATATTTATATTTGAGACTTATTTTTGTTTTATGGAATTTGTATAGCACCTGGAATTTTTTCATCCCACAAAGTTAAAGACTTTCTTGATCTTAAAATTGGTTTCCTATGCTATTACAACTATGGGCTAATAAATAAGCCCTATTAACTAATGTGCTTCTTAGTTTTTTTTTATAAATATTTTATCAACTATACATCAACCTTATCTACACATCTTATTACAGTTATTACACAATAAACAGTACACATAAAACAGTTATTTCGCACTCCTAGAACAAGACTGCCACAACTCAAAATTTATAGTTTTGAGAAAAATCGATTTGAAGTTTGGAACTAAGATATTTTAATGAGTTTTTTACTTATGCTTTTGAAATTTAATATTTAAATACTTACAATCATACTTTACAATATTAATTTTTCAAATATTATGAAATTCACTCTTAAACCCAAAATTTTAGACTTGTGGCCATTTACAATTTTTTAAGTAAATGCAAGACTGCCACATTTTGATATGTGACTGTATTGCATACAGAAATTGATTTTTAGATGGCCACTTATTAAAATATGGCAGTATTGAATTTAAGCCATGAACATTTTTATGCCATAAATCGAGTTGTGGCACTGTTGAAATTTAAACAACTTATAAATAATTTTATATTATAATATTATTTATTAGTAATTTAAAATTTGATTAAGTGTTGTTTATTATAATAGTATGATAATGGTATAGGTATAATAATAAAATATCCTTAAACAAATTAACAGTTGTATTTAATCATATTTAAAAAAAAATTCATTATTAAAATAAAAATTAAAAAAATGACTACCTGTCTAATAAGTGAACTTATTTTTGTGTATTAAAATAACAAAATATGAATCAAACATAACAAAATAAAAAAACCATTACTTATTATAATTATCATGACCTTATGATGAGTATAATGTTATAAATTAAAATTAAAATAATTTATAATTTTATAAATTAATCACTTTCTTCGTTGTTATTAGTATTATTAATTTCAGACACTTTTAAGTTTTTATAAAAACTATGGTAAGTATCTGGAATAAGCTTTGCTTCACACAATGAAATTAAGTCTTTTTTTTTAATTTGTGTGATTCCAGGCTCTTCAGAAAATGCAAATTTCAAATTGATGTTTGATGATTTTATTTTTGAATTTCTAGTTTTCTTTAAAACTATAATTTCTTTAAAATCTGCTTCTCCGTAAGTTGTTTTATAAAAGAATCTGTCTGGGAATTCTTTTGTTACTCTAATAATTTTAATATCTCTCCATAAAACAGTTTGACCTGTAGTGTTTTTATTAAAATTGTTACCAATATCTTTACTCAATTGCTTAAAATCTATAAAATCTTTATGTGTAAGCTCATTTAATTTGAATGGTTTTCCAGTTTTTTTTGCTGTTTGGATGACTGTAGGCCATTGTAGGGGAGAAAATATTGACCCTCCTCTAAGTAGCCTATTCTTTTGTTTTTCAATTGTAGAGTGTACTGAATCCCCTTCATTTTGTGTGTGCCCTACTATCAAAAATTTGTGGGTAATAGAAGGAATATCTAGATAGTTAATAGCATACAAGTACAAACTAATCATGAATTTATTCTTTTGTTGGCCTGAACAGTTATCTGAATAAAAAATAGTATCTTTCTGAAGACAATTCTGTATGAGATATTTGTAAATGCATGTAGATATTTCATTGGCACCTCTTTTACCTTGATCTTCGTTCCAAACAAAACAATTTGCTTCATTTTCGCCCAAACTATATATAGTTAAATTGTAGGTGGCAAATTTTCTAGCATAATAAAAGTTTGATACTTTTGCAGCTGGAGTGGTTAGAACACTTTGCAAATCATAACAAGACACCATATACTTTTCAGTATTTTCTTTAGCCAGCTTCTTATCTTTTTCTTTTTCAAACCTTGATAATTTAGTTTCATTTTTATGTGCTTCAAGCTCAGCTTGTAAATTTTGTTTTTCAATATCAGAACTATTATTGTACCGTTCACATAAAGCACACTGGTCTTTTTTGGGTACATAGAAACCTATGTTAAACTTAGTGTTGAACACATGTGAATAAGTTGAAAGCTTGACTGGTGATTTATTATTTTCCTCACATTCTTTAATATATAATTTATGCATACTTGATAAAGTCAATGAACCATCTATAAACTCTCTAGAAGTTTGGTTTCGTAAATAATGAGATTCAATTCGAGGAAAACTATTAATATGATTTTTAATTCCATTTACAAGTTCAAGATCTAATGATCTATGATTATCATGTTTCCCTCTTAAGTCATTTAGTGTAAAATTACTACTGCCTGATTTTTTAAAAGTAGTTCTTATGAATTTATCACTTATACATAATGTGGCCATAAACATTTTTTTGCATACTCTATTACTAACATCATCTAATGGAAGGAAAAATGCATTGTTTGATAGCCTTTGGCTTCCTTCTTTAATATATTTATACTTAGGTGTCACTAGTGAAGTATACTTAATGATGAAAGCCCTCCTTGAAGTTAAATCTCCCATTTTCCAGAACATATTTAATACATTTGAACGATCAGCTAGTGTGAATAGTGAGGCACATTTAAATTTGCATTTATCAGCATCACAAGGGGGTAATAGTTGCTTTTGATTAACTTGTTTTCCACTATTATTTATATAAGCCTCTCCTAAATTTAGTTTAGTTTTTTTCACATTCCTACTCCACTGTTTTATATTTTTTAATCTCTTTTTACTCTTTTTATTAATTGGAATAATATTCTCTTGTGTTTCAATATGAAATGATATTATAGCTGATTCACAGACTTCATTGATAATTTCATTTATGATACCTTGTTCATCAGAACTTTCTGATGATATTTCTGAGCTTTCATCTTCTTTCCAATCTTTGTCTTTAACACTATCATCAAAATCTTCATTTTCTGCAATTAAAATACATATTGTTGTTTTATAAAGTTTATATAAAAAAGAAATCAAGATAAAACTACTATTTACCACTAGAATCAATAGTTTCCATGGGAACTAGTTCAATGAAATGTTGTGTAGACTCATCTGATTCGTTTTGATTCGTAGTTTCCAATGATAAATCTTCTAAAAAAATATTACAATTATATAGTTTGTAAATAAATAGCAATTGCATAGTTACTTCTACTTACTGTTCTCATATTCAGGTCTCACTGAAGGTGTATCATTTAACCAGCATACTACTTTATTTGTAATATCAACTTCTTCATCATTAATAGATGTTACTATATTGAACAATAATATTATAATTAATTAAAATTATTGGTTAATAATATTTTGTATATAATATTATACAATTAAAAAATGATTTAATCAATAACTGGTATTGTTAGCTATTATAGTGTACCTATATTATAATATTATAGTATTATACATATAAATATACCTAATGGCTAATGATAGATATTTATATTATAATATATGAACTGTATACCTATTTATAATTGATGCTACTTAAAACTATTTAAATGTAATCAAACAATTATTTTATATTAAAACTTTAAAAACAACTATTACACACAAAATTAATATGTAGAAACAACCAGTATTTACTATTTAGAATACCTACTGCTTCAAATACTTGAAATTAAAAGTATTTAAAAATATAAGATAATATAAGGTAATAGGTATAAGATATTTGATTACTTTTATTAAAACGTTTAAGGATTAGCTGAATATAATATCACTTACCTGTTTCTATAGTATTTTCATAATTAATATCCTGGGTAAGACTTTCTGTAGACGACATAATATTATTCTGTAATTTATTTACTAGTACTAGATTTAACATTTTGGCGCTTCTAGTGAATCTTGACATTTTAATACTTTAGGTAATACACAATATTAATACAAATAATAATGATTTAAATTTTTAGAACTTGAAATAATAAAAACGTATTCATGTATGGTACTTACTACTTAAAAAACATATTGATAATAATAATTATAAGCCAATTGATAATGATATTAACATAATTTATTAAATTGATTGATAATGATAACCATTGTTAATCGATATGACAATTTGGCGCAAAACGAAAAGCTATTCTATTAATAAATACAATACAGTCATATTTTGTGTTGTGGCTGCACTATGACAAATTATAAAATGCAATACTGCCACAACTCTAAATATTGCTGTTTTGCATTCAACATATCACACGATAATTAGTTTTTATTCAGTGCAAGAACGCCGCAAGTCGAAATAAGGCAGTCTTGAATTTTGACTTCAGTGATAATTTGGATAAATTAAAATAAGTATACTGCCATAAAGTGAATATGGCTCTCTTGCATTGAAAATTAACTAACATTTAAATAATTCAATACTGACACATCTCTATAGTGGCTAAATAAAAAATTATATTGAATGTGGCGTTCTTGCATTTTATAGAGCTTATTTTTCTCTATTCAACAGTAGTCATAACTCAAAATTCATGAATTTTGAGTTGTGGCAGTCTTGTTCTAGCAGTGCGATTTATCAGTTTAGTTAAACAAGTAATTTATTAAAATATTACAAATAATAAAATCCAATAAATTTAAAATTTAAATTTACAATTCTATTCGCATATTAATTATCGGGATTTGATCGTGTCACATCTTCTACCACGATAACATCATTGGTGCTTTCAATGTCCATGTCGAGGAAAAAAACAGTTGAGACGATAAATGTAATACAAAAAAAATCACCGATTCTAACAAATGAGTAAATTTAAAGTTTGTTTGTAACAATATTACTATATTAGTTACATCAATCCTAACCATCCACCAAGGCCGATTACGGCTGTCCGTTTTATTGTTTAGATTCAGGCCAAATGCACAACGTTCTAATATAATATCTTATGGAATAAAACGTGTATAGGTAGTGTATTTCAAGGAGATTATAAGAGAAAATTATAACGATAAAATTCTCTATACTATGTTGTATCGTAATATTGCATTAGGTTTACCACTTATTATATCACAGTAATAAAGATTATTATTATTAAAACTGACAAAATAATCTTGCGATAAATCGACAAATCGATAACGATAGAAATTTTCCAATTATTTTCTTTTTATACATTTGTCCATATAATTAAAACGCCAGAGTATTTCAATGAACCATTTTACAAAGTTGTAGTTGTTCTATAGGCCACTCTCTTTTTGAATTCCATAAGAAAACGTGTAAAATGAAGGTTTTGGAGACCCTACGTGGTGACAAAGACAAATACTGCATGACAGGCTTCAAAACCCTACGTAGCGCTATATTAAAAACTCATTTTTTTGGAGTGGCGGTTAACCTGTTAAATCGTAATAAATACTTATTAAAAAAAAAAACATTTTCTATTGTTTTTATTTATTTTCGTACAAAACCCATTTTCTTAGTTATCAGAGCTTAACTAAAACATAAAAGGAGTAAAATGTTTAAATAGAGTATGAGTTATTATACACCCAATACCCATAATGGTAAAATGGTACCTACTGTACATTGCAAAACACTAACACTGAATAAAAAAAAACCAATTAGAGATGTATTTTATATTATGTAGGACTACTGCGACTCCACGACTGGAGTAGAGTACCAACCTGTCATAACTTCCTTAATTAGGGTAAAATATTTTTAAACAAGTATTAAAATAATAATAATTGATAGCTATTATGAATATTTTGTAAGTCTATGCTGTTCTAACGCCTCCTGTCCACTCAACTTGAATTTATGAGGTCTGTTGTCGAACGAGGTGAAACACCTTTTGCAAAACACGGTACACCCTTCATGTTTTGTTTTCTGTGCGCGTACGAGCCGGGAAAAATTAGAAATATAAAAGTAATGCGAGTTGTCTTCGCCTGTCACCAACAGCAGGTCGAAGTGGTCTGGTTTCTCCTCGTCAATGAGTCGTAGCGGGTACACTTCATACCTCGGGGACTTTGGTGACTGTATTTTTCTATCTATACCATAGACGTTAACGGAGGCGTTGGAATTGTTTTTTTCGAATTTAGTTATATCTGATAGAGGCGTGGGGAACGTGATACCCTAGAAATTATATTTTCCTTCATGTTTTTTGTATCTATCTCCTTCCACACGAAATGCTGACGGCCCCGTCACATGTCTCGTCAAAATCGCCCACTTGAAACACTCTTGATCCACGTTTCCTATCGATATATTCGGGTAACTGAATATATGATAACCCGCTCATCGGAGTATATTTATATACGGCTACTAGTAACCCATCTATGCTTTCCAAAGTAAAACCGCTACCTCTCCCGGTGTAATCGTCCTTCTCCTTCATCAGCTTCATATACGCCCTCTCAATGATCTCTGTAATATTACTAGCGGGGAACATTTCTACCGCTACTGTTTTAAATGCTCGGTTCTCTGACGAATTGGGGACGTTGGGCCGGTTGTATGTCGCCTCGAGCTTCAAATTAAATTTTATTGCGTGTTTTTCTACGTGTTTTCTTAATAAAATAACTAGTTCAGGTATAAGGGATCGGAAAAAGTCTGAATAAATCATTGTATTGACCAGATTTTTAGTATAGTACCAAACTATTTTTCTATTGGCAGACGACAACATTTCTACGAACCCTGGTGATTTGACTAGATTCAACCTAACCCTTTTAGCATTAGCAGCCGAGGTGGTGTTGGCAGTCGAAACACGTTTCCCGTTAACGGCAACGGTGTAAGAATCTTTAAAATAAAAAAAAAAAAACCTAATATTAATATCTAATGAAATGTCGTATCGAATCTATTAGAAATCTAATTAACCTCACTACTGATAAATAAAATGTATTGACTTATAATTTTTAAAATTAATTTAACTTAGAAATTAATTAAGCTGAACAAATAAATATCATAGAATAAAATGACGCGTTGAAAAAATTAAATCTACCAAACGATCTGACAACCGGTGCAATGCCGGAATATTCCAACTATTACCCCATAGGATGCAACGTGTGAATTGATCGATACAATGTCGGAATACTCCAACTATTATACCATTGATCGTTTCACAGACCTTTTGATAAGTTTAAAATAAAGAAAAAAAATAAAGAATTTAAATAATAAAATCACGCGTTGAAAAAATAAAATCTACCAAACGACTGACAACCGGTGCAATGCCGGAATACTCCAACTATTACACCATAGGATGCGACGAGTGAACTGATTGATACAATGCCGGAATACTCCAACTATTATACCATTGATCGCTTCACAGACCACTTGATAATTTTAAAATAAAAAAAAATATAGAATTTATATTTAAAATCACGCGTTGAAAAAATTAAATCTATCAAACGATCTGACAACCGATGCAATGCCGGAATACTCCAACTATTACACCATAGGATGCGACGAGTGAATTGATCGATACAATGTCGGAATATTCCAACTATTATACCATTGATCGCTTCACAGACCACTTGATAATTTTAAAATAAAAAAAAATATAGAATTTATATTTAAAATCACGCGTTGAAAAAATTAAATCTATCAAACGATCTGACAACCGATGCAATGCCGGAATACTCCAACTATTACACCATAGGATGCGACGAGTGAATTGATCGATACAATGTCGGAATATTCCAACTATTATACCATTGATCGCTTCACAGACCACTTGATAAGTTTAAAATAAAAAAAAAATATAGAATTTATATTTAAAATTTATAATAAATCTAAGTAATTGATTAAGTGTTGTACGATAATTTGCTGAATTTTAAAAATCTATTTAAAGACATTTATTTTTAAAAATCGAATTGGTCGAGCAATAATACTTGAAGGTATATCTTTAAAAAATGATCCGTTAAAATCAGCGGGACTAACCTGTATCCTCAAATTCATCCATGACTTGCATACACAAATCGTCTTCGGATAACATGCTCGAACCACCGGCCGGGGCATCGGGTACAAATATTTGGGGTGCAATCTGAACTTGAGCTGAAGCAACCTGAACGAATCTTTGCTGTACCGGTTGTGTAATGATCGGTGTAGCTGGCAATGGTCTCAAATGAAGTGGAATGTTGATGATATCTTAGGAAAAATAATAAATTAATATTGTATAAGATAGAAATAAAACTTTTATATTAATACATACCATGAATATTCTTCATATGTTTGCTGCGGCTGGACTTGAACGAGAATGTCGAAGGGCATACAGTGCACGGAAAACGTACACCCGTATGTTTTTTTTGATGGACTTTCAAATTATGTTTTGCGGTGAAAACCGACGGGCACTGATCGCATTTAAACATGATTAAAATGTTTTAAAATGAAAACGTGTTTAAAACACTTGTAAAAAATAAACAGAGTACGTAAAGCGAATTGTGAGGGCTATGAAAACACGGAGACAGCAAAGTCAAAGTGCGTGTAAAGGCATAGGTGTCTAGAGCAGACTTATTATATCTCGGTGGATATCAGAGCGAGTGTCCAGAAATCTCTACATCTTTTAGAGAGGGTAACAATTCAACCCATGTGTTACCAAAATATTAATCGGGTATTTACTATGATAAATGTGTACATCAATAGTTATTACCAATTATTTTAGGAACCATCGTTTATCTGCGCAATTTCCAGGAATTCGCGTGTTGACAACAGACCGGACGGTACGGGTCGTTCCGCTGATAAAATAGGGTATATCTAACACATGTCTCGCTATAGAACGTTATGGCGGCATAAATTTAAGGTTAAAAATATACAAAGTGGTGAACATGTTCAGTCTCGACACTTGGGCTGCAACTTGTTTGCGCACATTTTATAATTTTTACCTGAAAAATCGGAACTCATTTGCGCACACGGTTATCCTAAATGTACAACTGGTTTGCGCACACTTTATAATTTTTACCTGCGCACACGAAAATAACACACACGAAAATAAGGCTATATGACATAATATATCCATTTTAACGAATGCTTACTAAATAAGTCCTATAACAATATGTTACAATACAAAACTGCTCACACACGACTGTCTATGTGACAATCTATCGTAATCAGATTATACATTTGTCGATTAAGATTAAACGTTTGGAGTATGAACTTGGAGTATGAGTTTATGTACGATACGACTTTTTTTTTCTTATCTCATTTTGGCGCTTATGTCTTCCACCGGAAAATAACTATATTTAGTAGGCAATGATAATCATCGATAAAGAGTACGGAAATGTTATTAAATTCCTTACAATCAGTACGTCTCGAGAACTTATAGTGTGCGTACATAGAATTTGTGACTCTAACCTATATTTACTGAACATGGATTTAGAAATTAGTGAAGTTTTTGAATCGCGACGTGGAAATATTTGTATTAGTGTAAATAATTTTAAATTCACCAAACACCGTGTTTTAAAAAGTGGTGATTTTTATTTTCATTGTACCAATAAAAAATGCAACGGTTTGTATGTTGTAAATAAACTATACAACAAAGTTATTCGAGTTATAAATGATCATAGTAAACATAGTGAGTATTCAGAAAATGAAATTGAAAAGGAGATGATTCGCAGTGTTGTGAAACGTAAAGCTGAAACACAACTACACATACAACCGAGTAAGATAATAAGACAAACACTTCATTTAAACCAAGGTAATAATCTAAAACATAGTGATATTCATTTACTAAGAAATTATATGTACGCCGCCAGAAAAAAACAGTTTCCAACGCTTCCAAAAAATGTAAATGAAGCAATTAATCAGATTAGGGAAATGCAAGAAAATTTGTTATTTAAAGGTGAACAGTTTATTTATTTAAGTAATGACGAAAATGTAGTACTTTTAACTTGTCCGAAAAATTTAAGTGTTTTATGTAATGCTCAACACGTTTTTGGAGACGGTACATTTGATTACTGTCCAAAATTGTTTAACCAGTTATACACGATCCATATTTATCAAAATAATTTTTATGTGCCTGTAATTTTTTGTTTTTTGAAGAGTAAGTCAATTTCAACGTATAATACAATGTGGATAACAATTCAGGATCTATGTGTTCATACGCTTAACCAAGAACTAAATATTAAAGAGTTCCATGTGGATTTTGAGATTTCCGCACACAATGCTTTACTAAATCTTTATCCCGACTGTAAAATTATGGCTTGTACTTTTCATTTAGCTCAAAGTTGGTTTCGGCACATTCAAAGTAACAAACAACTATTACTTGAATATAATAACAAAAATTCCAATATTGGGAATTGGCTTAAAAGTTTTTTTGGTTTGCCGTATTTACCACCGGAAGAAGTAGAAGATGCCTTTACACAATTAATATCAGATTGCCCGACGTCAGATTTCTCATATTCCGACTACGTTCTTGAAACATATATACTTCCCGATTCAAAATTTAATCCTATGTTATGGGCAGGAGATCCAAAAGACGAACCTCTAACTACAAACGGTGCAGAAGCATTTCATAGACATTTTAACCAACAATTTTACTCTCCACATCCCCACATACACCAAGTAATTGACGTAATTCTTAAAATACAAACGGAATCAGATTTAAAAATAACATCAATCAACAAAAATATAAATAATTATCGCCGTAAGGAGTCAATAGAATCAGTCGAACATCGCATAAGCTTATGGACAAAATATAGATCTGGCGAAATAGACCGAATGAAATACTTACAAATAATGGGAAACCGTTATTACGGAAAATAATAGACACGTTTCCCAATCATATTATTATATTAAAATTAAAATTTACACAAATTATTATATTATATGCATTTTTAACATATTATCAATTCATTAACAATTATTATAAATGATAAGCAAGTATTAACGTGCATTTTTAATCAAACCTATGAATATATTCATAGACAGTCCTAAGTCTGTTAATTGAGAAGGAAAATTTATGTAGGTACTTTAATAATTTACTTATTAAGAGGGTATTAAAAGGTCAGGCCAAAAGGTAACTGTGCGCAAACCATGTGCATGTTTACGGCTCAACTGTTCCCAAACGAGTGGTAGTTTTGTGCCCAAAAAAGTTGTCTTTTTGGTATTTGTGCGCAAACCAGTACCGCCTGACACTTGTTGATGAATGTTATTGTTAACAATAGATAGGGTATGTCGGGACACATGTCTTGCTATAGAACGTTATGGCGACAGAAATTGAAGGTTAAAAATATACAAAGGGGCGAACATGTGTATAGCCTTGATGAAGAATGTTAACAATAGTTAGGGTATGTCGGGACACACATGTCGTCGCCTGTATACAAAGGGGTATAGTCACAACCCTTGTTGAAGAATGATAACAATAGTTAGGGTATGTCGGCACACACAAGACGTTTTATTCCTGTAGAATGTAATTGTACAAGTATATTATTCTTAAATGTAGCACAAGTCCTTGATACATAAATGTATCAATTATTATATCGAGATGTGTACAATAATATTCACACAGCTATATACATTAAGAATCATACTGAAGATAATCCGGCTCTATAGCTTAGTTGGTCAAAGTGCCAGGATGTAAGGCGGAGATCGAGAGTTCGAATCTCTCCAGAGCCTTTTTTCAATATTTTATTTATGGAAAAAATTGAGATAATAAATGTTGGTTACTTACCGGATAGGGCGGCGGTATCGGTCACGCACGCGCGAGAGCTTGAATATATTGCGAAAAAGTACAATAAATATATGATAACATATCTGATAACCGGGTGACTGCTGCGCTGATATATTGATTAGTAGTATGCACAATAATATGTACGGTAATATGATATGCATACGATAATATGTGCAATAATATGGTATATCGGTCACGTGATGAATCGAGTTGCGGGCCAGGTGGTGGTAAATATACGTCACACACGTATGCAATAGGCGGCGGAGGTGGTGGCGGGATGTGGGATGAATCGGGCGACGGTGATGACGAGCAAGGCTCAAGGCTCAAGGGCTCAAGGGCTCAAGACCTTCTGAACCGTCTAAATCATACTACTACCGTCATACTATGAGTAAAAAAAAAAATATATAAAACATAAATATTTTTATATTATAATAATACTACTATCACTAACTTGATTAATAGAATAAAATTACTGTATTTTATTTTGACCTACTAACATAATTGTAATTTTTTTTTAGTATTATTATTGTCGTTTTGTTTTGTTGTTATTATACATTATAATAACAAACTAAAACTTTTAATGTATGTCTACTCAATCAAGTAATAATAATAGTAGCAGTGATAGGAGCCCAGATACATCTACAGTAAATAAAGATTATAATAATCCTATACCAAATAACTTTGACGATAATTTAAAATATACTGGCCCAAATACTAGGTCACGAACAAACCAAAATAAAAGATACCATAGGAAATGTAGAAGTGTAGAATCATTATTCTCTGATACTAAGGGTAATATTTCAACTTCAGTACCTTCGGATCAAGTACAGTTCTTTCTTTAGAAACAGCCATTAAATTGGTTCCTTTTTTCAATGATGAAGATTCAGTTGATATCTATCCTTATCTTAGCGCATGTGATTTTGTAATGTCTAATTTCGAAAACAACATAAAGCCAGTCTTGTTACAAGCTATTCGTACAAAATTAAGTAAAAAAGCTTTTGTGATAACTCAACATCAAGATGTAGAAGATTGGGCAGGACTTAACATTTACTCGAATCAAATTTTTGTGCTAAACGTATACTAGGATATCTACAACTTGAACTTACATCAACTAGACAGTCTCAAGGAGAGTCAGTTCATGACTATTCTACAAAGGTTGAAAATCTACTCAATGAATTATGTAATGTGAGCACAAAGGGAAAATCAACCACAGATCCCACAGCAATACGTACATATATAAAAGAAATTACTTTAACGACATACGTAGAAGGATTATTACCTCATTTAAGAACAGTGATTAAATCAAGAAACTTTGAAACACTGGAAGATGCGATGAAGGCAAGTCTTGAAGAGTAAAAAATTTATCAATCATCAAAAGACACTCAACGAAACTTAAAGGAGGAAACCAAGGCAGAAATAATAATCAAAAATATTGCGAAGTTTGCAATCGTAATAATCATTTTACAAATCAATGTAGATATGGAAATCGCGGTCAAGATACTGGCCAACAAAATGTTCAATCAAAATTACATTCAAATCCAAATATTAAAGATGTAAAAAAGATAACATGTACTTATTGTAATAAACCGGGACACTCCGAAGATGTATGTTACAAAAAGAAAAAAACAAATAAATCCAATGGACAGTTTTAACGGAGAATCAAATTGTCATTGACGTAGGAAAAGGGGAAACTACATCAACATTAGATGACGTCACACCTATTCCAGCTAGATGTGAAACAATTATTCCAGTAGATGAGTCAGATCTACAAATTCAAGAACATCAGAGCATACTAGTTTACGCTCAAAATATAAATAGTAAAATAATATGTGGAAATATATTAAATCAAGTAAAAAATCATCAGATTCTCATAAGTATAATTAACCCAACAGAAACTCAAATTGTGGTACCTATACCAAAACTAACAGAGTTATCACACGAAATAATAAATAAAGAATCGATCAAACATTTTGTACATACTGAATCGAATGCACAGGCATTATATACTATATATTTGTCTTTTCCTAAACGAACGGGGGTGGTTGTATATTGAGTATTAAACTATTTAAGTTTGACTTTAGGTGCTTTGAACTTAATAATTTATCGATTTCCGGCATTGCATTCATATATTTTGTTGGTCTTTTTTTGTAATTGTTGCAAATGTTTGTCACACTGATATTTCTGTAATTAATTATCAAAATTGTCGTCAAATTATAGCAAATTAATTGCAAAACAATAATTTAAAACGATCTGATAGTTCCCTAATTATAGTAGTTTTAAAATGTTCAGTTATTTCATCATCACTTACATTATGCTTTAAATGCTTTTCTATAACTGCGTTTATAAGAGGCCTAACCATTGAAATAGAGCAATATTTTTCGCCACAAAAAACTGTTGTCATAATTTGTAGAGGTTTAAGCAATTTAATCAACGTTTCTATATCTGTCCATTGGTGCTCTGTCACTTCATATTTGATAAGATACTTTTGCGATTGTTTATGCTTTAATCTTAAAACCAGTTTAAATATTACTATTTTATATATTATTACACTTATAGTTTAAATGCATCTTACTAAGCATAACTAAAAACTATCTATAACATCGCTATATAATAAAAAATAGGTAGGTATTTTTAAAAGCTATACAATTTTTATTATTAATTAATAACCAATTAAAAATTATTGAATTTGGTTATAGGTACACGGGTAATGATAAATAAACACACGGGTATACACGGGTATACACGGGTATTATACACGGGTATTAAATACACGGGTATACACGGGTATTAAATTCACGGGCTTTAATATATTTTTTTCCTGCGTATCCGGGCTCCGTTTAGCCGTGTATTTTAATACCCGTTCACAACCACGACCTCTACTTTAAACTCTATAAAAATTAAGGTCAACCAATTAGAGAAAACCAAAGAAAAAAAAATAATATGTGCCCTATTAATGGATGAGATGTTTATTAAAGAAGATGTGTATTTTAATAATAATAAAATTCAAGGGTATGTTAATTAAGGTTTAGGCACAGAAGACTTTGATGGCTTACCAAAGGCAAAAGAAGCCCTAGTATTTATGGTAGTAGCTATAAACTCACGTTGGAAAGTTCCTGTTGCCTACTTCCTCACCAATGGAATGTCTGCCCAAGAAAAGGCAAATTTGGTTGATATGTGTTTGACCAAAATTAATGATACTGGGTGCTTCTATTAGAACATTAACGTTTGATAGAACTGCTGCAAACTTTTCAATGGCCCGTTGTTTAGGTGCAAATGTTTTATCTGATTCCGATTACACATTCTTTAAACATCCAGTCACCAATGAGAATGTACATATTGTAGTGATCGCCGTGCAGGACACGTTGAACACTAATACAATAATTATTTAACGACGTCGCACGTTCGTCGTCGTCTTGAGTCGTGGTTGAGAAAGATAGGTGATAATTATAAACACTTTTAGACTTTTTAAATATAACAATAATTTAACACTTTATTATTACAAATTCAAATACACAATAATTATAAGCACTGTCGTAAGCTTGTTAGACCTACGACGAGGGCTGACTATCTTCTAAGTAAGGTAGGCGCTCTACCCGTATTTATGCGGGTTCTAACAATGACGTACTAGTGGCGTGATAGATAATATATTCTAATATTACTTCCCTAGTAATGTCGAATTGCATTATTGTGGAAATAGGTAAAACAACTTGTTGTTTTCACCTCTGATCTATGCTTCCTGTTATATGCCTACATTACCTATTATAAATTATACAAAATGTATAATTTATTCTACATGATATTATTTAATATCATATTATAGCTGTGGGTATTAATAAATCCCTAATATTGCTGAATTTCATTAATATGTGATTAGCTATAACAATTTGTTGTTTTCGCCTTTGGCCTACGTTTTTACGCTTACTTTATATTCCGTATTAATACCTACATTACTACAAATAAATTATACTGTATGTATAATTTATTTATTCTATATTATTTTATTTAAAACAATACTATAGCTTTTGGGTTTACTACAATATATTCTTAGATTTTGTTAGAAAAAACTAAAAATTAAAATAACTTGTAAGAAATGTATAAAAGCACTTTTGGGTGATTCATTAAAAAGTTTTTTGTTGAATATAAAAAATCAAGGTGGCCTAGTTAAACCTTCAACAGATGTTGTAAAACTATGAAGACTATCTGAAACAGTTTTTAAATGCCATGAAAATGAAATTAAATGTAAGAAAGATATAATTTCTTATTTAACATTAAGAGCTTCATCTAAGATTCAAATATCCACCTTATTTTCTAGTCTTTCTGTTCATATACTTGATCACCCTTAGACAATCATCTGTTACAAATAGTTGCTTTAATTTTTAAAATATATTTTACATTACGCTGCATCATCACAATAAAACTCTTAGTCAACCTACTGAAAGAATTCGATCTCATCTAACTAAAACAATTCACTTTAAAAGTCAATAAGAAATTATTATTTTTTAAACTATAGATATTTTCTCAGATTAAGTTTGGTTTATTTAAGTTTTTATTATTTTGTGATTAATATAATAATATTATATTAGGTATATTGTTGTTTTTTTGTATTGCTTATTTCAAATAATATTTCAAGTACTTTGTGTTATAAAGTTTTGGGCTTAATGTAATATATTTTATAATTATATTGTGTTGTTTATACCTTATGGGTTATTTTGAATAATATGTTAAGTATTTTGTTCTATTAAGTTTGGTCGTTAAGATAATCTAAGTTAGTATTATAATATAACTATGTTGTTTATTTTTTTGTACTGCTTATTTAATTACATAGAGCGAATATTCCATGAATGATTATTTAAAATTAAAAAAAAGGAATATAAATAAGAAACTTAAATTGTTATTTATTCTTCTAGTTTAATTCATAGATTTTAAAGATAATATATCTATTGTTTAACCACCCCTCTTTCTTCCCAAAAAATACTTATGAATTTATAGAAAAATATAATAGGTACCTCATACCTAAACTCTATTCCAAATAAGTCTGGAAAAAATCGCGCATGCAGGTCCGCTGTGATTGGCTACGGATTCGGCACACGTCGTGATCGGTCGGCATCCGGAGCTCACCGCCTTGTATATACTGTGTTCAAATAACAATGGTTCAAGCAGCTGCGGAATAAATAATATGTTATTGTTATTGCCCGCTTTCGCCTCACGCGTATTCTATTATATTATATCTAAATACGTCGTCGCTTACACTATTTTTTTTAAATATTTTTAAAAGGTTCTGTTTTCTGTATGCATATTTCAAAAGATTTGGATACTTTTTACATACAAATAATAGTAAAGTCATATTTACATATATTCAAAATTAAAAAACGTCATATTTACATATATACAAAATTAAAAAACGTCATATTTACATATATACAAAATTAAAAAGTCATATTTACATTTTTAAGGTACTTAATCCGAATCTGATTCAGAATCTGATGTCGTGTCTCCCGTAATGGTCAACTGCAAATTTGACATTTCCGCAGATAAAACCTCGTCAATGATGGGGTCGATTTCATAAAATTTTTTTTCTTCCGTTTTCGTGTGCCGGATAAAATTTGTCCACATGGTTGAGTCTACACGATTCACGCCTTGAATTAATAATTCTTTTACGTCTGGCAGTTTATAGGTGGTATTATTCATTCGAACATGGTTCTTAACCGACGACCAAGCCAATTCTATTGGGTTGAGCTCGCAATGGTACGGCGGCAATCGTAATACGGTGTGGTTATAGGACTTAGCTAGCTCATCGATGACGTATCTTTGGTGCTGTGGCTTTATACGCTTTACCATAAGCAACAGTTCAGGGATAACCATAGGCCTGTCTATAACTACTCCTTTATCGGTTAACCACTTTATTATGTCAGCCTTATGGGTGTTAGATGAAGGGGCTTTGTCAATTTTCACCGAGTGGTACGACGCATTATCCATAACAATAACAGAATTTGGTCTTAGTCGTGGTAAAATACCCTCCATCCACTCACGAAACGTGTCCCCGTTCATCTCGTCGTGGTAATCGCTTGAATTTTTTTTTGACTCGAAGCACAATAAGGCATCGGGAACAAACCCATCTTCTGAACCGATGTCAAGAACAATGAGTCTTTTTCCTTTACCTGAAGGATTTACACTCCCTGTAGTGAGCTCCTTTTGAAATGCATCGTGATGCGATTTTATTGTTGTGTCGACCCATGTTTTAGACGTACACTCACCGGCATTTACCCACGTCTCATCCAGGTAATAAATGTGTCGACCTTCCTCACGATACCGCTCAATGTCTCGTATATAACGTCTGCGCCATTCGACTATTTCATTTTTCTCTGTAAGAGCACTATTCCGACTCCGCTTAGTGTAACGGAAATTCAACGATTTTAACAGGCGAAATAAATTAGTACGTGATATTGACGGCAAACTATCATCAGAGGACACAGCTTGAAATATCTTGTCAACCGTTGGAATTTGACGAGCAAACCAAATCTTATGAACGTGCCCCCGAACTGCGTTCTTGTCAAAATCATCAAAAGTATCCAAAAACGATTTTTTTGCCCGTTTTGTTTTTGGAATAGTTATCGTCTTCGACTCTTTATATTCCTTTATAATATTTCCAACTGTACTTTTACCAACACCAGTGGTATCCGCTATCATTTTCGCCATTTTATACAACGGCATATCTGAATTGTTGGGTAGATTTGCCTTATACAGATTAATAATGGTGATTCTACGTTGTTCGTCAATGATCTGAAATCAGAATATTTCGTCTTACAAATGGGGGAAAAAACCGTGCTATTGGTGGACACAGACTATCGCCGAACTCAGAAAGGACTGCATGCGTCTAAGGAGGAAGCTGCGGAGATCTAGGGTACGGCACGAGGATTGCGCTACAAGTGTCGAAGAGTACAGACTTCTGAAGAGGAATCTCAAGACGGAAATCAAGAAGAGCAAAGACAAAAGCTGGCACGAACTATGCAATCAGGTAGAGACCGACCCCTGGGGTACTCCTTACAAGCTGGTCACAAAGAAGCTTGTAGGACGGAGACCCATTACAGGGATAACAATACCTGGACGACTAGAAAGCATAGTTGATACTCTGTTCCCGATGCATCAGCCCCCCATCTGGCCTGTCGCGCGACCGACAAGGGAAGTCCCGCTGATAACTGTCGCGGAACTAGCGTCGATTGGTGCAAGATTTCCTACGAATAAGGCCCCGGGGCCGGACGGAGTCCCGGATATCATCTTAAAGAAGATAATAGCGAAAAAACCAGAGCTAATATTGGACACGCTCAACAGGTGTCTGTTACAGGGTCACTTCCCGAAACCGTGGAAGGAAGCCACGCTGGTGCTATTACCAAAGGGTAAGAAACCATTGGAATTACCGTCATCGTACCGGCCTATATGCTTGATCAACACCATCGGCAAACTCCTCGAAAGAGTTATTAAAAAGAGACTGGATGCTCACCTAGAAGAGACTAGCGGGATAAGCGACCGTCAATTTGGCTTCGTGAAAGGGCGTTCCACGATAGACGCTATAGAAAAGGCAATGGAAGTGGTGAATAAAGCAGGAACAGGTCCACTCTAAAAGAGGGAGCTGTGTGCCATTGTATGCCTCGACGTGGCGAACGCGTTCAATTCGGCCCCATGGGCAAAGATCGAAGATGCCATGGTAAAAAAGGAAGTGCCCGAATACCTGGTGTGCATCTTGAGAAGCTACCTAAGCGAGAGGGCAATACTATACGGGGACAAGACGCGGCGTGCAGTAACCAGCTGGGTGCCCCAAGGATCGGTGCTCGGACCAATCTTATGGATCGTGATGTGCGATGATTTGTTGCGCATCGCGATGCCAGGTAACATCCGAGGAATGTCGAGCTCTAGCCTCATAGCTTTTGCTGACGATGTCGCAGTGGTGGCGACAGGGCGTACAACAGCTCTCCTGGAAGAATCCATGAACCCATCTCTAGACGCGGTGTCAAGATGGATGGCGAAGACAGGTCTTACGCTGTCAGTGAGCAAGACCGAAGCGATAATGATTACCACCAAACGCGGGTACACACAGCCTAGATTCTACCTGAAAGGTGAAATGCTGCAACTGAAAGAGCATGTGTGCTACCTAGGAGTGGAGATATGCAAAAAACTGGGCTTCGGAAAGCACTTGGAGTGCGTGGCGGCCAAGGCGACAACAACAATTGCCTCGCTGTCAAGGCTAATGCCGAACATCGGCGGTCCAAGGCAAAAGAAACGACAATTACTAATGTCAGTTGCGCAGAGCCAGCTGCTGTACGCATCACCTATATGGGCGTCTGCATTAGTTTTTGAAGTCAACAAAAAGGAGATGTTGAAACCGCAGCGGCTGATGGCTAAAAGAGTGGCGTGTGCCTACACGACTGTATCAACAAACGCCATTTTGGTGGTGGCGGGTATGCTGCTTTTGCACATCATGGTATCGGAGAGAAATGCCGTCCACGTGGCGAAGAAGGCGGGTTTAACTCTACCGGCAAAGCGAGAGCTGAGAGAGGACTCTATGAACAAGTGGCAAAATGAATGGGTGCAAAACACCGGTACTGGAGGATGGACACGGCGGCTAATTCCTGATCTGCGACCATGGGTGTCGAGGTCGTTTGGAACTATAAACTACCACATCACTCAATTTCTGACCGGACACGGATGTTTCGGCGAATATTTGTGGAGGTTCAAGAAGCTGGATACCCCCGTGTGCCACGATTGTCAGGCGCCGATGGACTACCCTGAACACGCGTTTTTCATATGCGACCGCTGGTGGAGGAAACGAAGATCACTGGAGGTGGCTACGGACACCGAGTTTACCCCTGAAACGGTAGTGAATACAATGTTGGAGAGCAGAACCAAGTGGGATGCAGTATGTGGGTTTGTGATTGAAGTACTCAAAACAAGGGAGGAAGAGGAACGGCAGCGCCAGCGACACACCCAGCAAGTCTGAAAGAATTTTCTAATTATTTATAGTTAAGTTATTGATGTGTTGTGGCCTGAAAGGCAATTTGAAGGGATAGAGCCCCTCTAATATGTATATAGTTTAAATAATGTGAGGATCAGTGCGTGGGAGACTAGCCTGCCACGGTCAAATCAAAGTTAATGTAGTTTGTTTTTTGAATAAACGGCTTTCGGCCACTTGGGGGTAGGATTACCGAAAGGGAAAGTTCCCCCCAAGTAGCTACGAAGAGCACATACAAAAAACAAAAAGGTTAGGTTAGGTTAGGTTAGGTTTCCCGTTGGTATGAGCATGCCACCGGGCGCGTCCTCAGGTTGCGGATAGGGGAACGCCCTGCAAATATGCAGGGTATCCGTGAAATAAGCCATACCCTCGGGATTGGACGAATAAGCGGCCGCGGACAAGCTCACCACCGGGGGAGTGATCAACTCCCGGTGTCCCGGACGATCAGGCTAAACGACGGAAGAAAGACAATCGGCGCGAGGCTGGCGTCGGTGGTGTCGGCCTAGCCACCAACAACCAAGATGGAAAGCTCGCAAACACGGAAAAACGTTACTTCTCCAGGGGAATTGGATACCCAGGAGGCGGCAATTGGGGGACGGCGCTCGCCCCAAGGGTCGAGATCACCCGCAAGCGTCAAAGGTGTAGGGTCGCTTAAGCAGGGCCCTACCGCCAGCAACGGTGCTGGTAAAGTTACTGCTGTCGGGGGTGCACAGCAGGCCCTCGACGGTGGCAGAAAAGCCACTGAAGTTACTGCAACCGGGAACGTTACGTCAACTGAAGGGAACTCGGTGAAAACCGGTCTGAGGGCACTAAGGGATTGTCTATCCTCCCAGGACGGCGGACTGCAAATGCTGCACCAGAAGGCCCGCGTGCTTGTGTCTTGGTCAGTAAAGGTTCGAAGTCCGGAAGTTAAAACGGCAATTGAGGAGATGCTAGCGAACATCAAGGGCCTTGGGAAGACCCGTGAAGCCGTACACAGGGCATATAACTCACTGTCGGTCTACATCAGCCGCAGCAACGATAAGCCTCCTGCGGAGGCCACGCCGAAACCGGCCGGCCAGAACACGGGCACCCAAACCACGAGCTGCAATACCGAGGCCCAGAACTCCGTCGTTCTCAGCGCCATCGCCGAGGTCAAGACGATCGTGGCGGAACAACAGGGGCAAATTAATGGCCTTTTGGCCCACTCGACGAAGGAAAGCGCTGGTGATAAGCTCGGGCCGAGCCTAGGACCAAAGGATGTGAAGCGGTCAAAAAGAGTCCGGACTCGGGCTCGAAATCGCAGAGGCAGCCAACTAGCTGCGGGGCAGACCTCCAGCTCCGAAGACGACGATAAAGAACGAAACCACTCCCCGAATAGGCAGGCCATCCCGGCGGAAGGAGGAACTGCCACTTGGACGGAAGTCGTCAAGAGGAAGAAGAACATGGCGAAACCGTCTCAGCCTGTCGCCAAGCCAGATCGGATCGCAGCCAGGATCGCTATTGCCAAGCCTCGGGTCAGAATACGCCCGTCAGCGATCATCATTAACGTTGATTCTGAAGGATTCCCGGAGCTGGCCAAGAGAATCCGGGGTGGAGTTAACTCCGAGGTAATCGGCGATAGAGTGGTTGGCATGAGGCAAGCAAAGTCTGGCGGCTTGCTCATAGAGGTCCGCGGCGACCAGTCCCAAATAGAGGCAGTCCGTTCCGAAGTGGCTAAGTCGGCAGGACCAGAGTTTGAAGTTCGAGCTCTCCAACAAAGAGCTCTGATCGAGGTACGAGACCTCGACCAATGGACAAGCTCCGGAGAAGTGCTCCAGGCCGTATCCAGCTCCGCCATTGTCACCCAAGAGACTGCGAAGGTTGTCAGCATTAGGAAGAGGTTTGGCGGATCCCAACTCGCGTTGGTATCTCTCCCGCTGGGCGAAGCGCGTGGTCTGACCAGCCTCGGCAGAGTCAGGATGGCCGAAGCGAAGGTCAGGTGTTTCCGATGTCTAGAGTACGGCCACACCAGGAAGCAGTGCGTAGGACCAGACAGGACGGAGTGCTGCAGAAGCTGTGGAGTACAGGCCACAAGGCGGTCACCTGCAAGGCTCCTGCCTCGGCCATTAGCGCATTCGCTAAAACGGTGGGTGCGGCCCAGGCGACGAGGCCTACGCCAGCCACGGACGCAGACAGCAACGGTGGTACAGTTACCCCATCCTGCACAAACGTTCAGGTCTGCGAGGTGACTCCTGATCATACATCATGAGCACCTTTCTGCAGATCAACCTGAACTGCTGCAAAGCAGCCCAGGCTCTGATGCACCAAATGGCAGCAGAGGAGGCGGTCGACTTCGTACTGACCAGCGAGTACAACAGAGAAGAGGGTCCAAACTGGTATGCTGATACAACGGGTAAGGCAGCCATAGTAAACACCAATAAAACGAGGCTAGACAAGAAGGGACTGGGAGAAGCAGGATTCAGATGGGTGAAAGTAAACGGCCTGAGACTGTACTCATGCTACTGGTCTCCGAACTCCACCATATAAGAATACAAGGACTTTGTAAACAGGCTCGAGAGGTCAATAAGAAGTGAGGCAACCGAGATCCTCCTCTCAGGGGACTTCAACACGAAACACGCCGAGTGGGGCTGCCCGAGAAATGACAAGAGAGGAGACATACTCTTGGACATGATCAACTCCGCCGGTCTGGTGATGTGCAACAAAGGGCAGGAGCCCACCCACCAAAAGGGATCGATCATCGACCTGACCATTGCAACACCCCACACGGCCCAGTGCATGACCAAGTGGAAGGTCCTGGACAAAGAGTCACTGAGCGATCATTATTACATCCTGTTCGAAATCACACCAGGACCCCCGAAAAACGAGATGCGCAGAAACAAGATCGATGCCAAAAAACTAGAAACGCTACTCAAGTCAGACTACTTCTCCCGAATCCTAGACAAGTGCACAGACGCAAACCAGTGTGCAGTGGAAATCACGAATGCCATTAACGGATGCCGCCCAACAGGTTAAATCGGAAAGAAGGCCAGGAAATCGGTGCACTGGTGGAGTCCCGAAATAAGCACGCTCTGAAACACGGCAAACCACCTCCGAAGAGTCTTCCAACGAGAGAGAAAAAAGCACGGCCCAGCAGGCAGCGCAGACGCGAAATCAAACGCAAAAGCAGCCAAACGCGCACTGACGAACGCAATAAAGAAGGCAAAGGAAACAGCGTGGAAGGACCTGTGCGATCTGGTACAGAACTACACGTGGGGACTCCCCTACAAGCTGGTGATGGACAAACTGACCAGGCCACCCCCGATCCCAGAGCTAGACACACCAGGCAGGCTGCGCCAAATCGTCGATGGGCTATTCCCACAACACCCTCTAAGGGACAAAATCAACTGGCTTTTGAATCTGAGCAGCGACCCAAGCTGGAAGATCGATGAGGCGGAACTGAAAAACGCCACCAGGAGCCTCAAACTAAATATCGCCCCGGGACCAGACGGGATATCAAACAAGATAGTCAGAAGCGTAGTGTCACTGAACCTGCACGCACTCTTCCAAGTCTACAACACCTGCCTAGAGAACGGAACATTCCCAGAAACGTGGAAAAACGCCAGACTAGTCTTGATACGGAAAGGCGACAAGCCCCTCGATGCTCCATCCTCGTACAGGCCACTCTGTCTCCTCGACTGCCTCGGAAAACTACTTGAGAAAATACTCGATAACCGCCTGAGGAGCTTCCTGGACGCAAACGATGGCCTCCACGACAGGCAGTTTGGCTTCAGGAAGGGACGCTCAACCATCGACGCGTTAAATACGTTGAAGGACAAAATAACGCCTAACCAGAAAATAGGTATCCTCACTAGGGTGGTCTAAAAAACCAATGATCATTAATGTTTACCTCCTACCACCTGAAGTTATTCTCTATAGTCTAAAAATAATTTATCTATAAATATTAAAATAATATAACTATTTTTGAGTCATCCCAAGCAACTGAAAGTTTAATACTTTCATTTTACAGTATATAGTATATACGTATATACAATACCAGCTTAATGTTTTGTAATTATCTTATTTTATGATATTATATCTTATCTTATTTCTCGGATACGGTCATGTCAACGACTATAAATAAGTATAATATTACATAGCACAGTATTGGCCGGGTTTTCACATAGTATAAGGCTTATCGGTATATTACGATGGTGTGTGTATGGTTTATTGTTCGACGAATTACGTTTTCAGTTGACTGTGTGTGGTTTTGATCGCAGTGCCGTTTGTTAATTTGTCGTACTGTGGTAAATTAGTGATATTACAATATTAAATTGTTTAATAAGTATAAAATGACCACACGGAGTCATACTTCTATTTACTTGGTTGAACAGCCTATTCAAAGTATACCTAGTATTCGGTTACCATCTAATGGTGAAGCATTGGGATTTTTTTTTCATATGTACCGAATCGAAAAGAAATCATTCAATTATGCATGCGTTAAAGTGATGGATGAAGTGATATTTGTTTGGAATAAAGCAAGAATACCGACAACCAGGAAAGATAACGCAATAAATAAGTTTAAAAAGCTCTACAATCAATGGCTTAATCTTTTTAAACATAAAGATAGAAAAACAGAGCTTCACCGTAAACAAGAATGTGGGTTTCGTTTAAAAATGGCTAATCTTTTTGATATTGGTGATGCTGATGCTTTAAAAAAAATAATGATTGAAGAAGATAGGCAATTTTTACTGGCACAACGAGAGCCAGGTAGAAGGGGTTTTATGTCTACGGAGGACGTGTTTACTACCCAAAAAGATAATCGTAAAATGGAGCGAGAAGAAAAATTACGGCTATATAAAGAAAAGGTTGCCAATCGTAATTCAAGTAATATTTATGATTTTACTTCATCAGACACGGAAGAAAATCATTCGAGTGACAATAGTTCCAATGATGATTTCAAAGTTAAGGAAAAAAAATTAAAAAAAGTCATTGCAAGCAAAAAGAAATGCTTCAAATCAAACAAGTAAGAGACGATTATCGAGAGCTGTTGGAATTATCAATTATATTCCTTGGTAAGGAACCCACCAGAGGTATCAGATTTATGACTCCAGGTGCTACTAGCCATGCACGTTGGATGTCAAAGGTAATTTACTGTTTGAAAATATTTATGTTTAGTGAGCAATTTAATTTGAATGTGAAAGAGAAAAGGGGCTTAGCAGAAATATGCATTTTTATTGTAACCGTCTATATAAAAAATTGGTTTACAGCATCTTTTGCGATATGTGCTCCGAACAATGATTTACAGCTGATGAAGAACTTAATAAACTATGATAATCCAGATATTTCAAATGCCACAGTTAAAAAAAATGATGGGAAATTTGTGGTATCTGTCAGATGAGTTAGTTGGTCTTTGTTTGTTTGACCAAAATGTCTCAGTAGAAACCAAGTGTAAGGTCGTCCACGCAATGATTAATAACCCTTCCCAAAAAGTTCGTGATGTACGGCCAAAAATTAAAAAACATGATTTAGAAAAATTGCAGCTTCATGATTTAGCAAATCAAAATACAATGAGAATTTTCATAGAATTTGGTGTTGAAAAATTCTGGGAATCTGACATGGTAAATTGGAACGATTCTAAAAGTTTCTTAGAAGCAGAGAAAGTTTTTAAAAACCTTCGAGTAACAAATGACGTGGCAGAAAGAGGAGTTGCATTGATCCAAGACCTTAATCGCAAAATCACCCATAATGAGGACCAACTTCAATTTCTTTTACAAGTAGTGTCTGAGCATCGAAAGACTTATCCTGGCTGTAGCAAACACGCTCTAAAAAACACAAATCCAACTTTTATGTTATAATAATTTTATTTAAATAACATAAGCTAAATTTTTTAGGTAATATTTATAAGTTGACAAATATAGTAATATAATATGGTAGTATATGACTTTTTTAATGTATACTAAAGATATAATAAATAATAATTTTAAACACAAACCAGTTCTTCATTATTTTATTAATATTTGAATAATTTAAATTATTCAATTGACTTGGGATGGCTCAAAAAAAATGTTAAAAAATTTTTTTGGAAACTATATTTGAAACTATACAGAACAATTATCATGTGTAGGAGATAAAGTTTTCAGAAAAAAATTTTTTTTGCCTGGTATTAGACCACCCTAATCCTCGCGTTAGATATAAAGAACGTTTTCAACTCCGTCCCCTGGAAGGCAATCGCGGATGCCCTATACGGGAAGGAAGTCCCCGGGCAAATGCAACAGATAATAAATAGCTACCTAGAGAACCGCACCCTCAGCTTTGGCGAAGGCGATGAAGAAACAAAAATCGACGTCACCTGCGGAGTACCGCAAGGGTCCGTCATAGGGCCGACGCTATGGAACATGCTCTACGACGGTCTCCTTCGGACGCGACTACTAGTGGGAGTCGAGTACCTGGTTTTCGCCGACGACGTCGCACTAATCGCCAGAGCTAGAGACTCCATAGCCATAGGGCAGCTACTCACCTCCTCTGCAGAGATAGTCCACGACTGGTAGGCCTATCGCTCGCCGAGCAAAAAAGCGAAGCCATGATCATTACGAAAACGAGGACGTACAACGACATCAACATCACAGTCAACGGGTATCAAGTTCCCTCCACGAAATGCATAAAATACCTGGGCTTGCACATCGACCAAAAGTGGAACTTCACCGAGCACGCCAGGATAGTAGCAGCCAAAGCAGGAAACGTCGTGCGTAGGCTGTCGCGGATAATGCCAAACATCAGTGCGGCGAAGCCTACAAAAAGAAAGCTACTGAGCAATGTCGCACACTCTGTGCTGTTGTACGGAGCACCAGTATGGGCCGGAGAGATGAGCGCGGCAGGCTGGAAGGAACTGCTCAAGGTACAGAGACGCATATGTCTGAGAGTCGCCTCAGCTTACTGCACGACTTCGAGGGAAGCGACCTGCGTCATCGCGAGGATCGCCCCATTGAACCTACTAGCCAAAGAGAGGAAAAAAATACATGACAGGAAGAGGAACAGGGAACAGCCAGCACAGCCCGAAAACATCCTCGATGCGTGGCAGGCCGAGTGGGACATCAGCACAAAGGGTAGGTGGACTCACGTGCTCATCCCAAACATTGGCCCTTGGGTAGACCGCCGCCACGGAGAAGTAAATTACCACCTCACCCAAGCACTGAGTGGTCACGGTTGCTTTGCCGCGGATCTCAAAAGATTCGGCAAGCTAGATACCGCGGAGTGCTGGTTCTGCGGCAACCCGGTGGACGACGCTGAACACACCCTATTCGTTTGCGACGCCTGGCACGCCAGAAGGAGGCAGGCAGAAATGGCGATAGAAAAGGAGCTAAACGCGGATAGCCTTATCCCAACTATGCTGGCTTCAAAGGAAAAATGGGACATAGTGTCGGATATGATAGCGGAAATACTGAAGAAAAAGGAAGAAGAAGAAAGATGGAGGCAGGCGCAAGATACAGGACCAGTTAGGAACAGGGCTCCCAGGGCGGCGGATTTCGGTCGGCGCGGCAAGAGGACCTGAGAAAACAGTACAGGCTGACGGAATAGTTGAAACCAAATCAACAACTAAGTAATTTTAAACATGTAAGATGGCAAACTGGGGGATTGTCCCAGTGAGCCACCAAACGTATACTGTATGAATCTTGTGAGGTATCAAACAGGGGGATTGTCCCTGTGCGATCCCAATAATGTTTGTGTATTGTTTTTTAATCAATAAATGATGGGTCATGGGGGTGAAATGACCTTAAGGTTAGTACCACCCCATGTTCCCGATACCATGTAAAAAAAAAAAAAAAATGGTTAGGTTAGGTTTATGATTTTTTAAAATGTCAAAATGTTTTTAATTAACCCATTAATTTGAATGAAAAGTAATAACTTTACTATTTCAGATTTTAACAACTTACTAATTAATTGAAAATTTTTAAAATAAAAAATAAAAAATTTTACTTTTAATTTACTTTACTTTATACATTTTGGGTTTTTAGCTAATAAAAATACAATTTTTTTAAATGTTCTGTTCCTTTTGATCAAGGGGTCTAAAAGCAAATCAAATTAATTTTTTTACGAGCGTTTGGATTTTATATTTATAGTAATCACCAAAATTGTCAAAATTGCGAATTATTTTGTAGATATTATATTATATAGGTGACAAACCATCTCCACTAAGAAAAGAAAAAAAGAAAAGTTATCTTATAAGTAAAGGCCGGATTGAATTGATATTGCAACTTTTTATGCAGTTAAGATAAACCAAATCTGATCAAATGTATAGTTGATATATACTTTGAGTTATGCCTATTTAATTTTATAATGCAATTTTTAGCAATTTTCCAAGTTTTTGCAATTATTTAAAATTTTGTGTGTTTAAATTAACAAACTGGAATATCATGTGTTAAAATCTTTTTTGGAAAAGCATACAGGCAATACTATCCCGGACGAAAGAACCTTGAGAAAAAGTTACATACCAAATATTTATAAAAGTGTAATGGACCAAATAATTAGTGATATCGGAAATAATTAAGTTTACATAATTTTGCGAAACGACCGATCCAATAGGTTTGTACAGAATATATTTTTAATTTCTCATATTATAATAAAATATACTATTTTGGTTTAGGTTTGGCTATTGTAAATTTATTAATTGGTAAATTAGATGGGACGCCTAATAAATCATATTTAGTTCCGTGTAAACAACTAAAAGAATCTATTAATTTACGATACTATTTGTCAGTTTATTAATTCCTCTTTAAAAATATTTCCTGGTATTGAACAAAAAATATTACTTTTTATTAGTGATGCTTGTACTTACATGAATAAAGCAGCAAAAACATTAAAAATATTTTATCCCAAAAACGCAATCAATAGGAAAATTCTAGAAACTATATCCAGACATAAATAGATTAATTAAAAAAGGTAATACATTTAATATTTAAAATCTAAATACAAAGTAACTTATTTTAGGAAAAAAAGCTTTCCTAAAAGCACCATCAAAAATAAAGAAATGCCGGGTATACATTTACCTCCCGAACCTATTATTACAAGGTGGGGAAATGGCTAACTGCACTTTAGACATTATTAATTTAGGTACATAAGTACTAGGAGTTGGAGCTTATTATAGAGACGGCCGGGTTTGGCAGGTCAGTCCTTGGCAATTTGCGTTGCGGTTATATACATATTTATATATATTATATATTATTTACAGTTACCCACAGTTTATTGTATCATCTAGTGTGAATCATCTGTAAGGGTTTGCACTCCAATCTAGCAATTTTACCCATAAGTTCTTCAACTTCACCATGGAGGGTGGCATACGAAGTTTTAAATTTTAACCCTTTAAGGAGTATTGACGTATATTTACGTCATTTAGTTTGTATGTACTGTAGAGGAATGACGTATATTTACGTAATTGTTGAGTTATGGTGTTGTTACGTCACAACCGACATCGATATATACATCAACGCAGAAATGAAATACGTGATGTACTAAGTTATGATGAATGTTTATTGACGAAGTACAAAATTACAATAAGGTGTAAAAAGAGTGGTGTTACGACTCTTTAGGATAAAGTTTATACTGTGAGTGGTGTTACGACCTGCCTCAGAATGTCCCTAACCGTCTGACGAGCTCTTGTCGTGGGCTCCTATATATATGATCGAGTCCTTTGGAGTGGGTGGTCGTATCAGTGGCTAAACCTGGTCATGAGACAGAGTTCGGGTCTTGTACTTGGTATGCTGGTCGACTTGTATCCTTCGTATGCGTGTTGGCTTTCCAGGAAAGATACGTTTGAAGACACCTTCTATAGTTTAATTGTTTTCACTACGCTTTTGCAACGACCTCCGCATGTTATGCTATACTAATTGCCTTATTAGTTATACCGTTACTGTGGTATATGGTGTCAAATATTATTAGAGACGTGCGGGCGCGCTTTGCATAGTTAATATATGATTCCTTACTTAGTGGGTACGTTACAGTGTTTATGGAATTTTAGTGATTGTAATTATTTTTGTACAGATTTCGAACACATAATGAAGTTTGTGCTACCATCTGTCAATGATTTTTTGTTATTTTTTCTAAAATTTTAACTAGATTAGAACATAAATGTATTCTATTTATTGCAAATATTTTTTTCCGTATGTTTAGAAGTTGTCTATACTGTCTAATTTATATTATTTTATTACAATAATTATAAATGATTATGACGGTACAAGTACAATTATTTGAAAGATATTAGGATAATTGTTATTGGTATATTATATTATTACCGTAGTTACAATTATAACAATTGTGTCATAATTAAATTTGTGATTTTATTACATTTGTTTTCGTAAACGATTTATTCAAAATGAACTCTAAAAAACTAACAGAATCACAAATTACAGAAATTATAACAAGTTATGAATCAGACATTGATACGTCATTTTCTTCTTCAGGTAGTTCTAGTTGTAGCTCAGATTCTGAATTAAATCATGTAGAATTCTTAGAAAGGATTAAGAAACGTTTTAAATCTAGTATAGATAAACATGAAACCTATAGTAAAAAAGATATATTGCCAAGTTCTAATTCTAGTATTTCCAAAAACAATAATGTTTTTTACGATGATAAAACTGATAATTATCATCATGCTTCCACCTCAGGAGTACAAGTTACTAATTCAGATGATAATTCGGTTACACATGATACCTATAATACTTACTTGAGTTCTATAGATTTGACAACCTGTGCTCAATTAGATTCAGAACTTTTTAATTTGGAGAAAATGCCAATTATTTTTGATGATAATTTTGTGCTTTATGATGATTCTGATACTCAATATCATGATAATCAAAATCAATGTACTACTAATATTCTTGAACAACAAGTTGACAATAATCCTATTTTGTTAGATAACTATTCTAGAAACAAAGATGACACTTCTAATAGTGCATTGAAAAGAACCAAAATACCAAAGAAAAGAAAGAAAGATTTATCCCAACATTTTTCTGGTAGTTGGAATTTTAATGAAGAACAAAATTCTAATTACAAAGCTACATCATTTGATTTTGACACTTCTCAATGTGGAGTAAATAAACATTTTATTGATGACCTTGCAATAGATTTTACTGAATTTGTTATTTTCAAACTTATTTTTGATGAGGATTTAGTTCAACAAATTGTAGAAGAAACTAACAAATTTTATTACTTTCTAGTCAATAATAAATTATTAAAACAACATTCTAAACTTAATTTATGGAAGGATACAGATTTGAATGAGATGTATATATTTATAGGTCTTAACCTTTTGATGGCACACCTAAAAAAAAATAATTTGAAAGATTACTGGTCTACTGATCCTATAATAGAAACACCATTTTTTGGTAAAATAATGTCTCAAGATCGATTCTGTTTATTACAAAGACTATTACATTTTAGTGATAACCGAATCCCATGTCCTGGCAATAGACTAGTAAAGATTGGAACAGTTGTGGAAACTCTAAAAAAAAAATTTAAGTCAATATTCATACCACATCAAAATCTATGTATAGATAAAAGTATTGTAGAGTGGAAAGGTCGCCTAACATTTAAGCAATATATACCATCAAAGAGACACCGGTTTGGAATAAAACTATTTGTTTTATGTGATTGTAAGTCAGGTTTTGTCCTAGACTTTTTAGTTTATACTGGAGATAACCAACATATTGATTTTAATGAATCCCTATCACAATCTGGTTCAGTTATTTCAACATTAATGAGCCCATATATTAATAAAGGTCACATACTATACATGGATAACTGGTATTCATCTCCAACCTTGTATGAATATTTACTTGAGCATAAAACCGGGACTTGTGGTACTGTAAAGGAAAGAAGAAAAGGGATGCCAGTTTTCCCCAAAAAATTGACAAAAGGTCAATTTATATTTGCTATTTCTAAAAATCCAAATATTATAGCTTGTAAATGGAAAGATAAGAGAGATGTTCATATGTTGTCTACTGTTTATACACCTAAAATAGTATCTATAAATAATTGTGATCGCTCTGGTAATAAAATAAAAAAATCTCAATGTATATTAGAATATAATGTCAATATGGGACTTGTTGACAAATCTGATATGCAAATTTAATATAATAATAGTACAAGAAAAACTATTAAGTTGTACAAGAAGTTTTTTTTTTCACCTATTAGACCTTTCGGTATTGAATTCTGGCATTGCATATAACTCTATTTTAGGAAAAAAATTAAAGTTACCAGAATTTAGATTAAATGTAATAAAACAAATGATTCAAGTACACTCAAAAACTGATATTTTAGTGTCACCTGGACGTAAAGATCGAAAAATAAAAGGAAATCACCCTTTACACCTAACTTCCCGTCATTTCCCTTCCAAAATAAAATCTGATAAAGATGGTAAAAAAAGTTGTCAAAAGAGATGTCATGTGCATATGTTAACAAATTTGAAACCTCGCATAAGGAAAGATACTTCATATGAATGCGTTGATTGCAATACACCGCTATATTTGGAACCCTGTTTTAAAGAATATCACAATAGATTAGTGTATTAATTTGTAACTACATACCTATTAGGTATTTTATTTTTCAAAACTTCGTTTTTATCTAATTAATAGTTTATATAAGTATCTTTTTTATTTTTTTTTGTACAAGAATTTGTCATTCTATATAAAGGTCATTTTATACTAGGTACCTAATTGAATTTTGTTATAGTTTGATTTTTTTAAGTTTAATTTGTATTGTTATTTTTTTAAAATTTAATCAAGGAAGAATAAAATATTTATAGTAAAAATTAATAGAACAAATGCTTTAGTTGTCTACTTATATTTAATTATAACCGTATATCTTAAATAGTAACGACATATATTTACGTCATTATTATTAGGACTAAAGAACGCACGACGTAAATTTACGTCTTTCCTCCAGGGTGTGAATTACGTATGACGTAAATATACGTCATTTCTTTGCAAAAATTGTTAATTTATTATTATATTTTTTTCATATTAATTCACTCTGTGGGTGATATTGGTAAAATAATAATTCACTCTTCAAAGGGTTAAGTTCGGATACTTGTTTATAAACTTTTTGGAATTCCAATTTAAGTCCATTAAATTCCATGGACAAAGAGTCAGAAAGTGCCTTATTGGAGGAGGAAATTTTCACCTTAAGAGCCATAATGACAGCCATTATATCGTCGTTGGAAATAGAGGCTTTAGGCGAAGATAGTTGTTGATAGCAGTACGAGTGATGAGTATGACGAATAATTAACTAGTCAATAACGTGTACTATCGTTAAAGTCTCCAAAGAAAAACTGAGCAGTGGTACACAGGTAGGAGTAAAATATAAATTACAACAATTTAGCTACCACAGTTTAAGTCTCTAAAAGAAACAGCTGAAAAGGCCACGGCTATTAATTGATAAAACTTCTAATAATTATTAATAAATAGTAATGATAAAACGTACCAAAAATCGATGTCCACAACAACTTGAGAAAGAGAAACACTGAAAACTTTACTAAATTAGTATATTATTATGATAATCAACGTACACCGCAAGAAGAACACTCGATAAGTATGACAAAATTAACTACACTGTTAGTTATAACAATACAAATTAATGCTACAATAGAGAGCAATAATGAGTGTACTGATAACATATTTTTAATAATTTTATTATTTGCAGTATTTATATGTCCTATTAAACACCTTGGAGTGTTTTCCGGTATAATTGTATATGTCTAATGTATTTCTTGTTTATGTGCCAACTCAAGTTCCAAAACGAAATCTCTTTGTCTGTCCCTAAAATTAAAATTAAACTGTTACTAACATATTTTATATCTTATTCCTAATTATCTTTCTTATATTTTAGTCATTCAGTAGATCCTCTGGCTCGAGAACCACTGGTTTGTTATTTAATATTCGGTGTATGGTTTTCAAAATTAATCTTATTTTTTTCCGTTGCCCGGAATAAAAATTGTGATTCGCAGCAGTATATTATCAGTCAGGCAATCTACCTGCGGTAGATCATGGACCCCGTGGTGTTTGTATGTGAGTGTATGATTTAACTCTTAAAGTATCAGTTATATCAAGTTTGTCGTATTTTACCTATGGTGGATTAATAGAATCAATTAAACAAAATCTAATATATATATATATATATATATACAAACAATAATAAAACAAATCAACAAAATTCCGTGGCGTTACAAAATACGCATATCCATTTTTCTCAAAACTTTTACAGCTTCTAAGGTTTCTACGGTACTTTGCTTAGCACAGGGTATTATAGGCTTGGCTTATTGGAAACAATAACCAAACGTGCAAAAATTCGTCTATCTGAAATATTATCTACTTATAGCCGATATTTGTAATGATAATATTATTTTGGTACATACATATTTGTTTAATTTGTTGGTTTTTAAATACCTATATATTATGTGATAGCTGGGTTTACAAATTATCAATAACTTTAATACACCACCGGATAGTACGCGCCGACCTTGTATCATTGTCGTAACCACCGTGACACGCATAATGTTATTTAGATAAACAAATAAACAATTGATAACAAATAATATTATTGAAGAAACATAATATTATAGAAGACATGACCGAGGACGAGCCGCAAATGAACACGGAGACGAGGGTGGCAGAACTGTGTGACACGACCATACAACCGATTCGTGATTTCGTGTACCGGTACTACCTGACGCTGGCCGGCGTGCCAAATGATGCCTGGCGGTTTTACACGGTAGGTGCTCGGTACACGCACGTAGACGGTCGTGGGCCCGAGGAGTCGCGTGACCCGGGACCGGCCGTCGGTCAGTATCAAATCCACGTGAATATCACACACCAGTGTTTTGCCGAGTGCGTGTTTCTCATACGGTCCATCAATGAGCAGCCTGTGGTGGACGGCCGCGTTCACGTTTTGGTTACCGGCGACACATCCCGCAATCAGCAGGTGGGCGAATCGTTTATCCAGTCGTTCGTGCTCGAGTACGTGCGCGAGATCAACCAGTACGCCATCACCAATTCCATACTCAAAGTGTACACGTCATTGCCTCAACCACAGACACCACCTTCACCGTCGACTTTATCGTCCGGATGAACTGATGTAGAAATCCAAGCTACATGGCTGGGAGACACATTATATAATTATTGTGTAACGAGCCCCTTATTGAAATTATTTATTATGAATGTGCATTATTATATATTATATTATATGATCATTAAGGAATATGACTGATTATAACTAGAATCGTTAATAGCTGGGTCTAGGACCAAATTTCCGACCTACCCTTCGAATTTTGAAAACATATTCACATTTTGTTTATTATAACAATTTAATTGCATTTTTAATCATATTAGGCAATTACTAATTTATGTGTAGTGTACCTAAATCGAGTTTTAAAAACGAAAGGGGGGGCGAGTCGTAAATTAGTAAAGATAAAATATCTATATTCTATGCTTTGTGAAATCCTTTTAGCTTTATCTTATGAAATAATTTATTTCGTTCATTATACTAAGTCGAATAGTGGGAGGACGTCTAGTGGTCGCAATAAAATATTATCTTGTATGTACAATTTGTTTTAAGATGCAAGGGCCAGATTAATAATTAATATTCACAGGATATACGACTACAGCGCAAATGATTCTACTGTATATTATAGTAGAGTAGTACTATTCAACGCGCAAACAAATTCCTAAAATATAGTCTTTACAATATGTTCCGTGAGGAAGTGACTACCGACGTCATATGAAAGTATACCAAAAACGATGAAAAATACACTTTAATGAGTGAATCTAACTTCTTATTTTTTAAGTTATGGGCAATTAAATTTTTTTTATCTAAACCAAACCTATCAAGAATTTGTTTATTTATCTCCAAAACTTTTCAACATTTTGACGAAATTTATTTTTATTTTTAAGCTATTTAATTTTTCTATCAACCTACATATGCAATCAAACCTGAAATCGGCAAATTATTATTTTTTAAATTACTAGTTATAGGTACTCCAAATAATTTAGTATTTACTACGGGTTAGTTAGGGTTGTTAGGGTTTTCAGCACGGACACTTTTGGGCGCGGTGAGCAGTTTTTATAGTCGGATGTTATAGAGGAGTTCACGCCGTGTATCGATGGGTACCGAGTTTGAGGTTATCCGACTTTTGGTCACACGTGTCTTCCGGTTGACTTTTTCAACTTTTTCCGACGCCAATATTTAGGGCTCAATTCCTGCCGATTCCTGCCACCACTTACGGAATTAAAAAAAGTGCAAAAAAATATTTCAGAACTTGGCTTTGAGAACTCCCGACTATTGCATAAATACGCGTGCTTTACCACTATGCTACGAGTAGTAGTACTGAATAATTCAATATTGATTTTATATTCAAAATAATATTCAAAAAAATCAATTATGAATCTAAATTTGATAAAAAAAAATCAGTATTTAATAAAAAAAATGTGTGTTTGATAAAAAATCTATATATTTGATTAAAAAAATGTAATTTGAAAAATCAATATACATTTTTTTTAAATAATCTATTTTAAAGCTATATTTGATAAAAATTCAGTATTTATTAAAAAAAATTCATAACAATTTATATTCAAAAAATCAAATCTATATTAAAAAAAACCTACATAGATTTGTTAACAAGAATAAATTTTAAAACTAGTAGATTAAATATCAGTATTTAATAAAAAAATTTATATTTGTCAAAAAAAATCAATTTTAAATTAAGTTGATAAAATATCAGTTTTTAATAAAAAATATATATGTATATATATTTGAAAAAAATAATTTGATTTGTTAAAAAAATCAATATTAAATATGTAAGTTGATAAAAAACACTGCCTATTATAGTGCCCACAATTGTTTACAGAAACCAAAAAACTATACATAATACATTGTTTGTAAAATCAGAAGTATTAAATAAAATTAAATTCATTCATATAATATGGATTGAAGATATACACATTGTTTTTAGTTAATTTAATTGTATAGAAAAAGTTGGCTTCTGACTTGAGGTAACTTGACGTTTTACAAAACAGTTATCAATTTGTAATATTATACGTACACATAAACAATATTTAACTTAAGTAAAACCACCAATTTTTTAATTTACATTTGCATGGGTCAATTGACTCCAGATGCCGAATCTGTCTTACAGATTACCAGTTTATAGAATTATAATGGGACAAAACGTTTTCCCTGCCCCACCTAGCTTATAATTTTAGCGGGGCGTGTTTTTAAGCAGGAATTCTGGGTGTGGTGCCAGGAATCAGCAGGAATGGAGCACTAAGTATTGGCGTCGGGAAAAATTAAAAACTCAATTTCCAGCCATTGGTTTGGGCGGGAGACACGTATCCCCAGCCCATCCATAATTGTTTGGTTATTGCGGGGGCGGTAATTGAGCAGGAATTCCGGAAGTGATGGTAGGAATTGAGCACTAATAATGGCGTCGGAAAATGTTGAAAATGAAAATTCTTGTTATAAAATGTGTATAGATTTGTTTAATTCATGATTTTTTATCAACTAAATTTAATATTGATTTTTTATCAAATATAGATTTTTTTTATTAAATATTGATATTTGATCTACTAGTTTTAAAATTTAATCTTGTTAACAAATCTATATAGATTTGTTTTTTTAATATAAATTGTTATAGATATTTTTAATAAATACCGATATTTTATCAAATATAGCTTTTAAATTGAATCTTTTTAAAAAATGTATATTGATTTTATGTTATTATATAGATTTTTTTAATAAAACTAATACATTTTATCAAATATAGCTTTGAAATTGATTCTTGTTCAAAAGTTTTTACAGATTTTTTTATTAAATACTGGTTATTTGTCAACTAAGGTCAGGTGGTATAAGTGAAACACCGAATATATAAGTTCAACTTTAACTGATTAATGCATTTACATTTTATTAATTATGAACTGAGTAGATTATATACATTATATAAGATACCAAGAATCTAAATCTGTTCTTAAAACTGAGCTACTTTAGACGGGGCAAGTGAAAAACAGTCAACTAACTAGTACCTGACATTTATATTTCAATTCATGGGGCAAGTGTAGAAAACTATATTTTTTAAGCTACAAAATAGTATTTTTAGAGTTAAACTATCACGATTTATAAAAAATTACAGCTTATTCAACATTTTATTTTTTATAACGTAATTTTGTTAGGTTACTTTTACCATACTTAGTTTACATTTATTCAAATTAATAACTGTTTAAAAAATTTAAAAAAAAAATGTATACAAACATAATAACAATTTAAGTAAGTACCTATAAACAAACAAAATAAATATTTTTAATCTACCTGATAAAACAAAAAAAACTTAATAAGCACTTTTTTTTCCGAGTATAATCGCTACATGGGGGCCGAACTGTTTTCACATTGTTAATTCCCGTGCAGCATCGTTTATTTAATAAAAAAAAATGTACACAGCTTTGTTTTGGACTTGCATGAATCGTGATTGTATATTTACCACCGACCTATGATGCCTCTTAATTATTACAGTCGGTCACAGGAGCGTAGTCGGGTCAAACCCTTACTATACTCCCAGAAAGTTTGCATGAATCACTGATTGCATACGTGTGTCCTCTTCTCAGACCGGCCGAAGCCAGCCATCCTAGAATACTCGTAATGGTACCTCCTCTTCGCGAGGCGGCCGGAGCCCGTCGCTCTCGTTTCCCGTGCTGAGGCTCACCCGTTAGCTGCATTATCCACCGCTTGTTTAGCTCTCTCCTCAATCTCCTTTAGCGTGAGAATGTCTTCCACCACTTTATAAAAGAGCCTAAAAGTTCTTCGGCTTCATTTAAAGCGGTAGCCTTCTCCTGATGATCCATCGGGAGGTCCCCGAAGACGGGGCCACACAGTATATCCGGCATATCAGTCGCACCTGGAAATCTGTCCAAGTGTTCCTGTAGCTCAGTTCTGCAGCCTTCCCATTTGACACAATGGAAGATAGTGTGTTCTGCAGTGTCCGAGCCACATGCAGTGTGGGCTTGGGGCCCTGCCCATGCGATGAAGGTACCACTGGAAACACCCGTGCCCAGATAGAGCGTGTGTCATGTGGTAGGTCCAGGGTACCCTGGGCGTCGTCCTATTCGCCCATCTGGTGATGCTTGGTATAATGCGACGGGTTCATGAGGCCTTGAAGGTGACTTCCCATCTACTTCGCCATTCCACAATTGTGGTCCTCCTTTCCTTTTCTTTGATCTTGCTTCTGGTGGGGGGAGAGTCACCAGGCAGGGGAACCTCCAGCACCCTGGCCTTTATCCTGGCCCTTTCTTCAGCTATCAGGTCTACTGGAGGCATGCCTGATACTCCCTATCTGTCAGCCATGACCGAATCATGAGCACTAGGTACTCTTGAGTGTCTTTTTTTCTAAGTGCTTCATCTATCACAGGCCACCTCAAGGAGTTGAATGCATTCTTGACGTCGAGAGTGACCAAGACCCAAAGCTTCTTCTGCCTACAATTGCCCTGAGACGCGTGTGCTGCTAATCCGGTGACTACCTCCACTGCCGTCTCCATTGAGATGCCTTTCCAAAAGCCAAACTGGTTTGGAGTCCGTCCTGACCGGCGGTAGTCAAGGTGGGAATCCAGCCTTTGGAGAATAAGTCTCTCCAGTAGCTTGCCCGGAGTGTCTAGAAGGCAAATAGGGTGGAAACTTGAAAGGGCTTCAACCGGTTTTCCCGGACCCTTGTGCAATAGAACCAGTTTGGCCTTCTTCTAGCTGGAGGGAAAAGTGAACTCCGTTAGACACTTGTTGTTTGTGCTCAAAGTGGCTCTAGGTTGTGCGAGAGCCTACCTCTTTAGTATCTCATTTGGGATACCTGAAGGACCTCCCACCTTTCCTGAAGACATCTTCTTGGTGGCTTTAGTCAGTTCGTTTACTGTGAATTCGGGAAAGGTCAAGTCACAAACTAGCTCGTCTACGTCAGGATCGAAGTTATCAAGGAAGTTCCTAACCGCTGGCGGGGGCATTGTGTCCCTATTGGTGACTGGAGCTGCAGAGAACAGATGATCAGTGATCACCTGCTCTCGCCCCTTGGAGGCGAGCCTTGTGGTTCCGTCACCGAATTTCTTCATGACGAGCTTGTAAAGCTGTCCCCCAGGAGTTTGTATCTATCTGTGAGCAGAGGTTCCTCCACCCTTGCTCTTCGGATTTTCTAATCTCTCTTCTGAGGTTCTTCCTTGCCAAAGCAAAGTTTGCTTTGGCCTCAGCAGCTCCCTCCCGTCCATGTCTTCTGAGGCAGGACTGGTAAGCCCTGCGTAGAGACAAGCAGTTGATCTTAGGTCTGCAATGCAGTCCGTCCACCAGTACATAGGCCTCCTACCTCCAGGGCAGCGTGTCCTGAGTGGCATGGAGGCATTGCTGGCACTCGTAATGTAACCTGTCGAGAGTCTCAGTAGCCAAAGCTGCAGCGTTGACCCCGACAATATCGCTCCTCAAAGTGAGGGGAGTCGATGTGATGTGTTGATTAAAGATGTCGAGGTCGAGTACAAAAAAAAATATTGCTTTACCAATTAACAAAAATTAGATAATAAAAGGTAGACACAAACAGAACATTGTAACTTTTACCAAAGTCGTTGGTTAACATAACTTCATAATTAGCTACACGTTCAAATGTATTACTGTTAAAAATTATTTAGTTGTACTAACTTATAAGTGTATTATAATAATAGTTATTTATGAAATTTAATAATTTAAATATACTGGCGTAAGGTTTGGTATCATTTTCAGATCTTAGTTGAATGTAACGAATATTTGTATGCTGATCACACAAAATAATGTGTTGGTAATACAATACGAGTAGTTCGGTAAATTTTAATAAACAGTAATAATTACGTATTATATAATAGCTAATATGTTACAATTTACAAGACGGTTGGTTATAGGAAACGTTTTATTTTGTTACGATCACCGAATAATTGGTGTAGATAACAAATTATGTGTGGTATTGGGGAAATACCATCTATTTTTGTCGCCATCGACACTATACTCGACTATTAGTGACTGTGTTTTCAACATGGAATCCGTTATACTTTCACTACGCTTGTTCTAGACTCAAAAGCATAACATTTTCATATTTTATTTCAACTTTTATTTTGTGCTCCGTAAATTTGATTTTACAATTTACTTTCAAGTTACAACATTATGGCCAATGTTAATAGTAGAGATGGCATAGCCGATTTTCTTTCTGCTTGAAACTATCCCAATATATTGATACGTTCCAAGGTAAGCTTAATAAAAATAATTAATTAATTCATAATTGAAAAAAATGTATGGGCTATTTGGATAATACCTAAGGACAATACACGGCGTGAGATAGTTCTAAAACCGTGCTCAATACTTATCTTACATAGGTAGTTAGGTCTATTATAACTTGTGTGTTAATGGACGTTGCGCTCACGTGTTATGTTTCCATCTACAAACGTACAAAATAGCTAATTTCCGTACAGCAGATTCCATTTTATCATTTAAGTTTTTATATTTTTTTAGTTTTTGTATTACAGTAAATTTACCTATGATCAAACTTAAAGTTGAGAACTTTATCTAAAGCTTCTCATAGAATTTTATTATTATTGTAATTTTAATATAATTTTAAAGCTATAATATTTTACATAGCTATAGGCTATAGGTATACTAGCTACGAGGTACACTCACTTTAAAATAAAAATTTCAATAAAACCCTATGAGATGTTTTAGATAATGTTCTCACATTTAAGATTGATAATAGGTAAATGTATTCTAATATTTAATCTAAAATAACATGGATTCTGCTGAACACTAATTTTTCACGGTGTACATTAGTAAGACAACACATGTGAGTTTGACGTCCTGTTTAAATATTAATATAATAATAATCAATTGAAATACTATGCAAATGAAAATATAATATATTTCATAATTATAAAAATATCTTTATCGCCTACATACATTAGGATACTAAAATTAATAATTTTTTTTTAATTTCTTATATACCTTTTTAGGGCAGATTTTTTCTCAAAAATAAAATATTTTTTTGTTAAGAAAAACTAAGTTTATTACAATTTTAAGATTTTTTGTTTTGAATAGCCAATGACATTGACATGAAGACACTTCCCTGTCTAAACTATGAAATAATCAAAGAATTGATACCTATTGCTGGCCATAGAGCTAGGTTTATTTCAAATTTGGAACAGTGGAAATCTATTGTAATTCAAGGATTGCCCAATGTAAAATATAGTAGGTGTAACTTGAATATTTTTTTTTTTAAATTTAAATGTTCATTATTTATTTACCTATAATAGGTTTACATATTTTTTAAATTCATTCACATTTGAAAATTTTAATTAAAAAACATTAGTTGACATTTTAATTTATGGTTTTACATTTTTAGGTTGATGAATCTTGAAGTGATATTTTTATTGAACATAGTAGTTCATCTGAGGTGAATATAAGTTCTATTTAGTTATTACTTATTAGTTATTAGTTAATACTATCATAGATTGAATATACTAGTACGAGGTGTGACAATAAAATAACGAGACTTTCTAAATATAACCTAAACTATTAACGTTATCTATAAAACGATTATTGAAATATGATTAGGAAACACTTATCTAAAAGTACTATAATCACTGATGAAATCGGTTAATTTTCTTATTCGTAAGTAGCCTTGTTATTAGTGCGAGTTTGACTATACTATCGAAAAATGTTAGATATAAAAATCGAACAACGTGTCAACATTAAATTTCTTGTTAAATTAAAAAAAACTGCCGTGGAATCATTTCGTATGTTATGAGAAGTTTATGATGAAGAATGTTTATCAAGAACTCGTGTTTTTGATTGGCACAAACGGTTTTGCAGTGGAAGAGAGGACACGTCGAAGATGATGATCGTTCTGGACGTCGTACCACATCTTCAACAAACGAAAACGTTGAAAAAAATCGACAAAATTATTCGGCAAGATCGTCGATTAAGTGTTAGGGCTGTAGCAGAAATGGTAAATATTGATAGAGAAAGTGTTCGTAAAATTTTAGTTGAAAATTTAAATATGAAAAAAGTGTGTGCTAAAATGGTTCCTAAAAATGTGACGGTTGATCAAAAATTGAATCACAAAGAAATTTGTTCTGACACCTAAAAAATCATCAAAGATGATCCATCTTTTATAAATAATATTATTACGTGTGATGAAACATGGATTTTTACATATGATCCTGAAACTAAAAGGCAATCCATGCATTGGAAGACACCAACTTCCCCAAGAATGAAGAAAGCACGAATGAGCAAGTCAAAATTCAAAGCAATGCTCATTGTTTTCTTTGACATTAAGGGAATAATTTTTGTTGAATGGGTCCTTAGTGGGCAAACTGTCAACCAATATTATTATAAAGAGGTATTAATTAAATTAAGAGAACGTGTTAGAAAAAAGCGACCAGATCTATGGAAGAATGGCTGGGTTCTTCACCAAGACAATGCTCCAGCTCACAGTGCATTTTCAATTCAACGTTTTAAAACTGGAAAAAAATATTTCTATACTTCAACATCCCCCGTACTCGCCAGACCTTGCTCCTTGCGACTTCTTCTTATTCCCAAAAATTAAAAGTTTATTAAAAGGAACCCATTTTCAAACGGTTGATTGAAAACGGCAGAACTTCTAAAAGGGTTGACTGAAAGCGATTGGCAACATTGTGTTGATGCTGAGGGAAGGTGACAATCATTAAATTGTAAAATTTTAAAAATAAATAACTTTTATTAAAAAAGTCTCGTTATTTTATTGTCACACCTCGTATATTATATTATACTACACACATTTTATTACACAAATAAACAATTATTTTAAATACAATTTAATGACTTGTAAAGAAAATTTCGAAAAATTGCATTTTAGTATTTTTCAGTATTTAATATTTATAGTGATGTTTTTATTTCAGTATACTGAATAATCTCATGACGAATCTTTATTAACAAGTCATAGTGATATTTCATCGATACCCAGCACTTCTGTTAAGCATAAATAAAACTATTTAATTTAGTTTATTTATATTCTATAATTTGTTGAATTATAAATATATTTTTTTATATTTTAGCAATCGATTGAAACCATTAAATTGTTGTACGAGGATCTCCAAAATGTGGCCGATAACACAAAGTCAACACAACCCCAAAATACATATATCTTCACAACCAACAACTGTGAGTAATAGATATAATTATAGTGTCCAAAATAGTTCTGGTAGCAATACGGTTGTATGTTGCTCCTTTTATAATGGCATTAAAATACTTAAATACATGATTTTCTTTTGCAGAGGTTATTGGAATGGCTCAAAGGTACCAATGAGGGCAGGTCTTTAGAGCCTCCTACCACGAAATTCGTCTTTTGGACAGTATTGGTCGTAAACGCCTTTGCAATTTAATAATTAGTAACGAACTCAGTGTAGATGTAAATTTCAGGGTATCTTTAGTTAAATTATAGGAACTTGTCTATGAAATAACTATAATATTTAAGAAAGAACGAACTCCCACTTACTTTGTCCCGTATTTGTCATATGGACCTGGTATAAAAAGAGCCGCAAAAGACAAGCTTTGAGGTTGCCTTAATAACCGTAGGAGGGAATTTAGAAAATCTAGTATCATTAAATCATTACGACGAAGTTCAACACCTACTGGCCATGCTTCACCTGCGCTTTTACTTCCAGAAGCACTTCAACGCATTGCAGAAAATTAGACTGACAATCCTGCATCTGTAGAAGAGAGCTTAAATTGGCTGCGCAACTGTAGTGACCCTTGGTCACTCGTTGAAGAAAATTGGGCTCTAACAGCAGGTACGCGTTTGAAAGCACAAATATCAAATGATGGTCAGTCTATTAGTGCATATATTTCAGAGTATCCTGCATTAAAAAACCTACAGGAAATATTCTTGTAAGTGATATACGTTTATCATATAATGATGGATTATTTATAGTTATATTCTATTGTAGTTACAGATTTTAAAAGATTTTGATGTGGCTTATCCTGATTACTCCAACAAGCTTTACCAAAGTCTACCATTATACAAGAAAAAAATATTAGAACTGACTGGTGAAAAATTAAAAAAACTAAGGAATATACGGTCATACAAATATTAAGGAGTACATACAATTAGGAGCGGAGGTTAGTAATACCTATTAATTAAAATACAATGTCATACATTTTTGTTCTGTCCATCTGGCATATTTTATTCTAAATATTAAATATTGGCGTTGTTTAAAAAATATTTGGAGCATAAATTTGTAAACTGTTTTATAAATATTAATTGAATTGAATGATCTTCAATCAAATTTTTAACATTAAATAAGTTATATTTTAGAATCTTAAATTGACAAAAACATTTCATTATTTGCTAAATTATTCATTTTTATTGCTTCGAGTGACACTGAGAGATTGTAAATTATAATTTTTAATTACTTCTTTCAGTAATATAATATTTATTAATAACAAATAAAATGACTTATGTTCACAGATAATGAATAAGTTTCTAAAATTGCTATCTTACCGTCAATCAGGGTGACTTGGAACGATTTTGACCTTTTAACTACTGTAATACATTCATTATTGATAATTAAGTTCTGTAAAAAATCATGCAGTGTCGCACACCTCCAAGGAATAGATTAAGTAAAAAAAAAATAAAGTTTTTGAGTAAATTAAGGTAAAAAATAAATAAAAAGTGCTTGTTCCAAGTCACCCGGGGTGTTGGGTGACTTGGAACATGCGTTTTTTTTCAAATGCAGCTTGCATTTAATCATTGGTGGAAGGTCACTTGGAACACTACAATTATTTTTTAAAAAAAAAAAGTGTTTAAAAACATATTTTTATTAATTTAAAAACAATTTAACATATTTTTAAAACTGTTTATTACAAATAATACTTTTTCTTATAAGTTGCAGTCTTGCTCACAAAATAATTTAACAAACATTAATAAAATTAAACTTTATATACAACAAAATAAAACAGTTTAAACTGACTTGTAAAACAATAGATACAACATAAGTATTTCTTTTTTGAACCTTACAATTAATATTATAACAAAAACAATATAACAATAACCAAAAACCATATTTTTATTAATTTAAAAACAATTTTACATTTTTTTAAAACTGTTTATTACAAAATAATACTTTTTCTTATAAGTTGCAGTCTTTGCTCACAAAATAAATTTAACAAACATATTAATAAAATTAAACTTTATATTCAACAAAAATAAAAACAGTTTAAACTGACTTGTAAAACAATAGATAAAAAACAATATAACAATAACCAAAAATTAATGTTATTGATTTTAAAACTTAACAATTTAAATGTTTACAGTAGATAAGGAACTAATTTTTATTCAAACTGATAGTTGCCTCTTCTCTCTTTTATGACCTTTAATTTTTGTATAACTTGATCTTTTCCAACATATGCTTCATCTATTATAAAAGGAAAAGAAAAACATCCTCTCATACTTTGGCTCTTTCTAAGGAACCGGCACAGTAAATTATCCTCCTCTATTTCAGTAATTTGTCCCACGTATTCTTCAAAGTTGCCTCTTACAGTTTCAAATTTTACCTTAACAAAATCATCTATTTTTAGGTTATTAATATTTACAGTTTCATAAATTTCTTCAGTCTCATAAATTTCTTCAGTCTCATTAATTTCTTCAGTCTCATAGTTATTTTCATTATTTTTATTTAGTTCAGTCACATTAGTGTTAATTTCAGTATCTGTGTTTAATTCTTCTTCATTATAACCTTCTGTGTCTCGGACTTCTTCTTCATTAAACATATTAGCTTCGGTTACACTCCGACCTGGCTCTATATTAAATCTTTTTCGTCTGCATTTCTTTGCTGGTCCATCGTTAGAACCAAATCTTGTTTCTTTAAATAAATCGTGAAGTACTTGTGGAATAATAGAAGAGCTTGTGGATGAGTTTGGATCTCCTGGTAATTTATTTAATACCTTTTCTCGGTCTAACGGGTATATGCCAGTAGCTTTAAACCCAGATTTAATATTATCAGATTGAGAAATTTCAAGTTTTTCCATTGTTTTTTTTAGTATACTTGGAAACACATCTTTAGTAAGTGGTCCTTTTCTTTTTAATTTATGCATCTTCAATACTTTACGCCATGCTATTTTCATAGGCCGAAAACAACACACATCCAATGGTTGAGTCAGGTGTGTGCTGTTGGGGGCAGAAATATAAATTAATATCGTGTTTGCTTGCATAGTTTAACAATATTCACCGAAATGTGACTTGCCAAGTTGTCTCCAATAATAACTTTAGTTCCATCCAACGACGGCAATGTGGAATAATTATAGTTTGAAACCATTCTTCAAAAATTGGTTGATCAAACCACCCAGAGGGTGATCTGTTGTATCTACACCCTTCTGGCCCTCCTAATGTCCAAGGTTCCCACATCTGGAGGGATTTGTATACAACATATGGAGGAAGCATAACACCAGATGCATCGATAGCAAACATAACCGATGTAGCAGACTTTGTTGAATCCATAATTGAATCAGCATTTTTTTTTTTTTTTCTCACTAAACTTTGTTCTACTACCCGGATCATCTATAAAATTTGTCTCATCATAGTTAATAATGTTTTGCGGTGGTACATTTTCTAAACTAATTCAAGGTTATTAAATATTCATTGATGGTAGTTCTTGAGACAGCAGCTCGTGATCTTTTGATATTCTCGGAAAGTCTAGGTTTCAAAAGACCAGAATGTCTGGATACAAACGTGTGTACCAATCATCGCCAGGTTTATTGTTTTTAAATATTTTTATTTTTCGGCCGCACGATCTAAGTATGACTTGATCAATCTCTTAACTTCTTCCCTATCAAAAGGGTAACCCCAATCAGATGCAAATAATATTGTTTCTACAATATTATCTTCTTCAGTTGAAGTTAAAGCTGTTTGGCCACCGTGGGGATTAAGATTTAGTTGGTTTTTTTTTCCTACTTAAAGTGCTTATTGGTATACCATACTTATCAGAAGCCTGTCGGTTAGTCAATCTATTATTTCGGATTTCGTTCAATGCATTTTCTAAAGTTTCTTCCGAAAAATTTCGGTAAGTACGACTGCCGGGTGTTCGTTTATAATAGTTCGGCATGTTCCAAGTCACCCAATTATTTTTTACGGAAAATAAAACCAACCCTGAAAAATGTAAATATTTTTTCCTAATTCTACTTAACAATTAACACTAACAACACATTAGGAATTCACTAAAAAATAACAATACCTTGAATTTTGAAGCTGAAGTACCACTTTTGCAGCTCTTAATTAAGGAGTTGAAAATTTGGATTTTTTTTTATTAAATTATGGTTGTATCACATGGCTTATTGATAAGAGATAACACATTTTCGATGATAATGAAACGTTTATAAAACGTTCCGAAAAATATTGCTGTGGAGGCAGAATTTTATTTCCCTTATCTAGTATAAAATTAAACGCTGTTATCAAAAAATAACACAATTGTTCCAAGTCACCTCCCAGTTCCAAGTCACCCTGATTGACGGTACTCAGTCTCCCCTTTCTGATCGGTGTTTCAATTTCTAGAACAAAGAAATCAAAAATACAGTGGAGAGCTTCTAAACAAGAAATGAGGGATGGGTTTATAATACATGTAAGAAGTAACACTGAGGTTCAAGCTACAATTACATATAGGAAAGACAAATCGGTAGGTTTAGGCCATACACTTCAACCATTCATCATAATTGTGGGTCCAACTTAAAAAAGAAATTTCCAATTATTTAGTTGTTGTTGATAACATATTCTATCAATTGAATTCAATTACTGCCTCAGTTGATTGTTGTTTTAAGATTATTATAACACTCAATGCAGGGTACTCAATTGAGTGTGAAACTGTTTAATGTTTTATACAAAAAGGTTTTTATAATTTGCAAACACCATTTGATAAAAACTTTACAGCAGTAAACACATTTCTTTCAGATGTAGGGATTTAAGTTTTTAATTCACCAATTAATTTTTAAATAATAATAAAAAAATAAGTATTCGTATTATTCGTTTTATTTGCAAATTATCAGTATTCATTATTTTAATTTAATATTAGGAAGTTGCCTAACAAAGTATTTTTTTTTTATATTACATATCAGTTTTAGAATTAACTGTTTAGGTAAAATTAAACTTTTATAATATATACCTATTGTAAAATGAGTACCTATTGTTTTATTTGCAAATTATCAGTTTTTATATTTTTAATTAAATATTAGAAAGTTGCCTAACAAAGTTTTTTTTTTTTTTGTTTTATAAGATTTAATTATTTACTTAAAATAAAACTTAATTCTATATATATATATTGAAAAATGCCGAAGTGTTTTTTATGTAAAAAAGAAGTTGATTGCATAAAGAGCATTTTCAAACATTTTGATTTACAACATTTAAATCATGAATTCCATTTTTTTCAATGTAATGAAGAGGATTGCTTAAGATCATTCTATTAAAAAAATTCCTTTCGCAAACATTTTTCAAAACATACTAACCCAATACTACCTTCTATTTCCGAACAACACCATGAAACAAGTTTTAATTTAGGTTCTACGCCTATCCTAAATCCAATATCAGATTATGTTTCTCTAGATGAAATTAATAGAAGACAGTTTATTGAGCCATCTAAAACTTTGAATCAAATATTATGTAAATTTCTTTGTTGCTAATATGCTAATCCTATCATGCCCTTGAACGCTGTACAAATTGTGGTAGATGGGATGGAAACAGTATTTTCTGAAGGTATTGCTGTTTGTATTAAAACTTATGTTGAACAAATGATGTGTGAAATTAGGCCAATTATCTGCAGAGTGTCTTAATATTTTTACCAATTTTATTAAAGTAGTAGAAGGTGCCTTACTAAATTTAAAAATTGAACACAAACGTTTTCAATACTTTTCTGTTTTATTTTATTTTTACATTCATTTTTTTTAATAAAAATAACATTTAAATATGATATCCTATTAGGTTGATTCATGTCTTCTCTTATACTATTTATTATATATAACACTCCTTTAATATAAGATCATATTAAAAAAACAATGTGAAATAAATAGTCAAATTATTTATTTTAATATTAAAATAATATAAAAATCCCATACTAAATTCACAAATTATAATATTTCTTAAATCTTGATAAATCTTAATATCATCTAGAAAATAGTGATTATAATCACCTGTTGCAATATTTTGATCATTAGCTATTTTACAAAGTTCAAACCAAGTTGGTGAATGTAATACTTTAGAAACATAAGGATTTCCATTCCCAAAATAATCATCTCCTTGATTAATAATGATAATATTTCCTTTGATTGGAATTTTATGTAGATTATATTTAACATTCTCACTATTTTCATAGTTTTCAAAAGTACAAAATTCCACATAACATTTGTTACTTAATATATATTTTTTTATATCATTTTTCATTAATTTCAAATAATCATAATTTTTTTTTTCTTGATTAATTAATATACCTTTGTATGATTTATTAAATCTAAAAGGTACAATTGTTTGATCTATATCATTTTTTTGACGAAGAAAAGATTTCAATTGAGTAGCCCAATTTTTCCATGTAGTCAGGATATATTTTTTTAGTATCCATTTTATTATTGTTAACATTTTCTTTAATATTAATTTCAATTTTATTTTTACTTTCCATTTATTATAGAAAATATTATTTTTTTTTCCAATCAATTTTTTAATAGAATAATTTTTCATTAAAAAATATCATTTAAAATTCTGTTTATTGTAACTCTTCGTTATAAAAACTCCCTTCTATCTCTTCATTGTCTAAATCTATAATTTTATAAGTAATAGGATTTATGTTTAAAATTTCATTAAGTATAAATATTTCTCTTGTCCAATTATTACTATATTTATTACCAAATGATTTTTTATAAGCTTTTATTCTTACTCTATCACCTATTATACTAAATTTAATTTTTGGCTTAGATTTGTTTTTTGTAGAAAATAATTAGTATAGAACAACAACTTCATTAGATTTATTTACTTCACAAAGTTTTATACCAATAGATCAATGTATGTCTTTGAAACTATATTCATCTAATAAAGTTTTTTCAAAATTTTAATCCATTTTTTAGAATTTGTAACTTCAAAATTTAATCTCATTTTACCGTTTAATGTCCGATTAAATCTTTCAATAATTGCTGATTTTTCTTCATTTTGTGTGTGATACATATAAATTCCATATGTTAGCAAAACATTTTTAAAATGTTTATTTTCAAATTCCAAACCTTTATCTGCGTGAAGTAATTTTGGTGCTTGATGATTTTGTGATTTTTCATCAAATTTTTTGATCAAATGTTTTTGAAACACTAATTCCATCTTTCTTTTTGAGCGGTAAAACCCAAGAATATTTTGAAAATGTATCTATAACAGTTATTATATAAGAATAACCCTCATTTTCATCTAAATAATTTCTCATTATAACTAAATCAACAGCCCATAAATCATCAATACCTTTAGTAAAAATTCTTCTTTTAGGAAACCTTATTCGAAGAGGTTTATGAAGTTCTTTAACTAATACCAATTTATCTGTATCATTTAATTTTTCATTTGAAATTATTGATTTATTGGGAATATTATGTTCAATTTCAGGATTTTTTTATAAATTTTCTTTTATTTGTTTTACAGATGACACATTTTGATGAAATTCTCCATCTACCATAAACTGTTTGAATTTTAGTTGCATTTATATTTTTTGTTTGAATTTTACATTTATGACACAATGTATTAGATTGTCATCATCCATTTTACAATATTAAATTTTAAATACATTTTTTATAGTTTTTAATAAATTTTAAACACAAATGTCCACATATAGGTGGGTCGTTATAATCTTGGAATTTTTCATCGGTATACATAAGGTTATCTTCACCTAAATATTTTACAAGTTCTAGAGGAGGACCATTACCAAATTAATCGAAATAAATTTTTTTATTTTTTACTTTTTTCCATGCAACCCAATGATCTATCTTTAGTAGAATTATTTAAATTTAATATTCCACATTCATTTAACCATGGTTTTTTAGGTAATTCATCTCTCATGAAACAACCTCTGAATATTTTTATATTATTTCCAAATTGTATTATATCAAAATTACTTAAAGGTTCAATTTTTGGTTTTTTTTCAATGTTTTTTAAAAAAGTTGATTTATTGAAATTATTCATTTTATCGTTTTGTTTTTTTTTCTTCAATCCAGAACCTTTATTTTTTTCCATTTCTTTATTTTGTCGAATTGTTTCTTTTTCAAATGCTTTTTTATGTTTATAATCATTAACAGTTTTTATAATTGCAGTTACACCACCAACTAACGCACTGGCTGCCCCTATCCATCCAAAAATTAATGGTAAAAATCCATCTTTTTTATTTTTGATTTGTGAATTTCGAATCTCTAGAGCTTACTCCTGATTTTTTTTCCTTAGCGTTTTTTAATTTATCTAATTGAATTTTATCTAAAAAATAAATATTTTCTCCTTTATATATTTTGTTACTAGCAATTTGAAATGTTACATTAGTATTATTTATATGAGCTTCATATATTTTTTTAATTTGATTATTATTTAATTTATAATAGTAAATTTTATAATACAAAATATTATTAAATTTATTCATATATTAAATTCATTCCTAAACGTCTTTTTCCTTTCATTGCATATGTAGTTAAAATAGCCGGAATTATTAACATTGCCATAGTCAAAACAAAATTTCGTTCTCGGACTTCACCTAGAGGTCTTCGGGTTCCCGCCCTCGTTGTCGGGTGCTTACAATATGCCTATTAAGAGGCCTCGCTATGGCAAGGATGATTTTTTTTTTGAATTTTTAAGAATTTTATTGCAATTTAAATTACAAAAATTCAAAATCTGGCTCGATCATACCCTTGTATACATTATGGACAATACGAATATTTTTTCAGAACGAAAATTGTGATAATCGTCTACACGTATTGTTGAAATTAGAAACAGTAGTTTTTGACAAAAAAAGGTCGTGGTAGTGATGTCTCTTAACATGATATAATAAACTAGGTATGATGGCAACGAACCAATTTTTGTATTATGTTGTGCAAAGATGGTGACGGTCTTTCGCTACTTTTCATTTATTTAGATAATATTATCATAATGAGAAATTTAAAAACGGGGAAAGACCAGCGCCATTTTTTGTCAGAGTAATGGTCGGCAGTTATATTTTATTCATACCATCTACAAAAATAACTGCTGACTTCTGCGTAGATTTTGGTAAGTACTAAGTAGTCATCTACGAAAAATAAAAAAAAGTTGTCAAATATATAGTCAAAGTAATACAAGAGCAATGTGAGTGACGGGGTTGGGATGCACCATGCATCAGATGTTTTTATAGTGGCTCTCACCACTGAATCGTATCCACTTCGCGTGCACGTATTGAATTTTGTGTGACGATCGATAGGCTTGTTTTTGACAAATAGACTCTTGAGCTATGCCACTGCCACTGCCAAACGACAATTGGTCCAGCGCAAAGGCGGTGGACCTGGTCAGGGGGAGGGAGCCACAAGAGTCACAAACAAGGGGTTACTAACACGACACAAACAAGCCACCCGCAACGATCACCGACACAAAAAACAATACATATAGCAACAATAAATAAATATTCCAATACCGATCTCTAGGCTCGAATAATCGGCTTTAACGACCAAGACCGCTATGCATTTTATGCGGAATCTGTCCCTTCTCAGTCAACACTCCGGGCGTTCGTACTCGACGCTCTGTGGAGGTTGGACACTAGTTAAGCTGATAAGAACAGATTTATTTAACTATTCATATTTAAAAAAGACAGAAATAGGGAACCTACATAATAAAAAGACAAAAAACGAGACAGGGGGGGGGGGAGACATAATACGCATTTTAAAAATAAATGTAAAACAACCAGATAAATACCAGTTAAATTAACCATAAACATAAATATAAAAACATAGGGCCTAGGCCCTAACCTGTCGCAACCCGGACAGGCATTCAATATAAACGTCATGTGAAGTTGCAATGGTGTCGCTGACTAATGGTTGCCCAGGACTTGATTCTCGGAGAGGACCTCAAACCTCATGGATGCTGCCTTCTTGATCCTGGCGACTATGACGTTATGCCTCGCCATGCAGAGCGCGGTGTACCGCATGCAGTGGTCGACGAGGGGTAGGTTTTCATTAATGTATCCACATTGTCTACACCTACGGTCACCGGCTCGCCAGGACGAGGAGCCATTTAACGGCACGAGGTTCAGCCTGGGGCGATGGACAAATCGCCAGTCTGCGAATCTCGTGAAGTCACCATCCTTCAAGAAATGAGAGAAAGTAGAGTGAGCGGCCACGCACTCTAAGGCTCTACCTTGATCTGGCTTCGTGATCAAGGCGTCGCTTCGTTTGAGCCGCAGAGTATTACGTATGGTCCTCATGACCGCTCGCCTATGCTTCCCACCCAACACCGCGTCTTCGTGTGTGATGGAGGGGGCACCACCTAACGACCACTTGACACTAAGTCGCTTGGAGGCGTTCCGCGCTCTCGATCACACACTTGTGACCCCCGTGCCCCGGACCTCCCGGAACACGCCCTCGTCCTCACCCGACAGGTAAGAGGCTACCTCTTGTATGGACGGGTCCTTGCTGATCCTCCGCCTGGTGACTTCCTACACGTGCTTCGCCGCATCACCAGCCACCTTCAGGTCCGGGGAAGTAACCAGCTTGAACCCGCTGTCCACTGCCGCGATGTCAGAATCCTCGGCGAGGATACGGATTCCGCAGCACCCTCTTTTCGTGGACCCGTAAAGGTACTCCCCCGACGCGTCCTGCGGCAGATAGTGTCACCTTAATTTCCGGCCGCAATATCTTGTCCACCCTTGCCCAATCCGTCTTCGGGAATGTCCCCAACCGTTGTAAATGGACGGTTGAGGGGCAAAAAAATGTCTTCAGCGCTCGATCCGCTGCCAAGGAGCGAGCTTACTCCTGGCAATGCGCAGACCGATGGCTATTATCTCAGCGACAGGTGGACATTAGTGGGACGACGTTAAAACCAACCTGGGCGCCGAGGAAGGTGGCCGCTTCGCCCTCGGCAAGCGGACGAAGGGGGGAGCCCTGCAGCAAACCGTGTATCCCGGACACCCACCGGCCGTCGACCAGACAGGTGAAGCAACGCGCACTTGGCCACAATGAGCCGGAGCCCAAGCATGTCCAGGCCACTGTGGGCCGCGTCGATGGACGCTTGGAGCTCACCAGGGCTGTTGGCTATGAGGCACAAGTCGCCCGCGAACGCTAGCACCTCTAGACTCGCCCTGCAGAAGCGCCACAACCGGGTCAATGGCCATAATAAAAAGTAGACCACTCAGCGGGCACTTTGGCGTGATGCTAGACAGGACCGGGATATCGTTGGTCAGCCCTCCTGCCACGCTCACCGAAGAAGTTGCCCCGGTGTAAATATCGCAAACAGCCAAAAGGAAGTCCTCACCCGCCCCGCTCCTGTCAATTGCAGCCTCCAGAGCGGGGTGCGGAATTTCGCCGAACGCGTTCGACACGTTCAGCCAGGCCACGCACTTGTCCGCCGCGTGGGTCCTGGCCTTCTCGAGCACACAGTTGAGTGTGTGGATGTGCTCGAACGCGCCATACGCTAGCAGGAATCCCTCCTGGCAGGGGCTGATGACGTTATTCGACACTAACCACTCCGTCATCCGGCCGGCTATACACCCCACGTACAGCTTATACAGCATCCAGCTGAGTGAGATGGACCACCAGTTGTTTAGGTCCTCGCTCCCTTCTTGTAAATAAACACAGTCACTGCCTTTTTCTAAGCGGGTGGAACCATATGATAACGGAGGCATACGTTGATGACCTCCGTTAAGACTGTGCACTTAGGATCGAGTCTCTTCCAGTGCCGATAGGTGAGCCCGTCGTCCCCAGGCGCCGTGTTCTCGAACTTTCCGAGACGCTTGGAGACATCGGTGCACTGGAGCACGGCCATCCACCATAGAGAAAATCTTGACATCACAGGTTGACGGTGCTCAGACGCTCCGGAAGTGATCCTTGACGTCCTGAACCGTGACCTCACACGACTGCCTCTCTCCTGACAGAATCAGCCTAACCACCCGTCGCGTTTGTACAGAGACTGGATTCCCTTGGCGTCGGTCGGGTCAATCGCAGTCCTGTTACCGGAGGCTCCACCCCCCGGCCTGACCGGCAATTTGACGATGATGGTGGCTTCGACGATCATTTCGTCGACGAGGGCGAAAAACCTCGACCACACCTCCTTGGAACATGGCTCCCTATTGAGGACCGCGAACCGTTCACCGGACGTGTGGGGTCGTCCGGCATAAGGATTTGCGCTCCCTCGTCGACGTCAGCACCGCCGGTGTGAAGATCGGCTACTTAGTAGATCAGTAGTCAATTAGTACTCACTGAAAATGTTGTAATTTGTATTGCAAGTAGGTTACGATATATTATACGCTCATTATTATATTGTAATGACAGATAATATAGTATATATTCAAGTATAATAAGATAAGATAAGGTAATAGACATATAATACACTATACTAGTATACCTATCAAAATATGATGACAATATTTTTAATTTTACCATATATATACTTTGGTATAGGTGTTAATATAATATATATTTATATAGTTATTTGACTATACATAAGTAACAACTATAGTTCATATAATATTTAACTTTTTTTTGTTTTGAATTACCTGATTAAAGTATGTCTTGTACATATCTTTAAAATAATATAGAGAAATGAGTATTTTACCTATTTCTGAAATGTTTAAAATGCAATTGCTATTTTATTTTTTTTTTTATGATAATCTACAGGTATATTGAACAAATTATATGATTATAATATTATAACGTACTACCAATTTTTAGGACTATAAATAAAATTCAATCGGCACACATATTTTTGTATCAAATGGTTGTGGAAATTGAAGGTAAAACTGTACTATATCCCAACAGTTGTTTGAGAAACAGGATATGTTATCCATTCATTATTGGATGTCATGCTGGGCCAATATGGGTAGTAAAACACCGAATGAATGTATTGCTGATAACTCAAAAGCATTAATTGGTTCCATAACCAGGGCATTCGGCTACAGAAAATCTCTTAAAGACTATGTAAAAGTATGCTTTGATCATCTCATTTGAATCGAAAATGTTTCGTACAAATCGATATCGCACATATGGTTCATATATTGTGTCGATGGAAATGTTTGAAAGTACGTTATTAAGTTAGAGATTTTTATATACGCTGCATTTGTCTACTTATTCAAGAAAAGTATTTTATTCAATTAAAAAAAAATATTAGAAATTATCATAACTGAAGCATCATCAAAGATAGATGGAAAGGATAATATTATAACAAAGACGCACCTGCTGAAGAAGACCGAAGACAATTAATAAATTGAATTCGTCTACTAACAAAATGGACTTATCAGATTTAGAAAATAATGAATTACACAATTATAAAGGAACTAATAGCGATGAAGGCATTTTTTTGTACGAAAATCACCATGAAATATATAATGACACAAATTATGTAATGAGTATAGAAACTTGGTTACATTAAGTAAAAGACGAATCAATTCAAAGGTCGAAAGTGGTTGGCGATCACTTAAACTGTATTTTTTGTATATATGTGGTCAAATCATTAATGAACAGTTATTTAAAATTTCCTTATGGTCTGCTGTAATGGTCGACAGTTTTTCATCTCCAAATTTAAGGGTCTCCTCTGCGAGAGTCGAAGGTTATTTTTCTACTTTAAAATCTTCTATAGTCAAAAAAATGCTAGGATGCGTGTAGACAAGTTTTTTGTAACACATTTAAGAGCGATACGAGGGGATATAAAAATTACTGGAAGTGTAGTAGATGATACTTTTAAAAATAAAACTATAGATACTCCTTTTAACATTTCTGATGATGATAATAATATACCTGTTAAAAATAAAAGGACATTTAGTAAACTTTTTCACGACTTGACCTCGAATTATCACAGTGACGATGCTAAAAGCCTAATACATTCAGAAACCGAAGTAGATATTACGAAAGTATCTACTTTAAATCAAAACATAGAACATAATATGGACTACAGTAACACTAGTCACTGTTCAACTCCAGAAAAAACCATCATAGAAAATTAGAAGAACAAGAGAAAATCATCTATTCAGGAAAAAAAGGAATCGCAACAAAGTAAAAGATCTTTGTAATTAGAAAAACATCCAGAAATCCGATCAAGACTCAAAATAAGCCATATAACAATCATATATTAAGTTTAGTAAAAAATGGAACTTTAATGCGACCAATAATAGGGTCTACAACATATAAGGATCCATTAGATATATACGTCAAATTACGTCAAATCTTTAATTAGGCATTTAAGCAACGAAATTGGATTTTCTTTTTTTATTATTATAAAAAAAAAACGTTTATTTAAATGAATATTTACAATCTGTACTAGGGGGCACAATAAGTAAAAGGTTTAGCATAAGATTAAAAAAGACAATGAATGGCATGAAGGAGCTTCATATCAGAGGCACCTGAGCTTAAAATAAATTAATTTGAATTGGTTTCCTTAAAATGTATGCGTTAAGTGTTGAGTAGGTCTCTAGGCCAATTTCTTTTGAGACGTCTTGTCGGGTTATCTGGAAGATGGTTGGAGTGAAGTTGAGCGATGAGGCAGTTGGGGTGGTCGGCCGTTTTGGAGTGGAGGCGAGTATAGAATTTGGCAGCTGTTTGTTTGATAGTAGCAATTTTTAGCTCGTTGTGAAGACTGACATTTGTAACGTACCAGGGGGCATTCACAGTCATTCGTAGGCAAATGGCTTGGAAAGCTTGGATAGTTCTAGTATTAGGTGGTTTGGCTGAACCCCAGAGGGCAATTCCGTAGGACCAAATAGGTAGAAGTAAGCTTTTATACAATAGTAGACGATTAGAGGTGCTCATTTTTGATTTCAGGAGTGGTCTAAGAATATGCAGGCGGCTGTTCAGTTGTTTCCGTTTATGTTTGAGGTGAGGGCCCCAGGTGAGTCTTTTGTCAAGGACTAGACCGAGGTATTAACTGAGGAATGATTTCATTGTTGAACGTTAAAGGGGGTGGAACTCCCGGGCGGAGTGCAAATGTGATATGAGCTGATTTGGAATCATTGACTTTGATTTTGCAAGACTTGAACCAGTGGGAAAGGATGTCCAGGTGGTTTTGCAGTCGGATATTTGCTTCATGAATGTCGTGGCTGGAGGAGAGTACGGCTGTGTCGTTGGCGTAGGTCCCGATAAGGGTATTGACTGAGGTAGGGATGTCTGCTGTGAATAGAGTATAGAGGAAAGGAGCGATGTCACTGCCCTGTGGGACGCCTGCAGAGATTGTTTGCAAACTGAAGAATTTTGTATTTATTTCAACTCTGAAGCTTCTGTCGCTTAGGTAAGATTTGAGAAGTAAGTAGTATGGCGCCGAGAAGATGTTTTTGAGTTTGAATAACAAGCCGTCGTGCCACACGGTATCGAATGCCTGAGCCACGTCGAGGAAAAGACCGGAACAGTATTTTTTAGTTTTGAGTGTTGAAGCGATATAGTCCACTACTCTGTGTATTTGATGGAACGTTGCGTGATTGACGCGGAAGCCAAATTGAAAATCGGGAAGAGCATTTTGCTTTATAGCGATGGCAGTGAGTCTCTTGAGAAGCATTTTCTCAAATATTTTACCAATTGCGGGAAGGAGACTAATTGGTGTGTAGGATTCTGGAGTGTCAGGAGGTTTTCCAGGTTTTGGGATGGTTATTATTTTATTATCATGGCTGATTTCCAGGAGTTTGAGAAGGAGGACAGTCGGAAAATAGCATTAAAAATATATGTGAGGAGGATAAGGGTTTTTGTGGTAGGTTCTTGACTGATGAGTTGTTTATACCATCGTGGCCTGGTGATTTGTTTTTCTTCAGTTTTTTAATAACCGAAGGAACTTCTCCGGGTGACGTAGGGGATGCTGGTAAAGCCATTGGTAAAGGTGATGAAATGAATTCTTCCACTCGTAGTAGATGAGGAGTGTCTGGAGAGATGTTGTGGGGTTTGAATGTGTTTGCTAAGTGGGAAGCCAGAAGCTCAGATTTTTCTTGAGGAGTGATAGCAAGTTGTTGTTTTGGTAGCGAAGAGGGGGAATGACAGTTTTGTGTTTTAGAAGTGATTTGGTTTTTTTCCACAGCGAACCGTTTGAGGGACAGAGATAAAAGAGATGGGTGGCATATAAGTGATTTCTGTGCTTCTTAAGAGTTGATTTCAGTTTGTTAGAGTAATAGTTGTATCGTTGTTTATCGATTGGGTAGTGGGATCGTTGCCAGGTGTTCCGTGCACGGCGTTTAAGATTTTCTTATAAAAAATTTTTGAAAAAAAATAAATTGCACCGGTATTGGGCACAATCCATATTGGACGACTGATACAAATCACCAAAGAGTTTGGGGAATTAACGTTTGGTGTGAGCTACTAGATGGGAGACTTCTCGGGCCGTATTTTTACGATGATACACTTACTGGGAGAAGATACTTGGAGTTTTTAACTGATGTTTTACCTACATACATGGACGATATTCCATTAGAGTCTAGAACTAATTTATGTTTTCAACAAGATGGAGCACCTGCAATCATTGCAATTGTTGTAAGAGAGTATTTACAAAATAAATTTGGCAATCGATGGATGGGTACATATGGTGCAGTAGCTTGGCCACCAAGATCTCCAGATCTCACGCCATTAGATTATTTTCTGTGGGGACATTTGAAGAATGTAGTGTATTCAACTCCACCTTTTAATATTCAAAATCTAAAAAATAAAACTGTAAATGCTTGCGCTGAACTTAAAAAGGAACAGATATTGGCGGCTACTCAAAGAGAAGTGATTCCTCGATTTCAATCATGCATGGAGAATGATTGGCAAAATTTTGAACAATTTATTTAATAGTTATTAGAAATTTGTTTATCCAAATAAATAATAGAAATGATTAAAATTATAAAAATATTGTGTTAATTATTTTAATCGTTTCTTATCTAGTAAATGAACTAACATTAACGTCTAATTGAGGTTGATTAATTCCTCAAAATTAAATTTAAATGATTTAATAATATCTGCAATCCTACGGAAACAAAAAAAAATACTTAAAATTTCATAATAATTCAAAAAATTCTAGTATGATTATTGAAAAATTCAATAATTTTAATCGAAACTTTGACTGGTTGCCATTTGGTTAATTTTAAATTTAGAACTATGGTAAAAAGGACCAAATCGACTTAAAAAAAATTCGGTCTATCAGAATTTGGTATTCAAAACACCTGTTGCCATTAAAAAAAAAATGCAGGTTGTATTGCGCATGCGCACACGGAAAGATCTAAAAATGTAAAAACCATGAAGAAATGTGTATTTATGTATTCCCTATCCACTCCCGAAAACCGCATATTGATCCGATGTCACTGGACAAAATTATTTAGTGTTACTTTTAAAAGGAATCACACTGTATAACAATGAACATTTTGAGAAATGAACAATTATAATTCCTAAAAAAAAACAACATATAGATACATAATATTATATTAACCAATACAATACATATAAACATGTACCTGTAGTGTATAATATAATAGTGCAAAAACCTGCATGTTGAAGTGTCCAACAAGTCAGTCATTTCAAGTCAAAATCTATTTACTTTCAAGTTAAGCTGGAACGCACCGGCTGCAACATTTTGTTGCGAAACGTCTCGCAACGTAGTTCAATGTTGCACGTTCCGCATTTTCTATAGAATCAAATGGTACTGGTGCGCACTGCGTGCAATACTGTCTCGAAACGTTGCGCATCGTATCGCAACACGAGTGTGCCGTTGCGCTGCCGAAGACCTTTTGCATCAGTTTGTTCGCAACGCCCATAGTCATAGTACACGTTTATATTGTGTTAATATTATAATAAATATTAAAATAGTAAAAACAATTTTACTTATATTTTTTCATACTTATACTTAAGTATGGATATTGACGCTGATCGACTGCTCGTGCTTGTTGAGGCTCGGCCCGCCATATATAATTTTAATTTAAAAGAACATCACAACCGGGACGTCATAAATCAATTGTGGAGCGAAATTGGACAAGAATTAAATATTACAGGTACATTATTTACTGTTTATTTTCCAGCTTTTTTTTTGTCAGCAGAAGGATATGATAGAAAAAATTGAGGAAGTAAGAGGAAAATGATATGGTGGTGATAAATAAATAATAATAATATAAATATATTTATATATTAGTTACAAACAGACTATGAATTTATAAATATTAACGTAATAAAAATAACTTATAACAATAGCTATAATGTTTTATCATTTTTTTTAAACATCTTGAACGTCTAAAGTCTAGCCATATAATCTTGCCATGACACTGAACTAATTGGCGAAACGAAATAATTAACGAAATTTTCTCGAACTTGATATTCATTTCGGGAAGCTCTTGCTCTTGTCGGTTCCCTGCTTTCGTCACACTCTTCTACATTTATCATTTCACTGTGTACATCATTAATTATTCCTTCTTTTTTTCTAATCATATTGTGTAACACACAACAAGCCAAAGTTATTGCTGTTGCAAAATCAGGATGGACTAACATAGACCGTTGGAGTATATGAAATTTTTTTGACATCATTCCGAATACACATTCCACAATTCGACGAGCTCTTGAGTGTCTGTAGTTATAAATTTGTATTTTGTCTGACGTGAGTGATGATCGAGCAAAAGTTTTCATCATATTTTTATTCAACGAATAAGCACTATCTGCCAAAAATACATAAGGAAATTCAATTTGTTTTGTGGAATATATTTTTCGTGGCTGTGGCAAGTTCAATGTTTGCTCGATAAAATTCTTCCGAAATTTGAAGTAGCAAATACACCTCCATCACTGTGTCTACCCGCTTCTCTTACGTCTACGAATAAAAAATTACCCTCCGCATCAACGACTGCTTGTAGTACTATTGAATTATAATTTTTATAAATTACCTCCGTGGTATGGCTGTTGAATACGGATGTGTTTACCATCCACGCTGCCACAAACGTTTGGATAGTTCCATAATTTCTCAAACTATTCGGAAATATTTCGCCACTTTTCTGGAGTAGGGTTAGTCATTAAATAAATGGGAGAAAGTACTTCCCATATAGCTATGCAAGTTTCATTTATTATTTCTCGTGCTGTCGTAGCACCAATGCGCATATTGTAGTGGATAAATTTAAAACAATCGCCAGTTGCAAGAAATCTGAAATAAAGGGATGTAGTTCAATTTATAAACTTTATTAAATTTTAATTATCGAACTTTAAAAATATTATTGTTATTTTGGTTTTAGCTATTCAATGTAAGTCCAAATGGCATTCCTTAAGAACAGCTTACACAAGATATTTTCGAAAAGTAAAAAATGCTCCTAGTGGGTCTGCTGCTAAGAAGAAAAAGTGGCACTTGGCTGATGCAATGTCGTTTTTATCAAATTACGCTGGACCGCAAAGAAAAATTATAAGTAACATTTCTGCACCTAATACAGCGAAGGTTAGTGAAGAAGTAAGAAATTTGGGGGTAGGGGTTAGTGAGGACGGTAACGAATTTCTTTCTGAAGAATTCGAGTCTCAGTCAGGATTAGACAATATTGAGGGTCAATATGTCACCCCGACATCATTCTCGTCAAAGGAAACAAAAAAGAATAAAACTAGTAAGTCTTCAGCTGCTGAAGTCGTCGCAGGTCCTATGGCTGAATATCTTAAGACGGTCACTGCTCAAGTTCAATCTCAGAGAAAGAATCAAGAATTAGAGGATCCTACATTAACGTTCTTTAAAAGCCTTGTGCCTGATGTTAACAAGCTGAACTCCAGAAAACAGCTTTATTTCAAAGCAAAAGTGATGGAACTTTTGAACTCAATGCTTAATAGTCAAGAGGATTTTGAAATGATGAATTCAAGATGTCCCATTGTTGTGAGTACTACTTACAGTAGCAGTTCTTCTGGATCACCCTCCAATCATCAGTGATAACATTTCAGCGTCATATGCGATACCACGATTGGACCTATACATTTTAGACCTCCAAGTACAGAAAACCAGCAACAAGAATTCCGAAATCAACACCAAAATCAATCGAATTTCGAATATGATACATACATGTAAAATGTATCATGATAAATTATATAACATATACCTAATGTTGCTATACAAAATATTGTATTTTAAAAATTAAGTACAAAAATAAATAATCTATAAAACTTACCTAATTGTTATCAATAATCTTTCCTCAGCTGGAATACTTCTCTTAAAATTTGTATTCAACTTATTTATTCTGTCTTCAACTAGACTCAAAAGCTCATAAAAGGTTGTAATATTCATTCGGCAGTAGTTATACAATTTTTCTGGATCGTTTCTTAGTTCATGAATAAAACCAGAAATATTTCTCTTTTGGTTGATTGGATGAACCCAAAATCTATTTTGTTTATCATTTTCCAATTCCAAAAACTCCAAAAATTGCCATAACATAATATTCACCTCTACTTCTTTATCCATATTTGGAGTAGGGAAACAAACTAAACACTTGTACTAAACTAAATACTTAATAACTTAATACTTAAACTTAACACTTGTTACTACAACTGATAATCATGTACTGAAATAATCTTGTTGTAGTAAAACAATTTCAAAATTTTGTTGCAGTCGGTGCGTTTCCTTTTGTTTCGCAACATATATTTTGCTACAGAATGTTGCAGCCGGTGCGTTTCCAGCTTTAGCCGCCTAGGTCGGCTATCCGACTTCATCGGAAGCGGACACTGTACTGCAGCAAATCAGGTAGGCAATCCACCTGTGGTTATAAAATAAGAGAAAAAATAATATTTACCAAAAACCCAATCACACAACATTCGAAAGAATTTAAGAAAAATAAAACAAATATAATATGTATTTATTGTATGGTATAATATAACAATGACAATTTAGAGAAAATAATATGTGTTAAATTCCTAATAATTTGAATAACATATAGGTATATAAAACATAATATACGGCCATATAATGTAATATTAACATGTATATTATAATATTGTAATATTGTGTAAATGAAAAATAACGTGAAAATAAAATCGAAAAAAAAATGCAAAAAATTTCGAAATACGGGCGACCAAGTTATAGTCTGTCGCCGCCCGAAGAGCGGTACTGATGGAATCGAACTCGGTCCTACCTAACAACCTACGTTTGAGGTAACCTACGCCTAACATGCCGAGCCATATAAATAGTATAATACCCATTCCCAAAGGTGATACGTTTATATTTATTCATAACTATAATGACAAATCAGAAAAACGTATTTAGAAGTACTTTTCTTTTATAAAATAACTAGCTCTCCGAGCGTAAACGACAGCGGCGGCACTCGGTTTGCACGTTATCTCCGCTGCGGCGAGCCCGCCAGGACCAAAGGACTAGAGTTTCAATTGACGCGACTGGAGGACTCACAAGAAAGTTAAATATGATATCTGGTAGAATATCATCTGCGATTTTTCTGTATGAATTAAATGTCATGGACTTTAAAAACAAATGTCAGTTTACTGCAAGTAGTATAAGTATATATTTGTATGTTCACAGCCAGCTTTTCCACGGTAAAATTTTTTTTTCAAGGGGAAATGTCCCACTTGGAGCACTCTGATTTACCATGTAACACATAACACACTGATTGCCTACCAAATTTCGTCTCACACAAAAAATATTTACTGCATTTCATTTTTTACTCATGTTGGTTACACTGTTTTTTTTATTTAAATGTGATAAACAAATTTACGAGTAAATTTGTTTAAGTCAATTATTTTTTTTATTATATTCTGTTAGGAACAATTGGCTGTTTAACCAAGTTGTGTTTCGCTCGTTAATTTCCTCATCATTTCATTAAATTGTTTTTTTTCCAAGTTATTATTTAATTAATCGACACCAAAGAAGCCAGAGAAGGAGAACGGTGAACCAGATACAAATAATCTACTCCTAACATTAGACATCGGTTTGTTTTATATACAAAAATAAAAATATCAATGACAATAATAACCATTTACGTACGAATATTACAGCTCAACCAGCGTAATACCCGTGGCTATCAGATAGGTGAGCAAATTGAGGAGAACCGAGAGCCTCGGAGCAACATCTATGGTTACTTTGAAATCGGAGTCGGACATTACCGACGACGATTATATGATCGTAGACGGCAATAAATTCAGTGAATTCAATTACAAAGTAAAAATAGAAATATTATGTATACTTTTTATAACTTAGGTACACTTGTAACACACCTCCTCGGCTGTCGATATTTATACCTAACTCTATCCAGTTAAGGAGTAGTTGGTTGGATATTCCCACTACACGAACCGGTCCTTAGATCCGGGTTGTTGAATTGATATAAATAAAGTTTTCTGAGTTATATTTTACAGGTCCTAGAAACTTATGACCTGCGTTCATAAACTAATACAATTAACACGATATAGCAACGAATACAATGTTTTATTCAAGACTAAAATAATTATAATATTATAACCAATAAAATACACTATCACCTGAGTAACCCTGTTCTTAAGGGTAGTATATTGAAGATAAGAGGAGTAGCGGAGTACGAGTTGAACAATACTGAATTATTATAATTTAACTATTAGGTACGTTATTATATACTTAAAGTTAATCAATTAATTACGTTTTATAATATTATAAATATGACTATAGTAGACTGATGTATAGTCTCTATTTCACGGTTCAAAACTCGACTGGCTGCTATGCCAATAATATATATGCTTGTACTCTACGTTCCTGTTTTCTATATACCTAAGCAAATTCGCCGAGTGCGACATAAATGACGAGTCAGTAAACTGCGAATCGTTACACACTATACAAGCATACAACTGCAAAACGTTAAAGAATTTCCCGTGGAATGCAATATAATTTATGTTTACAGATAGCTAACAGTAATATAACGAGAGCCGATCGCCAGTCGATTCGCCAGCGAACATCTGTAAAATAGATTACATCACCTCGTTCAGCGTCTATTTCACTTAGAAAGTATTTAAATTCACTATGATTCAATGCTCTTGATCTGATAAAATTTACTATTTTTACAACATCTTTCATAATAGTTTGAAAACCGACAGATTTTGCACATAAATTTTCTTGGTGGATAATGCATCAGTTGTAAAGCACCACATGTACTCATTTCTTTTTTAATTAGCACTCCGAGCTCTTCATTTTTTCCAACCATTGATGGGGCTCCATCTGTTATAACTCCAGAAAGGTTATTTAATTTGATGTCAAAACGGTTAAGTGTCGATATTAACGCATTAAAAATATCACAACTTTTTGTTGTGCCTTTCATTGGAAAAAGCGCGACTAATTCTTCAGTGATATTAAAATTAGAATCGATACCCCGAACAAAAATTGCTAATTGAGCAGTATCTGACAAATCTGTATTTTCGTCAAGGGCCAACGAATAAAAAATAAATTTAGAAATTCGTTCTTTTAGGGTGCTCTCGATATCAGTTCCTAGTTCTTCTATACAACTTGCTTCAGTTACACCTGATAAACTCAATTTGGAAAATAGTTGTTTATGTGCTGGACATAAAATTTCAGAGGCCGCCTCCATGCACTCTTTTATAAATTCACCATCAGTGAACGGCTTCGATTTAGCGGCAATTTTTTGTGCTATTATATAACTAGCTTTGACACTGGCTTCTGAGTCTTTATGATATTTTTTTTAAACCGGAAGACTGACCTAGTATATTTTTCATTAACAATGTAAGTTTGTCAATTCGAAGTTGTCCTTGTATCATATCATATTTTGCTGAGTACCAAAATTGACCCTCAAACCCTGAGAATCAAACGGTGTGAGTACCAGAATTGATACTCAAGTCCTCTAGAACAAAACGTGTTTAAAATGTGTGGCACAGGAGACAAACCACGTAAGTACCAAATATGGTCCTCATGGCAGTCAACTTGTTAATACATTATTAATATTTAATTAATTATCATCCCGGGAGTGGCAGTTTCAACGAAAATTGTTATGGTGTTAGCTGCAGATTATTTAGATGAGGGTAGAACCATGTTTACAGACAACTGGTACACATCAGTCAGTTTAGCAAATGAACTTTTAAGCCCATCAACAAATCTTGTAGGTACATTACGTTCTAACAGGAAGTTTAACCCAAAAGACGTAATAAACGCTAAATTAAAGAAAGGTGAAATAAAATCAAGCCAAAATGAAAATAATATTGTGATTATGAAGTGGAAGGACAAACGCGATGTACTTATGTTGTCAACAAAACACAAAAACAATTTAATAGAAACAACTAATAAACGTGCTCAAAAATTATTCAAACCAAAAATGATAATGGATTATAATAAGGCAAAAGGTTTTGTCGATATTTCTGATTTGAGAAATTCTTACCATTCACCACTTCGTCGATCTTTAAAATGGTATCGAAAAATTGCATTCGAAATTCTACTAAATACAAGTTTATTAAATGCATTGACATCATTTAATACTGTGACTGGTAATAAAATGGGTGTGACAGAATTCAGAGAAAATATAGTTCAAGCTTTACTAATGAAATCCAACAAACCAATGATACCCAAACGAACTGAAGGAGAAATTCATAAGATTGTTAATTCTAAGCGTGGTAGATGCTCAAATTGTTATTTCGAAATGGTTCAACAAGGTGGAAGGGAACACGCACAAAAAATTACACGTAAAGTACTAACGAAGTGTACAGGCTGTTCTAAACATCTCTGTTTGGATTGTTTTTTCAAATTGCATTCAACAAAAAAAATATAATTTATAATTATATATTATATAATAATAATAATATTTATAATATATTTATGTTTGATTTATTGATATTTTAACTAAAAAAGCTTAAAGAGTATAATATGAATACAAGTTGTATAACTTTTTTTTTAAATATATTTATGTTTGATTTATTAATATTTTAACTGAAAGACCTTAAAGTGTATAATATGAATACAAGTTGTATAACTTTTTAAAAAATATATTTATATTTGATTTATTAATATTTTAACTAAAAAAGCTTTAAGTGTATACTGTAGTATAATATTAATACGAGTTGTATAATTTTTTTTTTTTGATAATTACATTTTTATTTTAAAAAACATTGAATTTGAGCGTTGTTTGTTGTATTCAATTTGAAATTTTTTCCTCTTTCTATTCCATTAAACGAATTGAGCATCAGAAATGGTTCTCAGTGACGTAATCACGAAAAAAAGTGAGTACCAAAATTGACCCTCAAACCCTGAGAGTCAAACGGTGTGAGTACCAGAATTGATACTCAAAGCCTGTAGAACAAAACGTGTTTAAAATGTGTAGCACAGGAGACAAACCACGTAAGTACCAAATATGGTCCTCATGGCAGTCAACTTTTTAATACATTATTAATATTTAATTAATTATAATATTTACCTTTCGCTATTCTTTGGAAATCTATGAAATGTAACGTTTGACAAGGATCCATACTTATTAGAACATATTAGACACTTAATACCCATTTTGAAGTGAAAATAAAACACAACATTTGTAAAACATAAAGTGGTTGGTTTGGAATACAAGAAAAAAATTGCGTTCCGTTTTAGCGGTGTTGAAATTTGCAAAAGCAAACGAAAAGTGAAAACAGAATGCCGAATAGTGAACCATGACCAATCCAACCCCGCCATAGTCTTGGAGCCGTTTTCATAATATTGGTAACCATGGGTTTAACATCATGTTGGTGCGTGGAACCATTTTCATGTTATTCGTAGGTTCAGACTTCAGATCATAGGTAACCAAGATCCCAATCAGCTGATCAAGTTTCGCTTCTTTAATATAGAATCTAAATTTTTCTATGGTGTTACGGTCCATTAAATATAAATCCGAGATACGAATCCAGTGCTCCTGCAGTGGGACGCCGTGTTCGCCAACCACCGGACTGGAACACAGCAAGAAGAGTCTTTCGTGGCCAGGTGTTTCCGAGGACTAGAGGAAACGCACAACCTAGGCCTGCTCTATGGTCATTCGTTAGACTCGATTGTCGATGGTGTCAAAATAATCAATTATTTCGATTAATCGATATATTTTGAAATAAAAATTAATACTCTTAGTTGGATTGAAATAATCGATATAATCGATACTATCGATAACCCATTATTTTTTTTTAACCCACGACAACTTAGGCTATTGTGTGTGGGGCACTGGGGCATGACTTCCTCGCTAAAACTGGGCCATGGGTAATAATGTATTATTGTAACAGAATTTAAGAAGATGAATAATAGTTAAAAGAATAATAATTTTAAAATTAAAATATCATTTTTAAATCAATTTAGGTACCTAAATCATATTTACTATCAATGAAATGACCAGTTAAAGACAAAAATGGTTTGTTCGATCCAGATGTCCAACAATCAGTTGTCAATGATAAAAAATAAGTGTTACTTTGTATTGAGTTTTAACCCTTCTTTGGCTACAATATTGTAAAGCATCATGTCCACAGCAATAAAATGCTAATGCTGCATCAATTTTTGTTTGTGATGCCTTTTTTAAAGTTAATGAAAACATCAAGCTTTGATTCCTGATTACATTACCCTTTTTTGTTGTGGGTAATAACGGTTGCTTCAAAACCAATTTACTTGTAGATGGATTTTGTGAGTTTATGTGAACATTATATTAATTTTGATTTATGATCGGACTATCTAATTCTATATTTGCATCTTCTTGAGGACTGCAAAAGATCGTTCATAAATTAATAACAATTTACAAACAAATAAAATTACAGCCAAAACTTCAACAATTAAGTTGTATGTCTACGGAGCGACGTAACCAATATATTCGATACACATCGATGTAATCGTATATAATTCTATGTATCTATACACTGTTTAAACTTTAATTGTATTTTATTCACTTATCTGACCGTTGTTATTATTATTATAACATTATTATGTATGCTTGAATAATACATTTAATTGTGTTTACGTTAAGCAATATACGACCAGCTACGTAATTAAGGACCAAACAATATGTCTACAATCACATAATCCAATATTTATTGAATCAAAAACAAAACAAAAAAAACAGTATATATTAATTGTGCACTTGTGCGTTAGAACGAAAACCGACTGACATTTCGTGAACACGAATTTTTAAGTGTACAAACCGAATTTGCGTAAAACCACATATCCACGGGCTTCAAAGGAAATAAACTTAACAAATAGAGCACAAACGGTAATTGAAAAGACGAAACGAATCGAGAAACACGAAAAAAGCAATAATAACGACCTACGCTGGCGTCGATTGCGATGGCTATGGACAGATATCGCGAACAAATCACGCGGCTTTTAAAACAAACGAACTATATGTGAAATGAGAAAATGTCTAAAAGGCCAAAAACAGCGTAAAAAGCGTAACTTTTTTCGAAAATGTTTTAAAACCGACCGGCGCCGCCGCCGCCGCAAAAGTACTCCATTGGTCACATTATTGGAGAAATAGATTAATAGAACGCGCTCTGGTGGAAACAATTTGTACCTTCCAACTGGGGATGTATAGATATAGTTTTATATTGGTTATTTTACTTTATATAATAAATTAATTTTGGTATCGAAACTTTTTACGCTTTTATAGCTAACTGTATACGTTGGTAAGTACAATTTCTACTAATATTATCAAATACACTTCACCTAAAGCAAAATATATACAATCTCCCGAATAGAGTCCCGAATCCAAGTAGGGGGGAACCCGCCTAACGATCGGTATGATAAGCGTCGACAGCGCTCCCAGTGTCAATCTTCTTCCCAATAGGGAATCGACGGGATCGCTCCGGCGGACTGGGGAAACGGAGCGGTGTTTAATTTTTTTCACCATGAGATCCTCCATGAATTCCTTATAGCTGTTTTTCTTGTGATTTTATAGTATTAGATTTATTTAACCCTAGAACACTAACCATATTTTTAGTCCGTGATTACTAACCATTCATCAAATCGACGAATATAATATAAATGCACATAAATATTATGTTCAAATTGCAGTACTTATTTATTTTTCAGTTTATATTATAATCTTAATTCATATACTTTTTAAAATAATAATATTATACTTAGTCACATCAAATTGAAAAAAAAATTGTAAACTTAAAATAAAATTTTATGTTTTGAAACTGTAATTAAAAATACATATTATTAAGTAAATATATTAATCATTATTACAATGTGGACATTTTATAATTTGGTGTTCGCCGCATATGTGTTTTTGACATGTAGAACATTGTGATTTAGTCATTCGCCTTTTCTTGTAGTCGCAGAAGCTACAAACTTTTCTTTTTTTAGTTGACAGTTCTTCTTCAGTCTGTCGATCTTGTGTTTGTATTAGGTTTTTATTCCCAAGCAATCTTCAATATTTTTTTTCAAACTATGCGGTAGCTTACTATTCGAAAGCCTTGATCTCATGCAATCCTCAACCAACTGCTCTTGTAAGCGTATCATAAATTGGAAGCGTGATAAAGGTTTTGTAGTGTCTTTCCTGTTTTTGTAAAAATTGTGTACGTATATAACATAAGCATTTATTGATGCTATATTTATCATATTATAAAAAATGCACAATGGCCATCGTTTAGTTTTTCTACCAGCATTCATGTTATGACACATTTGGTCAAAACTATCCACTCCACCTTTAGTTTCATTATAGTGCATTACAATTGTTGGCTTTTTAGTAGTTTCATTTATAGAGTCATCACTATGCAGGGAAGACACTAATGTAACGAGTTTGGTTGGTTTTGTTTTGTAAGAGACAGCGGTCAAATTGTTTGAAAATAAAAATAGCGATGTATTTACTGCTCGATTAGAATATTTTAAGTCAGTAAATTCAACAGGGAATTCTCTCTTATTTTTTTTTATCGTACCAATTACTGTAAGTTTATAATCTTTTAGTAGTTTTTGTTTAAGAGGAATATTTGTGAACCAGTTGTCCATTGTAATATTGCGGTTTGATCCTTTTACTGACGATACTAATTGTTCAACAAAATAATTTGAAGCAGACACGTTACTTGGGACAGTTCCTTTCCCGCAATATGGAATTGCACTTATCATATATTTTGTTGAATTGTCACACATCATAATAATTTTTATTCCATATTTATTTGGTTTTGACGGAATATACATTTTAAACGGGCAACGACCTCGAAAACCAACTAACTGTTCGTCTATTGTTAGGTATAATCCTGGTTTGTACCACTTTTGACAGTTCTTCATGAGAATGTCCCAAGTTTCAGAAATTGGTGCAAATTTGGTAATAGTTTTTCTTTCGTCCCGAGTATTTTTTAAATCAAATCATAAACAATTAATTATAAAATTGAACCTTGCAAGTGACATAGTAGAGCGATACCTATAACCACAAAGCGAGAGGTCAAATAGATTGACTGCATTTAAATGGTTATTTTTCATTGCCGCGGAAGCTATTAAAATACCTAAAAGACCTTTAATTCATTCAAGTTAATATTTTGAAATGTACTTTTATTTTGTACGTTTTGCGCATATTTTTGTTTTTGGAGAACAATTTCTTCATTAGTATGACTTATTATTTTCGCAAGCAAATCAGAAGAAAAAAATAATAAAAAGCACTCTACAGGTTCGTTTGAAAATAAAGCATTTCCTAATGGTCCTGGTGTAATATGTACAATATTTTTCGAACTGATTTTAGAAGTAGAAGGAATCAAATTACATTTACTTTGCCATTTAAATCCATTCTTTCCAACTACGTTGTCATTTTCAAAAAATATTCTGGAACTTATTGGTAGCTCTGTTTCACGGGTGTTAGCAGGGGGGTTTGTACTTTTCTTACCTTTGTTTTTCACAGGTTTTTTTTTTTTACTTCCTTAATTTTGAATATTTATGATGTTCTCAATTATATCTTCATCATGAATTGCAGGCGGATAATATTCTGGATCCGCATCGCTATCTTCCTCCTCAAAATCTTCAATTATGTTGTCCTCAATTTCACTGTCATCTGAATTAATTTCTTCAAGTAAACGCATTACTTCGTCATCATCCAGTTCACATGTCATTTTTAAACTAAAAAACGCAGTTATACGCTTCAGATAAATAATGTACTAAATTTTTAAAACTTAAAACTTACCCTTTATTTATAACTATACGTCAAATCGATGAACCAAAAACAGCGTGTGTTACTAACTAGTAGTCGAATCGACGAACAAACATTTACGTTTATTACTAACTAGTAGTCGATTCGACGATGTGTGTCTTACGCAATCGAAGGTTGCTTTTCAACTGATCAAAGTAGTTAATCATATTTTATCATAAAATAATGTCAACAACATTCTTGAGAGATACGTGCGTCATAACAATGTGTACTATTAATAAACTAAAAATTATGGGAATTAAATTAACCTTGCTCGTCGAATCGACGAATAGTTAGTGATCTAGGGTTAATTTATTGAATAACTATAAGTAGATCAGAACTTATTTCATTTCATTCTTCTTATTATTAGCTACAAAGGGAGAGTAAAAATTTGAAACCAGATGCTATACCACAGGTACCCAATTTCAGAAAAGAAATTTACATTAAATATATTGAGTAGGTAAATATTAAGTAAATTGCTTCATATTTTTCAATGCCATGTTCCAAGTTAGTATTTGGTTGAAGTAACAATCAAGATAAATATATCTTGATTTATGGGTAGAAGTAAGTTCATAATTCTTTAAAATTAAAATGTTCATAATTATTTTGAATATACGTTCAAGTATACGTCCATGTCAGTGTTAATCTATAAAATAAAATAATGTCCACCCTCGGGCACAACAATTTGTTATTTTACTGTCATGACAGATTTCTCGCGTCGCGCAATGAGCTATTTAATTAATAACAATTTTTGTTTTTATCCACAAAATAATTTTGGACCAGTAATATTTCTCTATTCTATTTTGTTATAATATAATTATAAATTTTTTGTTTGATTGTTTTTTTAGGGCGTTCTAGAGAAGTTAAACACTCGCACAAGCAATCTCACGAATTTTCATTCTCATCGTTGTATTTCTTATTTCATAATATTAGCTATCGCTAAAATAACGATCTATTTTTGTTTGATAGTAAACTCCTATAACCAAAAATATACAAACATATTATATATTATAGCTCTGTACTTCTGTGATATAATTGTATAGAATATAGATACATCAGCTGTGCCTACCCTAACAGCACAGACCTTCCCGGGTACCGTCTATAAAGCGCCCAATTGATGCTCAACCGGAACTTCCTGATAGGTGGCATTTCGACCTCTCTGGAACCGCCCGTGTAGTACTCAATTGATACCTATCTGGAACTTCCCGATGGGATGAATTATAATCGTCCCAAGACCTACCCAGTAATTATTGAGTTAAATTGTAACTATTGACGTATAACATAATGTATTGTAAGTTGTGTACATATAATTTAATTGTATTAATAAAATTATGTAATTCTTGTAGGTATATAATATATTATAATATAGGTACTTTAGAATTTTTCAATAAATATATTTACCGTCGACGTTTGTATAAGATATGAGCGGCACAATACTTATTACTTATTAATTTATTTTTGATTTCCATGCGGTCATAGTATCAATCACTTTATTGCAATCCACATACTATAATATTATTTTTATTTTATTTTATTTTGTATTTAAACGCCATACAGCTTTTTCAATATTACATATTAATGAATATACAATATAATATATTTTACACATATATATATATCTAAACATAACACATTGAGTATCAATAAATTAGTATTATATAGTAGTACATAGTAGGCTCCTGAAAATTAAATATAACTGAACAAACCTAAAATAGAAAAAATGATTAACTAGTATGATTATTAACTAGAGACATAGCTCTCCTTAGAGGATCATCATCCAAATAATTTTTGGATACTGCAGCAAGGTAGTAGGGGCCACGAGAACGGGTTGTACTTGGAATGCGAAAGCCTATTCTAGATAACAAGTCTGGGGAGTCAATTACACCAGAGACTAAGCCATTCAAAAGTTTAATGTCACTCATATTTCTTCTTTCGCTTAGGGTGGATAAATTGAGTGCTATTAAGACGGGTTTATAATCATGGGGTTCATGATTAATGCCCATAGATCGAGAAACCATATTCAAGAAGCGATGCTGAACACGTTCAATTCGAACAATGTCACATTTGGTCCTTGGAGACCATACTACAGATCCATACTCTACAATCGATCTAACAAGAGAAGTATATAATATTAACAAACATCTTACAGACATGACCGACCCTGCATGTCGCCTTATAAACCCTAATGATCTCAATGCTTTGCCTACTATCCAGTCAATATGAGGTGCAAACGATAACGTTGGAGTAAAAATAAAACCTAAATCTTATTTATTATAAATTATAATTATAGTATATTTTATTAACTATTATGATTCTAACAAGACTTAAACAATACTATTATAAAATATAAATTTCAAATACTGCTTTCGTGAACGATAATTTACGTTCGGCGGCGTGCATCCTCACACCAAGAACCGCCGGTTCGCGACGTGCGAGCTACAGCCGCCGACAGCCCGTTATAAACCATATTGTCCATATACAGCCAGTTCCAATTAGCTCCAGTGCACCACTAATTATACGTGTTTACTTTCGAGCAGTTTATTAAGTGATCGATGTGCGCAAGGTATCGCTAGGTACAATAGGTATCTGTGGATAAATATGCGAGAAGTCACGTTACGCATGCGTATACCGACCACCTAATTCGTGACTCTTCGCTGATATCGGCAACGTTTTTCTGTATTAATTTATTACGCTGCGGCTCTATCCATGATAAAGGAACATGATATTGCAGATATTGCCATATTTATCATGATATTGCCTATAATGCATTTCAGCTATCACGCCCGGCGACCGGGCGGCATCCGCGCCAAACGGTCAATTATCTGAAAATGACACAACCAATGAAAAGCGGCGAACTGGATACAGCTTTGTATTCCGGTCGGCGGGGTAAGGGGTATGCGTATCATAAAGTTGTCAGCATACCATGTTATCTTATCATGGCTTTATCCATAGCTTATGATCTATCTGATTGGCTATTGGGGTCTTGTTTACCGCACCAACATGATGTTAGACCCAAGATCACCTGTGTTATGTAAACGTTTACCGGAACGTAGGCGGGGTACGCTACGCGGGGTCAGCTTAACCTAACGCTTACAGCTCGTGGATTGTCGATGTTTCCGTCTTCCGCCATTGCGTGAAACTTTGTAAGTAAGTACTAAGTTAAATATGTATATTTATTTATAATTATTTAAAACATTCAGTTATTATATATAACCATAGTTAATATACTTAGCGTAGAAGATTTTTAGAAGGAGTTAAAATAGTCGGTTTTTTAATTGGTAACTAGGTAACCTGAAGTAGGCACACTACCAAATTATCCATCCCAAGACATTACTACTATAACTATGCCAAGTTATAAGACCTCTAACAATATTAAAACTGAACTAAACATTTTTTTTTAAATTAATTTGTTGATGCTATAGAGAAAACTAATTTTGAACATGATTCTTTTTCAATAATTTCTGATTCTAATACTGATAAATCTATGCGTCATGAAAATAATATGCTTGATATATTTGATAAAGAATAATGCATTTTAAGTTTTTTAGCCAAATGGACCGTGAATTATTCAATTACATAATGATTGAATAATGATTGTATTCGAGATTTCAATTAATTTAACTCTTTATAAAGATTTGCTTATATTAGTCTATTAAGCCTATTAGCTCACATAGTATAAACTAAATAACAGTATGATTAATTATTACATTTTATATTATATTAATTGCATTAGTATACTACCCACCCATCCATCCATAAAGAAACTCGAGGTGTTCTCTTGATTATTGCCTTCGCCATGCCACTGTTTTTTAAGCATTTTAAATACATTTTTATTATTATAAAATTTTAGTATCTATTATTGTTTTTACATTTAGGCATTTAGTTAAGATTAAAACCATGTCAGATTTAAGTAGTAGTGAAGAAGATATCGCAATCATGGAATTAAGGTATGTATTTCAATAATATTCATTATTTAGGACATGGACTTAAAACTGATTACTTAGTTATTGCGTAATATATATATGTAATTAACATAACTCTTTATGTATATTATAGTCATTGACTCCCAAAACATGTCCTGGGTAAATTAAGATATAACTTGTTACACACCCCCAAAAATGATGTTTAATAAAAAAAAATAAGTCTATTTTGTTATGTCAGTATTTACATTTTATAAGAATCAATACACTTATATTACAGCCTCGATAGGTAGGTATAGTCAGTTGGTTCATTATATTATCTTTTTTGTTAGGCAGATATTTGTTTGTAACAATGAGTTCATTATAAATTTATATTAGCCATTACATAACCATGTATGATGCACTAAATAGGTACCTATTTAAGTACTGTATAGTTTATGTTACACAGTAAAAAATATGTTAATGATAAATAGTTTTGCGCTGTTTTATATTATATGAAATTTAATTTAATTTAAAAGTAAGGTAGTATATAGGTGTGTCTATGTATGCACATGTTTTAGATAACTGAAAGTACTGGGTAGTGAAAATTATTGGATGACCTACTGTATTGTATGCATATATATGAAACCTACAATAATTTTGTATCAGCATAGTTAATATAATTGAGTTAAATTTATGATATTATCAAAATTCTAAGCTAATTCTTTGAATTTAACAACTTTAATTAAAAATAATAAATAAAAAGTTGTTACGGAATAAACCGAGACATAAAAAGGTCTTTATCAAGACCACTAATTGACCAAAAACGAAGCGGTTTGACAGATGAAAACCACACCAAGTAAAGGCGAACGGCAGCACAACGGTGTGATTTTCATCTGTCACAACAGAGGCTCAGGCCAATCAGCGACGAACTAAGTTATCGAAATGGGTATATATACCGGACGATTTCGATAACTTAGTCAGTAATTTCATCGTATCATCACTTCAGTCAAAACCACACAGCAGTTTAAACGTCTATGCTAGTCTTACTCAACGTTCTGACAAACCTCAACAGCACACCAGCGTGCAAAAACAGTGGAACCACTGCTACCGACAGGGCAACAGCGCTCAACCAATCAGCCGCGTCTACAGCTTCGGCCGGGAAACCTTTCCCCACCGACCAGCAGTGCACACCGCATCGACAGGGCAACAGCGCCCACAGCACACCAGCGTGCAAAAACAGTGGAACCACTGCTACCGACAGGGCAACAGCGCTCAACCAATCAGCCGCGTCTACAGCTTCGGCCGGGAAACCCTTTCCCACCGACCAGCAGTGCACACCGCATCGACAGGGCAACAGCGCCCACAGCACACCAGCGTGCAAAAAACAGTGGAACCACTGCTACCGACAGGGCAACAGCGCTCAACCAATCAGCCGCGTCTACAGCTTTCGGCCGGGAAACCTTCCCCACCGACCAGCAGTGCACACCGCATCGACAGGGCAACAGCGCCCACAGGTAAGCCGCCCAAAAAGCGGTCTTCTCATCTCCTTCCGTACCAGCTGTTGTGGGGCCGCGCCCTCACATTGCCGCAGCACTCCCCACTCCCCTCATACTAGGTTTCCCTGTCACCCCACGACAAAACGTTCTTTTTAGAACGATAGTTTTTCAAACTACCACCTTACTATGGGCGGCCGAAAGCCACTCAAACGGAAAGGTGGCAGTTCCCCTACCTTCCCCACACAAGCAACGAAAATGGCACGTCAGCGCTCCGCTCCCCCTTCACCGCTACCACCAGAATCCACCGATTCCGACAACTTGTCCACCCACTCTGAGCGTTCAGACTCCACCTTTACCTCCACCGGATCCAGCCAAAAATCCACTCAATCAATTCTATCTACACAAAAAGCCCCAACTTCCGTACCTTCAGACCAGACAACATCACCTCTCTCAAATTCTTCAATACCTTCGCCCAAACCAACCAACTCTAGACCACCTCCATTAATTCTATCCTCAAACTCCTGGCGTAAAATAGCACCCACTATTTATAAACTCCCAAACTTCGTTCCTAGTAATGTCACGGCAAAAGCATCTGCTAATGGACAAATAACCATTCATACCACCGACTCGTCTCACTTCCGTCAAATTCAAAAAACACTTCTGGCCAACCAAACCCCTTTTCACACCTTCGCTCTTCCTGAGGAACGCTCCTTAAAAGTGGCTCTGAAAGGAATCCCAAACGACATTCCTGTAGACGAAGTTAAGGCTGAACTCGAGTCACTTAACTTCCCGGTGACATTCGTACGCCGCTTCGGCACCCCAGATAGACCAATGCCAATGTGTGTCGTTCACATAACCTCAAACTCCAGTTCAAAAGAAATATTTTCGCTAACAAACCTTTTTTACATCCAGATATCAGTAGAACCCCTAAAACCCTCCGGCCCGGCCCAGTGTTTCTCCTGCCAACGGTTCGGACATGGTTCCCGTAACTGTGGCCATCCGCCGCGTTGCGTCAAATGTGCCGGAAACCACGTAGCATCAAACTGCTCCAAGCCTCGCGAACAAACCCCGACCTGCTGCAACTGCGGCGGCCCTCACACGGCAAATTTCCGAGGATGTCCTACATATTTAGAGCTCAAGCCTGTAAATCCAGCTCAAACTCCTCTACCCCCACAGTCACAATCCCAAACCACCGCCCAGCACAAACCCACCGTCCAACTCAAACCCCGACAATCAAACCCCGTCACCACTCCACCTCCTCCATCCCCTTCATCAAACACACCATCGACGTACGCATCAGCAACCGCTGGCCCAGTAGCCTCCCCTATCCCTCAACACAACCTCTCAATGATACTGAACCTCCTGACCAACATACTGACTGCCCTAACCAACAACCAGGACCCAAAAGCGCTCTTAGAAACTACCATAAAAACGTTCCTCACTTTACTTTCGCCCCAAAATGAATAACTTAAAAATTCTTTTTTGGAACTCCAACGGTATAAACCACAAACTTAACGAACTACGCTCCCTTGCACTCCAACTAAAAATTGACATAATCCTACTTAACGAAACACGCCTATCCCCTTCTACCAAACTCCACATCCCCAACTTCTTTACTTACAGAAACGACCTGCCGCCCGTTCGTGGCTCGCCCGCTCACGGGGGCACAGCTGTTCTTATCCACCGACGTATTGTTCACCAACAAGTAACTCTCAACACAGTCATTCAAACCTCCTCCGTCCTTATCCAAACAAACGGTCACGAAGTACTCATCACATCGGTATACAAGCCACCTGGCGCAACACTCACGACAAATGACTTAAACTTATTAACCCAAAGCTCGGAATGGCAAATATCGGCAGGCGATTTTAACGCCAAACACCCCATGTGGTTCAGCCACTCGACAAACGTCGCTGGCCGTGCCCTCTTCGATCACGTACAACAATCTGACTACTCCATTGTAGCTCCTACATCCCCCACTCATTTTCCAACAAACTCCCGACACAGACCTGACATAATTGACCTTGCTCTTGTACGTCTACCTTACTCAACACAAATCGAAAACCTTAACGAGCTATCCTCTGACCACAACCCTATCCTTCTGGAGACACTGTGTACTCCGGTATCATCATCTCCCCCAACTACAAACCGCTTCATTAACTGGACAAAATACAAAACGATCCTAACAAATCTACCAAACTTAATAAATCAACCGACCAATGACAGACAGTCAATCGACTCTGCAATCGATTGCCTAACCAAACACCTTCAACAAGCGATCGAAGCTAGTGTTTTTACACCAAAACTCAGAAACTCTTCCGCTGTCCTACCTGACTACATAAAACAAGAAATAACGGAAAAAAATCAAATTCGCCGGGAATGGCAGAGAAATCGTGATCCAACAACTAAGCGTCGTCTCAACGCAAAAATCTCACTTATCCGTACTTTACTCGAAACTCACAAAACTGACCAGTGGGACATTTTTCTCAACACACTAGACCACCAAGACGGCTCCGTATACAAACTTAACAAATGTCTCCTACACAAACGACCAGCATCTCACCCACTAATCGGCCCAAACGGCCTAATTTTTCCGGCCAACGATCGAGCTGAGCTAATAGCGGACTCACTCGAACGTCAATTTCAAACAAACCCTGGTCCTGACTTGCCAGAAGTTTCTGCACACCACCACGCACTACAAAACATAACTTTTACTAAATCTAACCTTTTCACCACCCCTGGCACAGTTCAAAACATCATTTGCAATCTTCGCAAAAAGAAAGCCCCCGGTGACGATCGCATCACTAACACGGCTCTCAAATTTCTTCCAACCAACATATTACTGTTTCTTACTCATATTATCAACAGCTCCTTCAGAATCTGCTATTTTCCACTTGCCTGGAAAAAAGCAGTCATAATTTCTATCCCTAAACCAGGTAAAGACCATAAACTACCCGAAAACTACCGACCAATCGCTCTACTCTCTTCCCTTTCCAAAATTTATGAACGTCTCATCCTAAACCACCTGCAAATCAAACTCCGAGACAAAGTCCGTCCAGAACAATTCGCCTTCAGACCCGAACACTCCACTACTCAACAACTGACCAAACTAACTCATCAGCTTAGCCAGAACTTTAATAACAACCTTAACACTGCCTGCATTTTTCTTGACGTTGAGAAGGCTTTCGACAGAGTTTGGCACGCAGGTCTGCTCTACAAACTATCCCAACTCAACATCCCTACAGAACTCGTCAAAATCATCGAATCCTTTCTTACAGACCGCACCTTCATCACAAAAATCGAAGACTCCTACTCGTCCACCAGACACATCCTTGCAGGTGTTCCGCAAGGATCCTGCCTTTCTCCGACCCTCTACCTGACCTACATTAACGACATACCAACGACTCCCAAATCACATCTCTCCTTATTCGCCGACGACACAATGTTCTTTACTTTTAACAAAAACTCCAAACGCGCAGCCATACAACTACAACACCAACTCAACCTGGCAACTACCTGGTTTCACCGCTGGCGTATAAAAATTAACGCAAACAAAACCGTAGGCATCCTTTTTGGGTGCGGAAATACCTCAAACGTACCACCACTACTACTTGACAACCATGCAGTGAACTGGTCCACCTACGTCAAATACCTCGGCGTTACCTTTGGTCGCAGACTTAACTTTTCTAAACACGTACAAAACATCACTCAAAAAGCTACCCGTACCCGTGGCATGCTCTACCCTCTACTTAATCGCTCTAGTCCTGTTCCACTAACAACAAAACTCAACATACTCAAACTATACATCTCCCCTATCCTTACCTATGCTGGCTCCTCATGGGCACCATTTATCGGCCCCTCACTCTGGAAACGCATCGAAGCGGTGCAAAACATCGGCATTCGAACGATAACGGGCTTGCCCACTATTGTCAAAAATTCGGTCCTCCTAAAATCAACAAATTTCAAATCCATCCAAAATTCCATACATTCCCAATCCAAATCGATGTTCTACAAAAACTCCTTTTCTGACCATGACCATATTCGACTTCTAGGTAAAACTCACTCTCCTCCAACTACCAAAAAACTACCCAAACCCTACCCTATTACATGGACAGACCAAGTAACAACCCACCCTTAATTACAAAACACCCAAACAACTATCCACCCTTAACTACCTAAACACCCAAACAACATATCCACCCCCAATCTCCATCCACCAGTAAAGGCGCAAGCCTGGTATCGTTAACGGCATAGCCATTCCATCAAAGCAAAGCAGTAACTTAGTCAGTCTTTTCCACACCTTCAAACCATCAACATCCATCAAGCACAGCAAGATAGAGGAAGGACCAAGACCAGACACCAGACCAGACCACCGACCGCCGACGATCGACGACCAGACCGCTCCACGGCAATTGTCATCATCCGCCGCCGAGAACCGACAACTACGCCGCCACACGGCAATTATCAACAACCGGCCGCCGAAGAACGATCACTACGCCGCTCCACGGCAATTAGCATCGCCCAGCCGCCGCGGATCGAATACTACGCCGCCACACGGCATTTAACATCGTCCAATCGCCGAAGACTGACGAACCGCTGTTACCCGGCGTCGCTCAAGCATCGGCCGTCGACAACATCGCCGCTACCGGTCAACCATCAACATCCATCCGACGACGACGCCGCTGTACGGCTATAAGCGTCGGATGCCCAAGATCAACGACGATACGGTCCTGGCAGACCACACCGTCGACAACATCGCCGACCGTTGATCCATCGCCGTTCTGCTAACGCGATTATTAAAAGGGCCCCTTTCAGGGTCATCACTTGATTACCTCGGCACTTAATTAAGTTGTCCGACCCGAGCCAGGTTCGCCGTCGGAGTGCCGCTTTGATTTAAGTCTGCACCGACGACGGCCGACTCCCTAGCCTACGCATGTTATGTTAACCACATATTGACATTCCTAATATTGTAAAGATAGGGTCCGGCATTAGCCCGACCATACGCCCAAGTGCCTCCGATTGTGTCGACCCACTTAATTAAGTCTGGTCGACACAAATCGACACTTTTCTCGACCCTATTAATTGTAAACATAATTATTTTATACATAGCAATAGAAACAACTAATTACTGAATACAACAGTCTTTTTATTCACGATGCGGATCGTCCAACCAGACGCACCGTATCAAAGTCAATACAACTATAAAATAAATCTTATTATGTATAGATTATACCGTACAGTTGTATATAAAATTTAGACCAAAACACAATGTTTTATTGATTAATTTGTTAGTTATACTATAATTAATAATATCAATTTTTACGTAGAGTTAGAAGACCAGATAATGAAATATCAGCTAGACCAGGGGCGGCCAAACTTTTTTTGGTCACGATCTACTAAAAATATACTTCACCTTTGAGGATCGACTTTTATAGAAAATTTTTTTATTATTGAATAAGTGCATATAAACATACAATAAGTATTATTAACTAATTACTAATTACTAAAAATAATATAATAATAAATAATAATTTCTAAAATCTAATTAGATAAGTTTAATTAACATATTATTTTGTTGATTTGGACATTGTTGAAGTGTGACATTGCATGTCGTTGACCAATTGGTCGTAATCTGGCGAATAGTTGCTAACTGCTAATCGAAGACACTGCTCCAAATGGTCATCAGAGAGCGTAGATCGAAATTCTGTTTTTATCATTTTCATGTGAGAAAATGCTGTTTCGCACAAATATGTAGATCCAAAATAACTATGTAACTGCAAAGCTACATTCCTCAAACCCGGATATTTTTCTTCACTCAGTAAATTCCAAAAATTTGTTTCAGAACCTCGAGCTTTGAGGAATATATCTGATTTAATTTTTATAATTTCAGATTCAAATTTTGTAGAATCCATATCAAAGAAATTGCTTATTTGTGTAGAAATATTTTCAATATTGTTTGTTTCGGAGAAAGGAAAAGACATAAATGTAATAATCGGCTCTAATTTTTGAATATCTTTAAATCGTCTTTCAAATTCATTGTACACTTTTTCAACCTCAGAGCAATATATTTCCACTGCCACTGTACATTTTTGCTTTTCAAAAAAATCTTTTAAGTTTGGAAAATTATTCAATTTAGATTCATTTAATTGTGACTTGAATAATATCAATTTTGATTTAAACCCATTTATAGAACTCAATAACTCAATTATTGTCCCATCTTTTCCTTGAAGTTTAACATTTAAAGTGTTTAAATGAGCCGTTATATCTGTTAAAAAAGCTAAGTTCTGAAGCCATTTATTGTTTGTTAAACAATCATAATTATTGCCTCTGGATTTTAAAAACTCTATTATTTCAGGAAGTAAACACTGAAACCTTTCTAGAAATTTACCACGGCTCAACCATCTAACATCCGTATGCAGTAATAAATCACAATGCTGAGAAACGTTTTCTTCTAATTGTAATTTAAAAAGTCGCCTTTGCAAGCTTCGTGAACGTATAGAATTGGCTATTTTAAAAGCAATGTCCATTATACTACTTGTATTCAATATTTTTCCACACAATGCTTGTTGATGAATCACACAATGGAACGTTAAAAAATTTGGAAAATTATTATCATTCTTACACAAAGCAATAAAACCATTATTTTTACCTATCATAGCTGGAGCCCATCAGTCGTAATACAAACTAATTTATACAAAGGTAAATTTGATTTATTGACGAAATTAATAAAAGCTTAATAAATATCCACACCTCGTGTCGTACTTTTCATAGGGATTATAGTTAATAATTCTTCTTTTGAATTAAAATTTGAAAAAACTAGTCGTATAAATATACATAGTTGAGCGGCATCGGTTATGTCTGTTGATTCATCGAATTGAAGTGAAAAATAAACACATTCTTTGATGTCTTGTTTTAATATTTCAACTAAATTTTGTCCTATAGATTCTACTCTTCTAGTCACAGTTTTACGAGATAACTGTAAATCTTTTATAGCTGTTAAATTTCTGATTTATTTTTAAAGTTTTCAAATAAAGCATCTGCGCCTTCTAAAAAAGCTTGTTTTACTATTTCACCGGTTTGAAATGATTTTTTATTCTTAGCTAAAACATGACTAATTCGAAATGAAGCAATTGTTGCTGCTTTGGATTTTAAAACTGGTTTAGTAAAAATCAATTGTTGTTTATCAATTTCAAGTTTTAATTTTTCTAATTGCTTTTTACGTACTTCAGTTTTAGGAGGGAAATCTATATCAAATTTTGAATGCGTAGTTCTAAAATGTCTTTCTAGATTACCTTTTTTTGTTGTGGATATTGTTATTTGACCTATCAAACATATGCACTTGTCTTTCAACATTGTAAAAAAAAAATCCATTTCCCATTCTTGATGAAAATGATAAGTTTTTTGTTTTTTATGTGCACTCATAATTATAAATTTTAAATACAACAGACACCAACAGAACACAGAACAACAGAACACAGTGAAATGAACATTCGTGACCGATAAACATTTGACACACGAAACCAGATTAAAATTAAACAGATAAAACTTATCGACAATTCGATAACAATTCTTGCGCGTGTCCCTAAAAATAAATTCTAACATGATCGACTTTGAAATTGTCCGCGATCGACCGTTTGGCCGCCCCTGAGCTAGACAATTAAGAAGATGAATTCACACAACTTCTAACAAAAAAATTGTTTTTTAAAAATAACGCTATTGAGTTGATTTGGGCTCAAGTTAAAAATGAAGTTGCCAAAAAAAATAACACGTTCAAGATGGTAGACATTGAACGTTTGACTAATGAAGCGTTAGATTCAGTGACTGTACAAGACTGGGAGAAATGTGTACGACATGCAGAAACTATTCAATCGCAAGACTATGTAAAAGAAGTTCACAGGGATACCATATTAGAACCTATTATATTGACCATATTACCAGATGATGGTGATTGGAGTGATGATGAAGACGTATTTGGTAACTAATTTCGACTTTAATTAGGTAAATTAAAATTGTATATATAATGTTATTTATAGTATTTTGTAAATATATAACGTAAGCATATAAAATGATAAGATGTTTTTAAATTAAATTTTTTATATTAATTGTACGATTTTGTTGTTTTGGTTTTTATTATTATAAATATTTTTAAAAAGCGCGGCAATTGGTATTGGCCGTTTATGAACCCATTAGACGATTTAACCGCTTGGATCGCGTCGGTCACACGCCACTTTTCGTGTCCCCGACTATAGTTACTAAATTCTTATGTATTAATATAGGACATTAACACCTGACAATTATTTTCAAAACAAAGGAAATATAAAATAATATATAATAATAAATTCCTGGTTCTAGAACTTTAGTTGATAAATGGAAATTCATACAATTTAAAGTCTAAAGAAATATAATGTAAATAAAATTAGTGATAACGATTAACAATTACAAATGTAATCGCCATTACTGATTAGTAATCAGTGATTACTTTCAAAAATGATTAAACGATTAACCCGTCGTTGGTACACATGTGAGTGCGCCGCTCACACAGATAGCATTTCGAGCGTTATTCGTACAAATATTATTGAATTAATCTGATACTATAATCACCTTCAAATAACATGTCTATAAATATTTATAAAAATAAATAATTACGCTATTTTTCATTGCCCATCATGTTAGACAAAGTCAACAATACCGATTAAGTGAGCATCGCGCTGACACTGTACTAACCGCGCAATATTTTTATCACCACCGCCGTAGTTGATTACGTACACGTGTTTTTATTATTTTTAATTTATCATGGCCAATAAAGTTATTTCGTGGTTAGAAATTACCGAAGAAGTTTTTTTAGATGACTCAGACGATACCGATGCTGATCCTAGTTATGCCTAGTTTACACGCTGCGTAGTACTTGTCATTAGTACTTGTCACTCGCACTCGCACCTTGTGTGTAAACATTAAAAATAGTGCTTAGTATTAGTAAAACCGAGAGTGCGAGTGAATAGAACCCAGTTCTATTTACTAATGACAAGTAGCTACCCCCTCCACGACTCTACTCTACTCGCGGTTGCACTCGCAACGTGTGATCGCATGATGATAGTATTAGTGCTTAGTTGAAGTGATAAGAGAATATTGGTTTTATCACGTACCGTCCTGCAATTTTTGTTAGTTTATTAAGTTTTTAACGTAGAATTTAAAATGTCAGAAAAGTGGAATGCAGAAACAACTATCAAATTTCTTCAGGAGTTTAAGCAATATGAATGCCTCTGGAATCCTAAACATGTATCTTACAAAAATAAACACATGCGGGAAGCATGTTTTCAAAAAATTGTGGACGGAATGGCTATACCCGGTTTTAAAGTAGCTGATGTAAAATCTAAAATGCGAAATTTAAAATCTACCTACTACCAAGAAAAGAAAAAAATAGATAAATCGAAAGCATCTGGAAGCAGTACAGACAATGTTTATGTACCAAACATAAAATGGTTTGTTGAAATGAAAGCACTCTTAAAGGATGCAGATGAAAGAAGGAACACTTTTGACAATGTGAGTACATTATATACATTATTATTTAAATTTTTTTATGTTGATATAAACTAATTATAGTAATAAAAAACTATTGAATTGTATTGCAGTATTGCACTATACAATTAAAAATTGCTCTTGAAAAAAGTTGTAGTTAAAAATATTTTTAATTCACTATTCTATTGAATTCTAACATTCTTCAATTTATGCATAATAAATATAAAGATAAATTTAATAAAAAAAAATTAATTGCATGTTAATAAAATTAATATAAAACTTATAAAATTAATAATAAAACTAATAATATGTAATGTATACAATATTTTGTTAAATTATTATATTATAGTATGTAAAGAGGTGATTTAATTAATCATTCTTGATTGCCACGAGACAGCACCTTCATTTGTAAAGTATTTTGTATACATTTCCCTTAATTCTCTAGCTTGTCTAGATGAATGGTTACTACCTATTCGGTTAATACTTGGCAGTAACGCTAGGGTTTCTTGTCTCCATGATCCTGGTATGATTTCCCCGGTATCTACATTTTCGAAGTCTACATTTTCTCTGGTCAAGTAAGTGTTTGAAGTCTTTCTTAGCCAGTTATGCAAAGCGCATGCTGTGTGTATAATTTTATCTGTTACTGATACATCTGTTGCTATAGGTTTTTCAAAAATCCTAAATCTGCTTACAAGTATGCCAAATGCATTTTCCACTATTCTCCGGGCCCTTGATAGCCTGTAGTTAAAAATTTTTTGGTCGTGTGTTAGAGGTGTGTGTTGGTAAGGTTTTAATAAATAATGTTTTAGTGGAAATGCTGCATCTGCAACAAAAAATCCACCGGTTGGTAACATACCATTTTCAAGTTCATGTGAAAGAGAACTGTTTTGTAAAACACCGCCATCTGAACATCTTCCGTTAGCTCCAATATTTATATAAGTAAAACAATAGTCATCATCTACAACTGCCAATAAAATAATACTGTTTGATCCTTTGTAATTAAAAAAGTCACTGCCACAATCAGGCGGTGCACGTATCATCACATGTTTTCCATCTATAGCACCATATACCCCTGGAAAATTCCATCTAGAATGGAAACCCCTTTCAATAACATTCCATTCTTCGTGACTAGCAGGTATCTGAAACATTTCATTTATCAAATTCAAATTTATTGTACCTAAATAGACTATTAGAAAATTTTTTTATTTTCAAAAGACAACAAACATTAATTAAAGGCATGCCTACTTTATACCTAGTAGGCATATTAATAATATAATTAAAATAAAATCGAAAAAAAAATGTAGTAGGTATATTTTTAATTTCAGATCATAACCAATTTTCCAAGTTTTGAAAATGCAACTGTAGCCACTGAATATCACAACACTATACCACCAAACACCCAAGACACTGAAGAAATATCACTTCAAGAGTCTGAAGAGATTGACACCTCATTTTCACATTCAACACCAATATTAAAAGCTAATACAGATACCACCCCAAAAAACCGAAAAGAATCAAATAAAAAAGGAATTTTTCGTGCTATAAATGAGCTAAAACAATTGCAAGAAAATATAAATAAACCAGAAGTACCTCAACCTGAAAACCAATTCGATATTTTCGGAAAGAGTGTTGCAGCTCAGTTAAAAGCTTTAAATTATGAAAACGCTTTGATTGCACTATCAAGAATTCAAAGCATATTAAGTGACATGGCTGTACAAAATTATAGATCATGTTCTATTACAACAGATTCTATTGATAGGTTTTCATATGTGTCATCAGAGGTGGATTCAAGTGTAAATTCACCCATTGATACAAATGATAATATTTTATCTAATGCAATTTCTGCTACTTTTACTAATGAAGACTTTATATAATTATATTATTTTTATTTATTATTATTATTTTATATATTGCATTATGTTATTCTTGAAAAAGTTAAAATTTTTTATCATAATTACTTAAAATAATATTATTTTCAAGAAGAAATTTTCTATTACTATTTTTATTATTATACATGAACTAGTCAAAAGTTCCTTACACTGTTAGATATTGTGTCTATTGTGATACATTATTTGTTTTATTTATGTTTAAAAGTTAAAAGTTATTTTATTAATGAAGTTGAATTAATTTTATTTTTTGTTTTATTTTTATACATAATGTATGAGTTAATTAAAAGTATGTACTATTTTTACTATTTTTTTTATAAAGTATAAAATATTTGTTTTTGTTAAAATTATGAAGTTAACATTTTATTGATTTATTATACAAAAGTATATTTATAAAAAAGTAAATATATATATTACACTAAATACCAATATTTTTATTTAATACTATCAACTTACTTTTATGTAATCCTTTAAAGCCTCGAACACAGCGTCCATAACTTCAGGAATGAAAATACTAATTGCTGCTTTTGAAACCCGAAAAAGATGAGATAAACTACGATAACTATTACCGGTAGCTAAAAATGATAAGGTAAGCTCCAATTTTATTTTTGCAGGTATCGCAGGTCTCATAATCGTATCTTCACGTTGAATTTTAGCAGATATTTTTTGAAACAAAAATTCGAACTGATCTGGGTCATCCTCATAAAACTTTTATACTCTGATTTATCTTCAATTGCAAGTTCTCTTATTAATCCAACCGAACTACCATGTGTATCTCTTCGAAGGAGCCATTTCCTCGTCCATATTCGTTTTTGTTTTTTACTTATTTCGGTTTCCAGTTCATCTATTAAAGCTGATATTATTATGTTTGAATAATATTTAAAACTTTGTTTTATAACACTTCGACGGTCCATTTCATTCAGTACTTGGTGTCTGGTGACTATATTAATTACGTATTTAATATTCAGTAGTCACTACAATAATAAACATCTTTATGTTATCTTTATGTTATCACTTACTATTAACTAATACTATGCACAAATCAGTGAATGCGTGTGACCGATAGATGATTAGTGCCAGTGACAAGTAATAGTTCGAGTGACAAGTACTAATGACAAGTACTACGCAGCGTGTAAACTAGGCATTATGGAGATTCCGTCGAATTACGTGAAAATGAGTCTAATAGTGACATTTCTGAACCTACGCATAGATCAAATACTTCACAAACCTCTCGTTCAAGAAGTTGTTGTCCAGAATTCTTACTACTTAGGGAAAGATAAACAAACAAAATGGTACGCTCCTTCTAAAAATGTACGTACTCGACAACGTAACATCGTTTTACGTTTACCAGGCGTAAAACAAATAGGTCGCGGCGATCCAAATTCTATTTTGGAGCGCTGGAACTTATTTTTTTCTAATTCCATTATTGACGATATAGTAAAATACAATAATATATATCTCGATAAAATTTGTTCAAAATATATACATGTTGTAAGAATGCAAAACGCAGGTTGTTTTAGATTAATTGAATGATGGTTCTTTATTCTTACGTAAAAATAATACAAAACAGTTTATTTATGTTTTAGAGTTTTTTCTTTTTATTTAACAAATGCTCTTCGAGCTACAGATATATTCGTGTGTTTTTATTGGCAATATGATTGATATCACTAACGTGATATCGAAACATGATAGCTGACAGCAGCGCGTACAACAGTGTTGCCAGGTTTCGAAAGTGTGGTAATCGTACCGACTCTTCGAATTATCGTATTTGACAAGAAATTATCGTAAAAAAAAACCGATAGTCGGACATGGAACTCATCCACAAATTATAAAGTTTTCGATTTGACGATAATAGTATTATCATTTATCATAATAGTACCTTTAATAATATTGATAATAGTGTAAACTGAAATTCTAGTGCATCAGTGCACCGTGCTTTGAAATCGAATAGGTGGTACCTACGTAATAATATTTTCCAGTGTTAATAAAATAAATTGAGCCTGTACATTGTAATATGTAATAAAGTTGTACACGGTTTTAGGACTTAGCAGAGGAAATAGATCTATGTAAAACACTACATCAGTTCACTTTGTTTTGGTTAAATCGATTACGTTTTTTGCATTCACTTCGTTGGGTTATCAATCATCTCGCTGTAGAAAATGATGACATTTAAAACTTAATTAAGTAAATACTGTTCTTATATTCTTGCTACTTTATTTCATATTATATAAAGATACAATTTAATAAAACAATAAAAACATAACATTGTAATGAAAATCTTAAGTAATAGGCTGATAACTATTTTCCTAGTTTATTATATACAATAACAATTTTATAACAAATAAAACATTTTAAATATAGCTAATATATTATTTTACATAATATAATTATAACAAATTATTACAATCAATTTCATCAATAAATATTTCACTATTTAATTCATCTTTTGAAAAATCATACATCTCATTATTCATACAAGCATACATGTTTTTAGTTCGTTTAAATTTAACACATGTACTAACTTTCACACATTCACTAGTGTTTATCAAACCATTTATTTGTTTAGTCATTAACTTATTTCTTAATTTGGTTTTTATTAAGTTAACTTTAGAAAACAGTCGTTCGCAAACACAATTTGACTGTGGTAAGGACAAAATATTCAGAACAAACTCTGAAAGATTAGAAAACAGTTTTTCCCCATTTTCTTCGTATAAATAAAGATCTAACCAAAACACATCAACATTTTTATTTTTAAGTATATTAATCATGTCTGAATCAAAGTAAGAATTTAGTTTTCTTAGATTTGATCTTAAAGTTTGCTTTTGGAATCATCAATAAAATAAGTGTTGATTGGATGTATAATATTTTTGGTTGAAATTGAACGGAGAGATGATTTATGTTTTGAGAGGTTTGATGTTTTTTTATAACAATTAATTCTGCTGTTAAATAAACTATACATATTTTGCATTTAGCTTTTAGTGGCTCACCTATAACTGGAGCGAGCCAAAGTTTAAAATCTTCCTGATCCATCCATTCCGTACGAAATTTTTGTTTTTTGTGTGTTTGTGAGATTTGGAACCTTCATTTCGCGAGCGTTTGATTTTCTCGGGCGTTCTATCCCTTAAATTACCATCTTCAAAGTCACTCATACTTTAACAATTTTAAAAGGTAACAGAAATTTGAGAAATTCACGTTACGTCGACAGTCACGGTATACTATACTGTATAGTGTATACGCTAAGTATTAATGTACTAGTACTATGTTCTATGTAGGTATTACTCTAGAACGACTATTGACTTCGGGTAATTATCGATTGTCGTCATGGGAAGTATTAATAGTATTAAATATTAATGGTTATTGGTTAATATACAATATAGTAATAATTGTATATACATCAACATTCAATGGTATCTATTTTGGGAATTCCTTTATTTGTCTTTCTTGTATTTCCAAGAACCAATGTGGTTTTATTTATAAATTTAGAACTTTTTGGTTATTTTTTCAGAAATACTGATAATAATCGATTGTATAAATGTAGACGAGTTAATTTGAAAATTATTGCATTGAGTACGATCGCCATCCTTTACATTGGTGGGGGATCGTACAGGGAGCAATATTATCGTATTTCCCCACCAGGATCGTACCATCTGGCAACAGTGGCGTACAATGATTGTGACGGCGGCGGTCAGAACGGGTTGCGACGGTGCATGGCGACTACGATGGCAGCGCGTCCTACGGCGGCGGCAACGGTGGTGTGCAAAACTGCGACTTCGAGTGGCGGTTGCGATTGTGGCGCGTACTATAGCGGCGGCAATGGTGACGACGGTCGGCGGTTACGGGCAACAGGCCGTTGCTGTTTGGAATCGGTTGCTTGATCGATACGCTGCTAAGACGTACTCACACTACTCACACTGTCGGTGAAGGAGAGGGGTGTACCACCGGTACAGATATCAAGGCGTGGACTCCGCGGCGGGATCCACTGAACGAATTTACTTTGAACTGTGAAAAAAAAAAAAGCATAGTGTTGTATAATTATCGACTGGAAGTCCGTAGTACACCTTTGAGGATCGACTTTTATAGAAAAATTTTTTATTATTGAATAAGTGCATATAAACATACAATAAGTATTATTAACTAATTACTAATTACTAAAAATAATATAATAATAAATAATAATTTCTAAAATCTAATTAGATAAGTTTAATTAACATATTATTTTGTTGATTTGGACATTGTTGAAGTGTGACATTGCATGTCGTTGACCAATTGGTCGTAATCTGGCGAATAGTTGCTAACTGCTAATCGAAGACACTGCTCCAAATGGTCATCAGAGAGCGTAGATCGAAATTCTGTTTTTATCATTTTCATGTGAGAAAATGCTGTTTCGCACAAATATGTAGATCCAAAATAACTATGTAACTGCAAAGCTACATTCCTCAAACCCGGATATTTTTCTTCACTCAGTAAATTCCAAAAATTTGTTTCAGAACCTCGAGCTTTGAGGAATATATCTGATTTAATTTTTATAATTTCAGATTCAAATTTTGTAGAATCCATATCAAAGAAATTGCTTATTTGTGTAGAAATATTTTCAATATTGTTTGTTTCGGAGAAAGGAAAAGACATAAATGTAATAATCGGCTCTAATTTTTGAATATCTTTAAATCGTCTTTCAAATTCATTGTACACTTTTTCAACCTCAGAGCAATATATTTCCACTGCCACTGTACATTTTTGCTTTTCAAAAAAATCTTTTAAGTTTGGAAAATTATTCAATTTAGATTCATTTAATTGTGACTTGAATAATATCAATTTTGATTTAAACCCATTTATAGAACTCAATAACTCAATTATTGTCCCATCTTTTCCTTGAAGTTTAACATTTAAAGTGTTTAAATGAGCCGTTATATCTGTTAAAAAAGCTAAGTTCTGAAGCCATGTATTGTTTGTTAAACAATCATAATCATCGCCTCTGGATTTTAAAAACTCTATTATTTCAGGAAGTAAACACTGAAACCTTTCTAGAAATTTACCACGGCTCAACCATCTAACATCCGTATGCAGTAATAAATCACAATGCTGAGAATCGTTTTCTTCTAATTGTAATTTAAAAAGTCGCCTTTGCAAGCTTCGTGAACGTATAGAATTGGCTATTTTAAAAGCAATGTCCATTATACTACTTGTATTCAATATTTTTCCACACAATGCTTGTTGATGAATCACACAATGGAACGTTAAAAAATTTGGAAAATTATTATCATTCTTACACAAAGCAATAAAACCATTATTTTTACCTATCATAGCTGGAGCCCCATCAGTCGTAATACAAACTAATTTATACAAAGGTAAATTTGATTTATTGACGAAATTAATAAAAGCTTAATAAATATCCACACCTCGTGTCGTACTTTTCATAGGGATTATAGTTAATAATTCTTCTTTTGAATTAAAATTTGAAAAAACTAGTCGTATAAATATACATAGTTGAGCGGCATCGGTTATGTCTGTTGATTCATCGAATTGAAGTGAAAAATAAACACATTCTTTGATGTCTTGTTTTAATATTTCAACTAAATTTTGTCCTATAGATTCTACTCTTCTAGTCACAGTTTTACGAGATAACTGTAAATCGTTTATAGCTGATAAAATTTCTGATTTATTTTTAAAGTTTTCAAATAAAGCATCTGCGCCTTCTAAAAAAGCTTGTTTTACTATTTCACCGGTTTGAAATGATTTTTATTCTTAGCTAAAACATGACTAATTCGAAATGAAGCAATTGTTGCTGCTTTGGATTTTAAAACTGGTTTAGTAAAAATCAATTGTTGTTTATCAATTTCAAGTTTTAATTTTTCTAATTGCTTTTTACGTACTTCAGTTTTAGGAGGGAAATCTATATCAAATTTTGAATGCGTAGTTCTAAAATGTCTTTCTAGATTACCTTTTTTTGTTGTGGATATTGTTATTTGACATATCAAACATATGCACTTGTCTTTCAACATTGTAAAAAAAAAATCCATTTCCCATTCTTGATGAAAATGATAAGTTTTTTGTTTTTTATGTGCACTCATAATTATAAATTTTAAATACAACAGACACCAACAGAACACAGAACAACAGAACACAGTGAAATGAACATTCGTGACCGATAAACATTTGACACACGAAACCAGATTAAAATTAAACAGATAAAACTTATCGACAATTCGATAACAATTCGTGCGCGTGTCCCTAAAAATAAATTCTAACATGATCGACTTTGAAATTGTCCGCGATCGACCGTTTGGCCGCCCCTGAGCTAGACAATTAAGAAGAAGAATTCACAATGATACACAACTTCTAACAAAAAAATTGTTTTTTAAAAATAACGCTATTGAGTTGATTTGGGCTCAAGTTAAAAATGAAGTTGCCAAAAAAAATAACACGTTCAAGATGGTAGACATTGAACGTTTGACTAATGAAGCGTTAGATTCAGTGACTGTACAAGACTGGGAGAAATGTGTACGACATGCAGAAACTATTCAATCGCAAGACTATGTAAAAGAAGTTCACAGGGATACCATATTAGAACCTATTATATTGACCATATTACCAGATGATGGTGATTGGAGTGATGATGAAGACGTATTTGGTAACTAATTTCGACTTTAATTAGGTAAATTAAAATTGTATATATAATGTTGTTTATAGTATTTTGTAAATATATAACGTAAGCATATAAAATGATAAGATGTTTTTAAATTAAATTTTTTATATTAATTGTACGATTTTGTTGTTTTGGTTTTTATTATTATAAATATTTTTAAAAAAGCGCGGCAATTGGTATTGGCCGTTTATGAACCCATTAGACGATTTAACCGCTTGGATCGCGTCGGTCACACGCCACTTTTCGTGTCCCCGACTATAGTTACTAAATTCTTATGTATTAATATAGGACATTAACACCTGACAATTATTTTCAAAACAAAGGAAATATAAAATAATATATAATAATAAATTCCTGGTTCTAGAACTTTAGTTGATAGATGGAAATTCATACAATTTAAAGTCTAAAGAAATATAATGTAAATAAAATTTGTGATAACGATTAACAATTACAAATGTAATCGCCATTACTGATTAGTAATCAGTGATTACTTTCAAAAATGATTAAACGATTAACCCGTCGTTGGTACACATGTGAGTGCGCCGCTCACACAGATAGCATTTCGAGCGTTATTCGTACAAATATTATTGAATTAATCTGATACTATAATCACCTTCAAATAACATGTCTATAAATATTTATAAAAATAAATAATTACGCTATTTTTCATTGCCCATCATGTTAGACAAAGTCAACAGTACCGATTAAGTGAGCATCGCGCTGACACTGTACTAACCGCGCAATATTTTTATCACCACCGCCGTAGTTGATTACGTACACGTGTTTTTATTATTTTTAATTTATCATGGCCAATAAAGTTATTTCGTGGTTAGAAATTACCGAAGAAGTTTTTTTAGATGACTCAGACGATACCGATGCTGATCCTAGTTATGGAGATTCCGTCGAATTACGTGAAAATGAGTAATAGTGACATTTCTGAACCTACGCATAGATCAAATACTTCACAAACCTCTCGTTCAAGAAGTTGTTGTCCAGAATTCTTACTACTTAGGGAAAGATAAACAAACAAAATGGTACGCTCCTTCTAAAAATGTACGTACTCGACAACGTAACATCGTTTTACGTTTACCAGGCGTAAAACAAATAGGTCGCGATCCAAATTCTATTTTGGAGCGCTGGAACTTATTTTTTTCTAATTCCATTATTGACGATATAGTAAAATACAATAATATATATCTCGATAAAATTTGTTCAAAATATATACATGTTGTAAGAATGCAAAACGCAGGTTGTTTTAGATTAATTGAATGATGGTTCTTTATTCTTACGTAAAAATAATACAAAACAGTTTATTTATGTTTTAGAGTTTTTTCTTTTTATTTAACAAATGCTCTTCGAGCTACAGATATATTCGTGTGTTTTTATTGGCAATATGATTGATATCACTAACGTGATATCGAAACATGATAGCTGACAGCAGCGCGTACAACAGTGTTGCCAGGTTTCGAAAGTGTGGTAATCGTACAGACTCTTCGAAATTATCGTATTTGACAAGAAATTATCGTAAAAAAAAAACCGATAGTCGGACGTGGAACTCATCCACAAATTATAAAGTTTTCGATTTGACGATAATAGTATTATCATTTATCATAATAGTACCTTTAATAATATTGATAATAGTGTAAACTGAAATTCTAGTGCATCAGTGCACCGTGCTTTGAAATCGAATAGGTGGTACCTACGTAATAATATTTTCCAGTGTTAATAAAATAAATTGAGCCTGTACATTGTAATATGTAATAAAGTTGTACACGGTTTTAGGACTTAGCAGTGGAAATAGATCTATGTAAAACACTACATCAGTTCACTTTGTTTTGGTTAAATCGATTACGTTTTTTGCATTCACTTCGTTGGGTTATCAATCATCTCGCTGTAGAAAATGATGACATTTAAAACTTAATTAAGTAATAACTGTTCTTATATTCTTGCTACTTTATTTCATATTATATAAAGATACAATTTAATAAAACAATAAAAACATAACATTGTAATGAAAATCTTAAGTAATAGGCTGATAACTATTTTCCTAGTTTATTATATACAATAACAATTTTATAACAAATAAAACATAATACATAATAATGAAACATTTTAAATATAGCTAATATATTATTTTACATAATATAATTATAACAAATTATTACAATCAATTTCATCAATAAATATTTCACTATTTAATTCATCTTTTGAAAAATCATACATCTCATTATTCATACAAGCATACATGTTTTTAGTTGGTTTAAATTTAACACATGTACTAACTTTCACACATTCACTAGTGTTTATCAAACCATTTATTTGTTTAGTCATTAACTTATTTCTTAATTTGGTTTTTATTAAGTTAACTTTAGAAAACAGTCGTTCGCAAACACAATTTGACTGTGGTAAGGACAAAATATTCAGAACAAACTCTGAAAGATTAGAAAACAGCTTTTCCCCATTTTCTTCGTATAAATAAAGATCTAACCAAAACACATCAACATTTTTATTTTTAAGTATATTAATCATGTCTGAATCAAAGTAAGAATTTAGTTTTCTTAGATTTGATCTTAAAGTTTGCTTTTGGAATCATCAATAAAATAAGTGTTGATTTGATGTATAATATTTTTGGTTGAAATTGAACGGAGAGATGATTTATGTTTTTGAGAGGTTTGATGTTTTTTTATAACAATTAATTCTGCTGTTAAATAAACTATACATATTTTGCATTTAGCTTTTAGTGGCTCACCTATAACTGGAGCAAGCCAAAGTTTAAAATCTTCCTGATCCATCCATTCCGTACGAAATTTTTGTTTTTTGTGTGTTTGTTTGTGAGATTTGGAACCTTCATTTCGCGAGCGTTTGATTTTCTCGGGCGTTCTATCCCTTAAATTACCATCTTCAAAGTCACTCATACTTTAACAATTTTAAAAGGTAACAGAAATTTGAGAAATTCACGTTACGTCGACAGTCACGGTATACTATACTGTATAGTGTATACGCTAAGTATTAATGTACTAGTACTATGTTCTATGTAGGTATTACTCTAGAACGACTATTGACTTCGGGTAATTATCGATTATCGTCATGGGAAGTATTAATAGTATTAAATATTAATGGTTATTGGTTAATAATACAATATAGTAATAATTGTATATACATCAACATTCAATGGTATCTATTTTGGGAATTCCTTTATTTGTCTTTCTTGTATTTCCAAGAACCAATGTGGTTTTATTTATAAATTTAGAACTTTTTGGTTATTTTTTCAGAAATACTGATAATAATCGATTGTATAAATGTAGACGAGTTAATTTGAAAATTATTGCATTGAGTACGATCGCCATCCTTTACATTGGTGGGGGATCGTACAGGGAGCAATATTATCGTATTTCCCCACCAGGATCGTACCATCTGGCAACAGTGGCGTACAATGATTGTGACGGCGGCGGTCAGAACGGGTTGCGACGGTGCATGGCGACTACGATGGCAGCGCGTCCTACGGCGGCGGCAACGGTGGTGTGCAAAACTGCGACTTCGAGTGGCGGTTGCGATTGTGGCGCGTACTATAGCGGCGGCAATGGTGACGACGGTCGGCGGTTACGGGCAACAGGCCGTTGCTGTTTGGAATCGGTTGCTTGATCGATACGCTGCTAAGACGTACTCACACTACTTACACTGTCGGTGAAGGAGAGGGGTGTACCACCGGTACAGATATCAAGGCGTGGACTCCGCGGCGGGATCCACTGAACGAATTTACTTTGAACTGTGAGAAAGAAAAAAGCATAGTGTTGTATAATTATCGACTGGAAGTCCGTAGTAGATGATTGTATGAGTGTGCCGGGTCGTAGAGCGCGTGCTTCATCGCGCGCTCTGTGCGGCGTTTTCTTGGTTCTTCGTTTGACGTCTTTTGTTTGTTTATTCGATGAAAACCATGTTATGTTAGTCCAAAAACGCATAAGGCAGTGTTGGCACTACAATAGTAAGGACCGCGGAACCTTACGCGATAAGTATTACAAGTATTAACACTTGAAACGTTGGAATGTTAGGCCGCGTGCACATTGGAGAGCGTTGCGCGGTGAGCAGTGGACGATAAGCGGCAAACGTTGAGCGGTGAGCTGTGAAGTGTGTATATTACAGCAAGCGATGAGCGTTGTTTACAAGATTATTTTATTTTAGTGTAGTGACGTAGAGCACCATGGCACTAAGTTCGAAAGTTCGTCGTATTTTATTGTTAGAAAATTCATTTTTACGAAGACGCCTCTTAACTAAAAAGAAAAAAAGAATAGGTGTTCACGAAATGAATAAAAAACGAAGTTTTCTAGGTGAGTTCCATCATGTATATTAGGGTGGTCCTTAGTTATAGAAGAATTTTTTTTAAAATATTTTTTAGCCAGGTACCCGCCATTTTGTTCATTACAATGAGTAAGTTATTTGGGCTAAATTTGGTCATGATGACTCACCCCCTTCCCGTGCCTCAAGAGGGTTGAAAATTTGCCATAGAGGGTAGTTTTGTAGTTTTTTTAGTGTAACTCAAAAACTATAGTACTTAGCGCAAAAATGTATAGAGGGTTGATTATATATTTTAGTATTCCTCATAAAAAATATATTTACAAAATTTGTGGCAAGTCTGTTATTTTCCAAGAAAAATAGAAAAGTACAAAATATTTTATTTATTTTGCAAAATAGATTTTTTACATTTATAAATTAGACAAATTATATAGAAGTTATTATAAAATTGTATTTTAATTATTCCATTTTGTTATAAGTTTGTTTTAAAACTTCATGACAGAATCCCGGGTAATGCTTCCTATAATCTTGAACAATCTAAAATAATAAATAATAAATTTTAATAAATTCCTAATTATTCCATGAGCAAAAAAATACTAAAAAATTACCTGTAACACGTATTGTTTCTGTTCCTCTTGTTTAGTAAATTTGTCATTGAACTCATCAACGGCCACTATTTGATGCAGTAGTGTCAAATACAAAAGCTTCTACTTTATCTAATAGACACCAATCGTTTAAAGTATTATATACAGCTGAACATATTTCATTCCCTTTCCCAGATGATAATTGTGGAACTCCTAATAATTGTTCAACATTAGGAGCTGTTATAATCACAGGAAGACGATCTACTGTGTCCCTTCCTGTTAAGCCGGGTAATAATTTTGAATCCCAATGCACAACGCAATATTGGTGATTTATATTTAAAAAATTAGATTTTATAATTTCAGATAATTTTTCACGATATTTTTCTCGAGCTCTTTTAATTGAAGATCTATTAATTATGTACTCACTAGTATTGACATTAAACGATTCAGCTGCAGCTGTAAGTAAATGCACAGCATCTCGGTCACTTATTTTGCATTTGTCTAATGCAGCCGATAAGCGGTAGTTTATAATTTCTTTTCTTGCTCGCTTGATATTTGATGGGCCAGGACTTTCCAAATTCATAATTTCCTCTTCATCAGTTAAGTTTTCATCTGTTACATAGTCCATAGACACAGCTGTAACATAAAAAGTTCTTAGAAACATTGTTTTTGAAAGTCATTATTTAAAATTATTAATTTACATTAATTTTAAAAATATAATTATAAAATGAAATTAATATATAAACTACCTGTTGATGTCGATGCAATTTCGTGTTTTTCTTTCTGTTTGGCCTTTTGTTTTTCTAAAAACAATTTTCGAAATTCAAGACTGGTTAATTTCGAGTCTTTACCCATCATGCATCCGTGATGTCCTTTTTCACGTTGTTTTATTAAAAATAGCTTATCTTCGTGAATTTTTATAATATTTAATGCATTACTATGCGCAATATCAAATAAGTCATCTAAATTGTCTTCAAATGTATTTATATTTTTTTTTTTGTGTATCCGTTTTTCTATTTCTATTTTTATCTAATTGTCTCCATTCGTCATAGAGTTTTTTAATTTTTGTTACGCAATTTGATCGATCTTGAATAGGTATACGAGCTTTTATCCAAAAAATTTGACATTCATCAAACACAAGACTAGCGCTATCGTGTAATGTTAATTTGACTGTACGCATATTGTAAAAGAGAACGCTCAAAATATCTCTTTTTGATGGAAGCTTACTACCGGTTATTTGATTTTTCAAAACACCAACCAAAAAAATTAACTGTCTTGACGTTGACATAATTAAATATGTGAATTAAAATGTATACTAAATGTAAAACAATATTAAACAATATTTTAGAATAACACTACTATAATCACTATACGTTTAACCACACCGCTGTACACTCAGTGAATAACGGAAAATTAAACATGTAGGCTAATTTCATTTAGCCATTTAGATAATAGGTATTTAATGACACCGATATTGATGACGATAAAGTAAAGTGGTTTGGTCATAAATCGTTTTCAACACATAGTTATCGCAAACAAATATCTTTATTACTGAAAATGATAACAAATCTACTACCTATATCTTCTATCGATTTGCTAAAGATAATTATTTCCGAAATTATTATTACAATATTATATAATCCAAATATTACTACAATACAATGGTCACTTCACTGCAAATTTCGCAATCACCTAATTTTATTGTATTTTTAATATTTTATCAAACGCACTTGAATAAATGTAAAAAATCTATTTTGCAAAATAAATAAAATATTTTGTACTTTTCTATTTTTCTTGGAAAATAACAGACTTGCCACAAATTTTGTAAATATATTTTTTATGAGGAATACTAAAATATATAATCAACCCTCTATACATTTTTGCGCTAAGTACTATAGTTTTTGAGTTACACTAAAAAAACTACAAAACTACCCTCTATGGCAAATTTTCAACCCTCTTGAGGCACGGGAAGGGGGTGAGTCATCATGACTAAATTTAGCCCAAATAACTTACTCATTGTAATGAACAAAATGGCGGGTACCTGACTCTAAATTTTGGAAGTTAAAAAATAAGGACCACCCTAATGTATATGAAGAGTTAAGACTTGATCGACAGCGATTTTTCAAATTCTTACGTATGTCAATAGAAACTTTTGATTTTCTTCTATCTAAAGTACAATTCAAATTGACAAAGCAGGTGACAAATTTCAAAAAACCTATTTTTGCGGCTGAGAGACTTTATGTCACTCTACGGTAAGTCATTAAATATAGTTTTGTTTTAATTATTATATTATAATGTAGGTAGGTATTCAGTATAATTATTTAAAACTTTAAAAGGTTTTTATTACAAAATTTTCTTTAAATATTTTATAAAAAGCAACATTGTGTTTATAAAATAACTCTATTAAAACTTCTTAGGTTCAAAATATAAACAAAATAACAAACAACTTTAAAAAAAAAATCATGAGAAAATAAATAGTACCTATTCGCAACTGGAAAATATAAACAAAAAACAAACAACTTTAAAAAAAAATCATGAGAAAATAAATAGTACCTATTCGCAACTGGAAAATATAAACAAAAAACAAACAACTTTTAAAAAAAATTATAATAAAATTATGGTATACTAAACTTCAGCATATCAAAAAAACTAAGTAATGCAACTTTGCTAAAAATATTTATAAAAAAAGTTGAAGGTATAAAAATTGTGATTGAAAATTATATGTTTATATGTAATTAAATGTTATGTTCATTATATGTATAAGGGTTAAATGTCTTCGGATTTGAGATTGGTAAATCAATATGTTGGACTGGAAGCTGATAATCATTTGGTACAGTGTTAAATGTGGTTCCTTGTGAACTGTATCTTTCCTTTTGTTTGTAAGCTTCTAGGACAAGATTCTGCATATTACTTTGTAATTGTAATTTTTCTAATGCATTAAGTGGTTCAAAATAAGGCAGTAGGCTCATTAAAAAATGATAATCTGGGTTATTTGTCATAGCAGAATCCTTTTGTTGTTCGTCTCTAATCAAATCTAATTTTTTTTGCTCAATTTCCAAGTAAGGATCAATGCTCAGGTCTTCGGCACGTCGTTTTCTGGAACGTATTTTATTTTCACTGGGTGCAGTTTGAAGATTTATGAATTCATTTGATGAAACCGATCTAGGAGTTTCGGAAAAAGATCGATCAGTCGTGGTTTCTTCATTATTATAATTTTCAACAGAATCATCTTCAGAGTCATTGCCATAGGGCATCATAATGTGATTAGATAAATTTCCACTTGTAGCACTTGGAAGCAAAGTGTCTTTTACAAATAACATAAGATTAAAAAACGGCCATTTTAGTTTATAACCATTCCCCTCTTGTCCAGAACGTGTAATTGGAACTTTCTGAAGTTCTACCCGAAAATTATCCTTCAAATTTTTCCACTTTGCTTTTGCAATTGATCCTATTCAAAATTATGTTCAAATTGATAAAGGCCAAATTTAAAAAAAAATATAATTATTATAATGGATATTGTGTTAAATTTGAATGCAATGATAGGTCCTGTACATTAGTAGTAAATACAGGGGCGTCATTTCAACTTTTTTTTTGTTGGTGCCAAAATGTTTGTAAGCCATTCAAATTATTACCAGGCCACATGAAAACTTTTTTTTTTTTTTGGGGGGGGGTCAAGTGGGGACAAAAACTGTAGAATCTATGTATAGTTTATTAAATATGTCACTTATATTAGTATGAAAATATCACAATATTGTTAATATTTTTGACGGAGTATGTGTAGGTACTTTCAATGTATTTATTTTTTTATATTGTGGATACCAGTGTACAGTGGTATTTACACTTGAAAAATAAATGTATCTGTATAAAACGCCTTTGTAATAAAATACCTAACCAAACTTAATCTATACATTTTTTCTCCTTGCATATTCAAAATATATAATATAGCTAGCTTAATAAAACCAGAAATTTATTTTATGGGTACCCTTCTTCACAATGTTTGTGTTATAATTTTATCAATTATAATATTGTGGGACCATAAAATGACGTCAAACATTCTTGGAAATTAAACATAAGTACAATAGTTTTTATTTTTTAAAATTCAAAAATTCAATGATTATTAATTTTCAGTCATTGGTTTTATTCTCTAATTTAGTAACCTAAGTTGCATTTATTTGTTTTTAAATAGATATTTATCCACGGGCCTTTCATTCCGAAATTTAGCTGTTACATTAAGAATGGGAGCTTCAACCGTTGGTAAAATTGTACATGAAACCTGTCAAATAATTTGGGACGACTTGTTAACGAATTCATGCCAGTCCCAAGTCAAGAACAATTGGAAAAAATTTCAGATGATTTTTATAGACGTTAGAAATTTCCCAATTGTATAGGATGCATCGATGGCAAGCATTGTCAAATCAAATGTCCTGTAAATAGTATCTCAAGCTACTTCAATTATTTAAAATATTTTTCATTTGTGCTTCAAGGTGTTGCAGATGCTGATAAAAAATTTATTACTATTGAGGTGGGAGCTAGAGGCAAACAAAGTGACGGAGGAATATTTGCAGCATCCACACTTTTTCAACTTCTAAATACAAATACATTTAATGTGCCTCCTGATAAAGAATTACCTGGATCTACAATAAAACTACCCCATGTATTAATAGGTGACGAAGCGTATCCTTTAAAGAATTTTCTTATGAGACCTTTCCCTAGTCGAAATCTCAACTACATCCGAGAAAATTATAATAAACGCTTATCTGCAGCCAGGAAATGCGTAGAATGTGCTTTTGGCATATTACGTGCGAAATGGCGAATTTTGGGAAAAGACATTGAAGTAAGTTCCGATAAAGCTTCACACATTATAAAATGTGTTTGTATCCTACATAATTTAATTCGTGTAAAAGATGGAGATAGTGATTTAGATTACTGTCAAGAAATGATACGTCAATCTTAAGGAAACCAATCAAATGAATTACAAGAAAGAGAAAATCACGGTGGTGCTCGTAGAGGATCAACTAAATAGAGCGAAAGAAATAAGAGATGAATTTGCAAATTATTTTTTAGATCATTAAATATGTTTTTAATTTTATTGTACTAATTAATTTAAATCTTAAAAATTTATAAATTGTTTTGTATTATAATATAAGAACGTAAAATGTATTGAGTGTTTGCCATTGAAGTCTGATTTAAACATTAATTATTAAATCTATAAATTTTATTTCATAAATAAATAATAATACATTTAGTAATAAATATTAATTACCCGAGTATCCAACAACAGCTCCAATTTCATCCCACAACTTATTGGTTTTTTCAGTTTTTTTATAATCGGGGTGTCTGTCATTCCATAAAGATGGTCTTCCCTGCACTTCTGAAATGAGAAGTTCTCGACTTGCATTTGTAAAATGTACTTTTTGAGAGCTCATGATGTTTTATAAAATACGTTAAACCAATGCAAAATATAAATACAACGCTCACAATTCAAGCCGTCTTGAAAAATAAACAACGCATCGCGCACAGCGCATCGCTAACGCTCAACGCCCAAGGTCAGTGTACACAGCACCGATAAAATTACCGTGTTTGATTTATTTTCGTCAACGCTCGCCGCTTATTGCCCACCGCTCACCGCGCAACGCTCTCCAATGTGCACGCGGCCTTATAATCGGTCGGCGCAGTATCTTTTTATTTAATACAGTGTTTCCCAACCTTTTTACCACCACGGACCACTTCCACAATATTTTATAGGTCGCGGACCACCTCAATTTTACACAAACTAGGAAGACCTTTTTTTTTTTGCTCATTAACAAGAATACACAAAATGTATTGAAAAATTTTTATTATTTTACTGTACTATTATATATAATTATTTAATTATTAAACTTTACTAATAATTTACTTAGTGTGATTTGTGTGGCTGCATTTCTTTGACCAGTTTTTCAATTCTCGGATGAATGTTGCTAATGGCTAAACGCATGTCGTCACTTACGTCCAAGCGATTTCTCTGTTTATTTTTGATCACAAGTAGACTGGAAAATCCTTGTTCACATAAATACGTAGTTGAAGATACTACTAAATAACGTAAGGCAATTTCCCGTAGTTTAATATTTAATGTTGCCCTTCTGCACCAAAATTCCTCAACGTTCATTCCAGAATCAAACATATTTTTGCAGTCAGAGTCATTTTGCAGTTCGATGACAGCTTCTTGAAGATATTCTGGGGCTTCTTCAACTTTTGCACAAAAAAGGTTTCGAATTATTTTTTGAACACTGTTAACTTCGTTCCATTCCGGAAAGTAGCAAATAAATTCAGATTTTAATTTTTCCAGATGTTTTTTATATTATGTTGAATTTCGATTAAAATATCAGCATATTGATCGTCGTTGATAAGAGTTTGGAATGTCTGAAATGCTGAATAATTATTATTCTCGATTTTATTCATCCATAGATTAATTTTGCATACAAATGCGCGAATTTTATCTTCAAAAATAAAAATATTTGCTCTAAATTCCAAGGTTTTGTGTCCCGAACCTTGAAGTTGCAAATTAAGGTTATTTAAGTGCTCAAAAATATCTACTAAATAAGCAAATTGCAATTCAAATTTCAAATCACAAAATTTTTCAAGTAACTTTGAATCCTTCTCGTTAAAAAATATTTTCATTTCCTCTTTTAGTTCATACAACCGTTTTAGCATATTCCCTTTTGAAAGCCAGCGAACCTCTGTATGAAAAAATAATGTGTCGTATTCGGAGTCCTATTCAACACAAAGTTTTTTGAAAATACGTGTGTTAAGTGCTTTGCTTTTTACAAAATTCACTAACTTTATTGCCAGTTTCAAAACATTAGCTAATTCTTCTGGTAATGTTTTTGTAGCTAACGCTTGCCGATGAATGACGCAGTGTGTCGTTAAAGTTGACCGATTTTTTTTCTTTTACTAATGTTGCAAGACCTGAACGACATCCTAGCATAGCTGGAGCTCCGTCCGTACAAAAGCCAACTAGTTTCTCCCACTTGAGATCATGATTTTCAAAATAATTACTAATGATCCGCATTACATCAATCCCTTTCGACGTTGTCTCAAGTACACTTGACAGCAATAACTCTTCTTTTATGGTCTTATCCTCAAAGTCTAAAAACCGCACTAGTAGTTGCTCTTCGATATCGCATGACATTTTTCCAATTCGTGCCTTTACTGTATTATTGGACAGTGGCATATTTTGAATTTTTTTCTTGGCATCTTCTCCGAAAATGTTTGCAGCTATTAGCAAGCTAGGCTTAATTAATGTTTCGCCGATACTGTGTGCTTTTTTGACTTACTGATTAGTTGGGAGATTTTAAATGATGCATTTAGCACTTGCTGTGACAATGCGACATTTGCCTTGGTCCTAGGTTCATTTTCTTTAAGCTTTTACATTTTCCTTCAAAAAATTCGGGTGGTTGGTCTTTGAGCGTAGGATGAATCGTATGCAAATGCCGCAGTAGCTTTGCTGGTTTCAAAGCATCGTTACTAAGCACAACAGTACATATCACACATTGAGGACATATTTCTCGATTTACTTCAATTTCAGTGAATCCATATTTAATATAACTATCATCATATTTCTTCTTTCCACTATTTACCTATTTAATTATCGTATGAACACCTATTTAGGTGTCGGTGGTCGCACTCGGTAACCATGTTTGTGGGCGGACGAGGGCCGTTCTCCGACAAATGATAACAACCAATTTTTACTCCGACATTCAGAGTGACCAACTGTAAAAAAAAAATATCAAAACTCATTTTCATAAAACTTTGGTCTATTATGAAGTAAAAAGAGCCTGTTTTACAATCATATACCATAGTTTAAACTTTAAACCTCAATTCGGCGGTTTAACCTTAGTTTAACTATTGTAATACCACCCAAGTACTGATTATAGTGTTCTACAAAAACCACGTGTACAACATGTCAACACTACAACCTACAAATATGAAATAACAAAGTTGAAAGTACTAGCAAGTTACAAGTTACTAGTGTTAACTTCTGAAATTTTTTTCAACGGTAAAGTATTATAACACATAGTCATTGTAAAATCAATAAATATTGAAAAATGTAATAATATAAAATAAATAATACACTAAAATTGTCATAAAATGTTTATATGTTTAGTGTTAATAATTTATCAGGTGAACTATGGCTGTGAGCCAACTTGCCCATGAAGATAACCGTCCATCATATGGCCTGCTCTTTGAAGAAACATTAAGAGGTTCCCATCCTCATTTAATATAATCCCTTATTCTACGCGTTGCATCTGACCTGTCTACTCTAGACATATGATTTCTAACCTTAACATTAAAAAATAACAAAAAAATCATAAATATATGGGTAGTTACATCGTATATACATTTAAAATAAAATGAAATCACTCATTTACTGTTAGGTTTCTTCGATCTTGGTCCATTTCAATGTAAAACGGATTTTCAATCAGCAACAGTTTTTTTAGAATAAAAATAAAATATTTAATTACCTACTTATTATTATTTAACACATTGTAACCAACCACCTTAAATCATAACATTTAATTCACAGCACTAAACAAATAAATACAAATCCATAGGTTAGGTTGGTAGTTAGATTAGACTTCCAATTTCCGAACAAATATTATTTTGCAAAACTGATTTTACGCAAAAAATCCCAAATATTTGGATGTTTTTCCATTTAGTTTAGGAATGTTGCATGGAATGACTCCAAATAATAGTTGGGGCGGACATCAGAACTAAAAAGTGTATGTATTTAAAAACTATTTGGTAGTTTATTTATATTTTTTTTTTGTTTTATATAAACCTCTCATACCCGTAGACACCTATAGAAGCAGCGCCAATTTGCATCAGCCAAAAATCTTGAAAAGAGAAAAATCCCCAAACGTTGAGTAATGTTTGGATGTTGGTTGGAAAATTCAACAACTACCCTAAATCCATCAAAAATTGGGATTTACTTCTGCTGGAAAATGAGGTAAGGCTAAGATCTATAACAAACATGTTTGTAAAACATTAAAATTTATAATTACCTACCTATACTATTTCAAATATTCTTATTAATTTCAGTTATCCGTTATTCATAAAAATTGTTATGCGCAATATTTTAGCCACCTCAGAACTGGATTGGAAGAGATTGAATATACTATTCATACTCCTTCTTCAGTACCTTACAATAGACTAGAAAATATAAATTAAATTATTAAATTATATGAATTATATTAGGTAGCTATACTTAAGTACCTGACAATAATGAAACTAAAACCCCTGGTATCTGCCTTCGAGAATTGCTGATTTTACAGCATTTATCAAACCCCTTTCAAAATCAGAAATAATTATCAGCTCCTCATAGTTTAAGGGCAAAATCTGGCGAGTAATTATCAAAAAAGATTCATATGCAGCCTGGGTCATTTTTGAAGTCAGTGTATAAACCATTGGAAAAGACTCAAATGTAAAATACAGTTAATAGGTATGTACTTCAGAAAAGATAAATTATTTATACTAATTATACTTACTACATTTTTTAAAACCACTTGAAATGTTAAAAGACAACCTTTGGTGAACTGAGGTTGACATCTGGGAACCGTTTTAAAAGTCCCATCAATACCTGCAACGGTTACTGTAAAGAGCTCTTCCCTATACTTGTTAATAGCATCTAAATTTGCAAAAATTACGCCAACCCTTTCGCCTTCTGCCATTTATGGTTATTGTTGTTGAACAAAACTAAATAAAAATGTATAAAAATATTTTATTTTTATAGATAATGCTTACACAATTTTACTTTGCGGATGGATTCTGCATTGTTGATCCATATGCTGAATTTTGTTCCTGGATCAAGATATCTGGTAGTTTTTCGACAGTAGATGGATTCATTGGATGACGACACCGACGCATTTTTTTTACACGCAATTGGAATTAAAAAAATGTGTGATTTATTGCACCTTCTGGATTTCTAAGGCAGTAAATAATTGTATTATTATATTTATAACTTTTTTTTTTATTTAACTATACTCGATTATTTCTCTGTTATAATTCCTCTAACAGAGCTGGACATAGTTCCAGGTTTTGTACTTGCTGTACCAATAGCTCTTCTCAAATGAACCATAGGAACATCTATTAACCGAGGATCATGGTTATGTTGTTCTAGTACCGTTATAACATGATCGTTCATGTTTGCACTTATATAGGCAATGGCAGAACATAATTCTCCGCGATTTTTTTGGTTTTCACATACTAAATATCTAAATAGTTATAAATTATAAACTTAAGTTTTTATAATTTTAAAAATATTGTAAACTAATGTGAAAGAACTGTCAGCATACTATACTACAGCCAAACAAACCAAATCTTAAAATAATTTTTTTTAAATTTAAATTTAATTTCTATTAATGTATTAAATTTAGAAAAAGATAAGATAGATAATATTTTACCATAGCTTATACCCTTGTATTGTAAAGGTCATTGAGAATATACCTTCCCTGTGTTCAGTCAATAATATTTATAATTACTATTTTCCGGGAAATCTAATAACCTAACCTAAGCTTTATTATACGTACAGGCAATATATAAAATATCTATAAAACTATTTTATAGGATATTTAGGTGGATCCTAATATCTGTTAAAGATAATATAATTTTATTATATTCTTGCCATATTACCACATGTTTTTAATATTTTATTTTAAGATAAAATTTTGATTGAAAAATCATGGATGTCTTACTGTGATTGTCCATATTATGTACACGGCTATGTGAGATAGATATTTTAATGTGTGTATATGTGTGTTTTATTATTACCATTTAAAATGTATAATACCAAAGGTTATGTATACATATAGATACCATACAATTATGAAGGTAATTTATGACAGTTATATGTAATTATAAAACTTATTTAAAAATAAAACAAAGTTTATTAAAATACTGAAATATTTGATATATTTGAAATATTTAATTTTTTGAAATTTCTTAAATTATTATAATTATAAGTATTTCTTACAACACTGAAAACTAGTTAGTTTATTTTCTAATCAAATTTTTAACTTAACAACTTAACTAGGTAAATAATATATTGTATATTAATTTATCAATCTTGTGTCCTTTTAACTTAACTTGGGTTGATTGTTTTCATTTACTTGCCCACCTTTGGGCCATAATTCCTAAGCATTAATTTTTTTTAATTACATGATAGTGTAACAATATGCTAATTTTTAGCATAACCAGAATCTACTACTATTAAGCTAATACTTTATAATTTTAAAGTCCCTCGTATTACTTTAACTGAACAACCCTTATATGTACAGTATATGTCTACACTGATAATTTAAATATTCATCGTCATCGATCAGCCATCGACCATCGTCATAAAAATGTATTTCGTTTTCATTATGAATTATACATTTTAATATTGCCAAGTTACTTTAGTATTAATATACAGTTAAATTTCCATTTTTATAAAAATTACTAGAGCTTAATAATAATTTGGTATGTTGTCAATACGACAATACATTAACTCAGTATAATGACAAGCAACAATATGAAATTATTTATTTTGCTGTATTTTAAAAATCAAAGAAGACACTAATTGTTTAACACGTATTATTCTTTATTTTGAAATGTATTTTAAACACCAATGCATTTTCTTTAGCTATTAATTTAGTTAATTACGCGGACGTAGTTAATATACGTCCGTGGATCATATAATAGTCTTTGGCGGCTACATTACTGACTTTATGAGAGTAATATAAATTAGAAAAAAATATAGTAAATACTAAATCTTAGTCTTTAGTTCTACAAGAACACGATTGATTGATTTATATTTAATTGTGCACTGTTCTAATATATTTTGTATAATAATAGTCCGATACACCGACAAGTACGGTAGTATGTTTGGTACAACATTTCCCTAATTCAAAAATTCTAAAATTCAAATTATGTTGGTATTGGAAAATATTTGAGGTTACATTATGTTATCAAATTTATGTTTGTCGAAGGACGACCCCCGTCTCATTTCATCCGTCCCATTCTCTTTTTTGAGCATTTGTTATAAACTTTAATTGTTATTATTTATGAATAATTCCAAATGTTGAGCCGGTGATCATTAACTCCAGATGTCGCCTGGCACGCGGTCCTCAAACACTGTTGTGGGTTAGGGAAATTATTCATAAATAATAACAATTAAAGTTTATAACAATAGTTGCATGTATTCAAATATAGTACGAGCAAATACAGGGTAAGTTATAAAATATACAATGACTGGGACGGGGATCACCGACTAGACTGCATCCACGAAAGTCGACTTGAGCTGACAGACTAAGGACTGCTGAGCTGCTGGCGTCGAGAACGAACGAATGCACTGTAGTGACGTGGAGCGACGAACGTTCAACTGCGATCACGAGGGTGTGAGGTATATTTTAGTAGAGCTACTTAATCACTTGCTGTCACGAACGAGTGAGCTTAGCGTTGATCAACAACTGGACGACGACGGTCAACTGAGGAACAACAGCATAGTGAGAGCGAACGGCTAGTAAAACTGAACAGCAATAGATTGAGCAAGAAACATGTTTTGTATGGCACACTTACAAACGAGAAAAATGGCTGTTGATCTGAAGGCACGAGCGAGTGAAGTAAAAAGTGTGGAGTCCGAGGTAACGCACACACAACAACAACAACAAGAGTGACGCGTAGGTCCGAGCTCGCCTGCGCCCATAGACAATAAATGAATGAATAGGCCATTCCTATATTAATGTATGAGGGGTTTGCGTGCCGGAATGTGAATGAGAGACGGACTGCTTTTGTAATGAACCCAATAATATAGGATACTGTATTATTGTGATCCGTTTCGTCTTGAGGTATATTAGATAATATAGAGGATTAGATAAAGACTAGCATATAATTTAAATATATAAATCAATGTCATAAATCCAATTAAAATACGCTGTAAGCATACGACGAGAAAGCTAGTCAACCTTGGGATCGCATTCCGATGGAGATGAACAACCTCACCTAAACAGGTTAAGAAAGTAATCAAGAATTAGCCATAAACGAGTATGTTTACATAATATAAGAAAGGGGGTGGCGATCCACGACCAGATTGCCGAGCACTCATAATTAATATTTAAAATACATTAATTAAAGCATAGTACGCATTTTTGAACAACTATATAAAAAAGCCTACAGTAGAAATATAATCAATCATATATATGTAAAGAAAAAACTTTCTTTAGATATTACTATTATTATTATTATTATAACCAAACATTAATAAGATGATAAAGTGATAAAATTATAAAATTGATAATAATAATATATAAGGATTTCTTTAAGATTGTTAACCAAACAAATTGATTTTAATATTGTGTTAACGGATGGCATATAACATATATTGTAAAGATGATAATGTGATACGATTCTTGGAATAGCCAGGCGTGGGAATGTATAGATAATATTTTAAATCACGTCCTGTGAGGTTCACGGATATATCGATCGACCAGGGGGAAGTAGGAGAGCACGAGGCCCTATAAGACCAGACCCGAAACGGCCTGTAGATTAGACGTGTATACTCATTCTACTTGCTAGAAACTTAACGCTAGACTGTGTAAACATTGTGTCAATTTTGGACTTTAAGAATTTTCTGAGATAGTTTCATAAATTCAACTTATTCTTCAACATTTGACTTATTATTTCAACAAATCCTACAAATCCAATCAACATCAGTCGTGCTACCTGCAACCTTATAGACTAAGCAGTTGAGTCAACGGCTAGCTTATAATACTTTTATTTGGTGCTTCTCACTCGAGCAAGAGGTTTTATCATTATTATATTATGAGACCCCTTGTAACGTTCATGCACGTGTGATAATGCGATGACTATACGTTCTGTGATTGACCGACAGTCATCGTCGGGCGCCTGAACTAACGCTCTCACCGATGCCCGGATTGTGTTGGGGATGCGCTGAAATAACGTGTTTTGGTCGGCCGGGTGGTTCACTCTTAGATGGAACAGAGTATAGTTATAGCTTTTACATTTGGGACATTTTTCCTAATATTTTCTTTTAATTGCACTTCTTTTGTTATTGTCTGTCTTTGCTGGTCGCCCCACTAGTAAAAGTTTAGGTACTACCTATTGTGACACCTGGCTTTCTTCTAATCGTGGTGGGCTGTACCTACATGAATAGTTGTACGAGTTCGATGCCTCGATATAGTACTACCAGCAGTACCCAACAATTATTCCCAAGTAGCAATGAATGTATTGATTTTACAATGATGTGTGTTTTTTTTAAATTTTTTTTGTGTCTGTCATCACCTTTTAGGACAGTAAAAGTGCTTGGATTTTCTTCAATAGTAACTTTTCTGAGAGGAAAGTGAATCTAGTTGGTACGTTGGGGAGTCAAAAGTAAAAATTTCTCAGTAGTTTTCAAATGCAACGTGAAAACAAAAAAAAAATTAAGGAAAAACGGGAATTTTTACGCAAAATCTGTTTTCGAGAAAATCGGTTTTGGTTTTTGTTGCAACTCTAAAACAATTGACCGTAGGTACATGCAATTTTGACTGAATGTTCATATTAGTATTTTCTATACACAATACAATTTTCCAACTATTTTGACATATTTTGACATTGTCAGTTTTCAATTTTTTTAGTTTTTTTTTTCTGTAAATATCAATAAAATTTTATTTGTTGGTTAAAAAAGCTTGAAAATTTAATAGAAGGCTCCTAGGTTATTATTTCAAAGGCAGTTATAAAAATTTAAAATTACTTATTCACAGTTTTTATATATAAGCATTTAAAGTTCAAGTCTTGACAAAATACGGAAAAATCACGAAAATTAGCAAATTATTTTGAGTTGAGAATTCATAAAAATTTTTCTTTTTAAATCTAAGATTTGAAAATGTAACACAAGATTATCCATAAGTTTGTCTACCTTTATCAAAAAAAAAATGTCTACAAGAAAGTCAAATTAAATTTTTATGAGCGTTTAAAATTCATATTTTTACAACATTTGATATTCACTCGATATCTCGTGTAACGATTTTCTTATTTTGTTCTAATTGAAAAACGTAGGACTGTAGATAGGGGAGACCGGGGGCAAACGTAACATTTTGCACTTTTTACCATTTCGAAGAAATTGTAGTACAGATTTTTGATTTTTAACGTTACCATATGATAGAGGAACTTGTTAGCTACTCAACTATATTACAAAAATTGTTTAAGTATTAATCTTAGTAATAAATATTTTTAATTTAATAAAAAAAAAATATGTTACAATTGTCCCAGACCCCGGGGTTAAATGTAACACACCTTGGGGTTAAATGTTACACATATCTTAATTCCGTTTATCAATAATATTAATATAATTATATATTTTTTATTAAATTAAAAAATCAAACCTGATAACCATGACATATAGGTAGATGTAATCAAACTATACTAAACTCAAGTTTTTATGATATTTAATTATCATTAATACTTAACTAATTAAAAAATAATTAAGAACTAATATCAATTTAAAATTAGTTTTATCTTTACCAGTCTCGTGGTTTTAACTTTATTGATATAAAAGAACTTAATTACAATATATTTTAAAATATCAATTGTTAAGACATAATAGTTATATATAGCAGTTAGGTAGTTAACACAATTTCTTATATAGGTAATAGTAATAACAATTTATTAAATTAATATTTGTACTCTCACAATGAGAGTTACCAGTCTTATGGTTTTAAATTATGATTATAATACTAATTGTAAAATATAACAATTCTATACATTTTTCTAAATTATTCATAACATAAAAATAATAAAATAATAAGAATAAAAACAAATTTAAATCTTGACTTCAGACTTCAAATTATTCATAACATAAAAACAAATTTTAATGTTGACATCATTTACACATCTGCTTCACAGTTTTCACATGTGTAGTAAGCTGTGAATATTTGGTTGGTACAATCTTCATGTGCCCAAAGTTTACATTTTTTGCACTGAATCCATGTCTCTCCTTGTTTGCTATTGGAATAAAGATCAGCACAAACTAAACAATATGTTTCTTCTTCATCACTATCATCACTATTGGCCTTTTTATTGACTTTTTTTGGTTTCTAAAGTTTTTGTTTTTTATTTTTATTTTTTTCAAAATCTATGTTTCTTTTAGCATTAACTTTTGTTCTCTGTTCAATATCTATTTTTTCAGGTGTATCAGTAAGTATTGCACTTTTTCCTTTTCTTCTACCTCCTTTATTTTTAATTTTATCTTGTAATGCTGCTTTCGGATATGGTTTGATATTTTCTGGTGATATTTCATAACTTACATTTTGTGGACATTGTTGATCAATAATTACTGGATTTATACTGTCTACTGACTCGTTATTAACATAATTTAATAGATTTTCAGTAATATTATTTATTTGATATTCAGTAGTTATATTTGCTATTTCTTCATTAGTTGTATTTACTAGTTATTCTGTAGTTGTATTTATGACCATATCAGTGACTACTGCTAGAGCAAACTCATCCTCTGTGAATGCATCCCTGTTGAATGGACAAATCCCTGACACAGAAAATCCATTAATTATGTTCCTAGGTGTAGCCGCACTAACTAACGCACTAGAAGATATTGATGCCACATCATAAATAGTAATTCTTTTCCCAGTATTATTTGTCATCCAGGAAGTCATATTTTGGTTTATATATTTTTTAAATGGTCCATTTACGGATCGGTCCAACGGCTGTAGTTTGTGTGAGCAATGTGGTGGGAATGATAATAATACAATGCCCACTTCTCTGCAAAAATCTATCACTGGCAAGTATAAATAAAATTCATGGTTGTCAAGAAGAACAAGTACTTTTTTGTCAACTGAAGGCCTTACATGTTTTGCTAAGTGCTTCATAAATTCTAAAAATTAATTTCCTTGCATCCAGCCTGACTTATTTGCAACACCAACACAACCAGATGGGCCTCCTCTTACAAAGTAATCCTTATAATTAACCCTAGAGAATACAAACATGGGAGGAATAAAATTACCTATTGCGTTTACAGCTAAACACATTGTTACTAATGTGCCACGTTTGGCAGATGTGATTGCACCAATTTGCTTTTTACCACGAGATGCTACTACTTTTTCAGTCCTTTGGACTGTTGTAATGCCTGTTTCATCTAAGTTGTAAATATCTTGCCCTTCAAATTTATACTTCAACAAAAAAGACTGATATTTGTCCATAAAATGTTTAACATTTACCATGTTGAAATTCATAGCCCTTGATAAGCTTGTCGCTTCGGGACGACGGATGGAGATTGATGAATTTCTTTTTAAAAACGCAGAGAACCAATCAACACCAGCTTCCTTGTTGTTTGTCCAATTCATTGGTACTTTTAGTTCTAGTTTAAGTGCAAACTCAAATGTCAATTTTCTAACTTCTTTAGGATTCAAACCAAAATACATATCAGCTGAATTTTTTATATAGTCAACAAGTTGCTTTTCACGGATGTAATTAAATACTTTACTGTGTGACTGGTAACCAACTGATAGTAAAGAACTACCTGTTTCTCTATGGAGTTTAAACTTTTTTATATATCTATTTAAACTCACATGGGAGATATTCAAACTCGTAGCTACAGATCGTTCCGACATATGTTCATCCAAACATAGAAGTGCTGCTGTTTTCATTGTGCTATCAGATGTGGTACCTCTGTTTGTAGTTCTTACTCGTTTTCGTGGCATTTTTTAAAATTAAATCAAGTATAATAATTAATACACAATGTCAATAAAAAGTTTATATTGAAAAAAATTTAATCAATTTTAATAGATTATATTACAATTGACCCCAGTCTGTTTGTTACTATTGGCCCCATAAAGAGTTTTTTGAATCAATGCGAAAACAAATGATGAACCTATTTGAAAAGTTAATTTATTATTACATAATCGTAATCTCCAGAAGATTTACTATAAGTTACTTTGATTAAAAAATTAAACAGCGCACATACAACAGCTTAAAAAAAAAAACTAAAAAAAAAAAAATTCACTTTTGAATGTAAAAATCGGTTTTTACTGATTATTTTATTAACAAAACACGATAAAACCAAACTGATAACAGGATAAGATGACAAAAATTGGAGAATAAATGACGCACGCACCATTTATACTTATTATCTGCCATGGAAGAAAATATTCAGCGTGTTACAATTGACCTATGTTACGTTTGTCCCCCGTCTCCCCTACTTGAAAATTTCACTGAATGTTTATATTAGCATTTTCTATACACGATAAAATGTTGAAAATAATTTGACTCTTTTGAGTTGTTAACGGACATTGTAATTTTTCAATTTTTTTTCCTATAAATATCAATAAAATTTTATTTTTTGAGTAAAAAAGCGTGAAAATTTAATTCGAGGCTCCTGATAGTTCGTTTTAATATCAGTTGAAAAATATTAAAAATACAAAAGCACAATTTTTTTTATAAGCATTTAAAGTTCATATTTTGACAACATTTATCAAATTTATAATTCAATAATTATTTTGTAGTTAAAAATTTATAAAATGTTCAACTTTTATAGCTAAGGATTGAAAATTTAAAACTTGGCTTCACTTAATAGTTTATATATAAATTACTCTATTTACAATAATATCATCAAATATACTTGGTAATATTATAGGCTGACTGACCGTTATCGCTCAGAATCGTTTTTCTTATACAATGATGTTATATCATTGAATTCAAATTTAATACCATCCATTACAGTGACCCACTTGTAACCCACTGTACAGCAGAGCGACATCCACTTACCCACCTTTTTTTATTTAATTTTTTTTTTATATATTCAGTATTTAGCGGAACAAATTTTAGTTTTAATATAATATTGGGAAGACTAATTAAAACGGGAGCGCTGCCCGATGCCTATCATACTGATGGTTAGGCGGGTTCCCCACTACGTGGAGTCAGGAGATTGTATGTATTTTCCCGACATTTCGTAAATATTTTGCTTTAAGTGAAGTGTATTTGAATGAATTTGATAATATTAGTAGAAATTGTACTTACCAACGTATACAGTTAGCTATAAAAGAGTATAAAGTTTCGATACCAGAATTCATTTATTATAAAAATTAAAATAACCAATATAAAACTATGTCTATACATTCTGAATTGGAAGGTACAAATTGTTTCCACCAGAGCGAGTTTTGTTAATCTGTTTCCCCAATACTAAACTAACCGACTTGATTTTAATTACAAATTTTTTAACCTTAAAATCCAACGTGTAAATTTAATAAATGATTTAAGAGTATTTTTTGACACAAAAATAAATTTTAAAGATCATGCAAATAAATCAACAAATAAACCTAACCAATATAGGTAATTTTTAATGTATTGGAAGTTTTAATTTCAAGCTTTCATTGTTATATCAAAATATATAATATGGTAATATTATTATAATATAGGTAATCAATATAACATACCTAAATGCAATATTTTTTATTTATTTTATTATAATATAATTTACTCGTCAAAGGGTTAAGACATCATTCAATACAAACTCATCCTCAACCTTCAAGTACAGATATTTCTAAATCCAACCATTTATTCACATCGTACAGCCAACAAAATACGCAACATTATGCATACCCACAATATGATCGTCCAAATTATACAACTATTCCATACGCTTCGTCATAATTAAATTTACACTCGACCAAAATATGGAACCTCTACAAACTCCTTCACCTTAATCTTCTAATCGTGAGATTTCTCAAATCATCAGACCTTGATTTATTTGGATGAAAAATAATTAACTAATATCAGGGCTGCAAGTTTATAGGGTATAAATAAAAAGTGATAAAAGTGACTCAATTATAAAATTCAGTAACAAAAGTGACTAATAGGTACCTAATAATAATAATAGTAAATAATAATAAACAAATAAAAAATACTTTAAAATTTTTTAATTTATATCGATTAATAATAACAAGTAATAATAGATTTTTCGATCTTCAGTAAGCATATGATTAGAAGAAGAAAAACTTCTCTCTACATCAGCACTTCCATGTATTAATAAGAGAGCATCTTTAATCACTTTTACAACGTCTAGATATTTTTCTTCTTTAGTAATGGATTTTTTATGAAAATGTTGTTGCCAATATAAATCAATTAGGTAGTCGCCAGATCCTATACCATACCCTTTTCATATTGTAGTAATCTCCATTCATCCAGCAATAAATCCATGTCTATATTTAAGGGCAGTTTTCTAGCAAGTTTTAGTATATTGTTTGAACTTGGGTTTGAGCCGCCGCCGCGACAGGTTGTTCTCAGCGCTCCGATCAATCCCAACGTTTGTGTTCTTATAATTAAGTTTATTCAATGAAACCTAAAAATAATAGTAGTTCTCCTCAAGATCGCAATCTTCCAGATACTTCAATAAAAAAAATACAAGAACTAGTAGTGATGCCCTCACTCCTCCTTATACAAGTAAAAACAGATTCGCCCCACTTCTAACTCTCCAAGACAACGACAAAACGGACGGCACCGACGACGAAGTCAGCTCTCAACAATCACAGATTAGACTAAAAATTCCACCTATTTACGTATACAACATTTCGGATTATCAAAACTTTCATACATCACTATCCAATATAACTTTTGATGAATTCTCCATCGTGAACACAAAATCTGCTCTCAAATTAAACATGGATTCTATTGATGATTATAGAACCGCAACAAAACTTTTTGACGATTCTGGTATAGAATACCACACTTACCAATTCCCAGAAAACAAACAACTATCTGTCATCATTAGGAACCTCCCTGTAAACATATCAGAAGCTTGTATATATAAAGAACTCGTAGAACTGAAATTCGAAGTAGCCTCAGTCACTCGTCTGCAAAATAAATTCAAAACTCCAATACCTATCGTAGCGGTACTGCTATCCAAATCATCTACCGCGATTTACTCTCTAAACAGACTCTTGCATTGTGTAGTAGCGGTAGAACTAAGGCAACCTTCCAAGGGCATTCCTCAATGTACTAACTGCCAGCGTTTTTCGCATACAAAAAAGTTTTGTCACTTACCACCTAGATGCGTCAAATGCGCCGGTGACCACCACTTTAGTTCTTGTCCAAAAGACATAAACACTCCACCAAAATGTGTAAACTGCCTTAGCGATCACCCAGCGAGCTACAGAGGCTGTACATTCTACAAAGAAATTTCAAAAAAAAACAATAATAATAAAAATAACGCTACTCAACTTCCAAGCAATTATACGAAATTCAAATTCCCGGTGAACACCTCTAATAGTACACAAAATTACATAACCGATAAACGTTCATATGCTGCCGCAACTAAAAATAAATTGCAAGATAAACCATTAAACAACACAGATAACGACTTCATGAAAACGCTGTTACCCTTAATTAACACATTCGTTTCTCAATTATTGCAGAAAATAATAGAAAATCTGCCAGCCATCCTTAATAGCGTACATCTAAACTCAAATGGATCCCCATAATACCATCCTATTAAACTGGAACGCCAACGGTTTAAAAAATAAAAGGAACACTTTACTAGCCTTCCTTACTCATCATAACATTGATATCGCTTGTATAACAGAAACACACTTATCAAGTGTAGACAAAATTAAATTCCCTGGTTACATCATACACCGCGCAGATCGTATTACACAATCACGAGCTATGGGGGGGGGGGGGGGTTGTTATTCTTATTCGTGCCCAAATTAAACAACAAGAAATTCCTAATCTTAATCTGTTTTGCCTAGAAGCCGTAGCAGTGCTAATTAAACTAAACAATAGATATGTTACCATCGTTAGTGCTTATCAACCTCCCAGTCGCCAAATGCACATCTTGGATTACGATAAAGTAATGAGTCTAGACAACTCAATTATAATGACAGGCGATTTAAACGCAAAACACACTAACTGGGGTTGTCGCGTTATTAATCCAAATGGCACCAAATTACTATCTTTTATAGATAACACGCCTTATACAATTTATGCTCCAAATGAGCCTACTTATTTTCCTTCAGATGCCAATAGACAGCCAGATATCTTAGATATTTTATTAATAAAATCATTTCCTTTTAATTGCAAGCTAGAAGCCCTAGCTGAGCTCGACTCAGACCATATCCCAGTTAAAATCACGATTAATTCATCTTCACAATCTTATCAGTCAAACAACTCTCTAATTAAAGGCAAACCTAACTGGGATATATTCTCAAATCAAATTAATATCAACTTAATAATACCTAAAACTATACCCACGATAAACACCATGCTAGACGAATTTGGCAAAACCAAAGAAATACGGAAAACAAAAAGTCACTGAATAAACTCACCAAGGACGTGAGCACGGCCCTACAAAACCACCGTGTGTCGTCGTACAATAGCTATCTCCTAAATATGTACCCGGGAGATTCAAATTTATGGAAGGAGACCAAACGACTACTGAACCAAGAAATAAACACGATTCCACCTCTCTGTACAACAAATCAACTGGTGATATCCGACGCAGATAAATGTAATGTTTTTTCAGAAATGTTACACAACACATTTTCTACCAACCAAACTACAGATATAAATAATGAACGGCGGGTCCATAAGTTATTAGATCTACCTGATTATTCAGTTCAAACGTGCATGGATTATGTTACACCCAACGAAATTAAGTTAATTGTCAAAAATTTACCAAACAAATAAGCCCCGGGCCACGACCACCTTACCAACCTTATGTTTAAGAAACTTCCTGCCAAAGGACTCGTCTTTATGACTTCCTTATTTAATTTTTTTGTTGGTCATTTTCCACTGAATTGGAAATTAGCAACAGTTATACTAATAAAAAAACCGGGTAAGGATAAATCAAATCCTGATAGCTACAGACCGATAAGTTTACTTACCTCCCTATCAAAAATATTTGAAAAAGTTATCCACACAAGACTACAACATTTTTGAACAGCGCAGATGTTATCCCAAAATTTCAATTTGGGTTTAGGTCCAACCACTCGACTGTACAACAGCTTTTCCGTATAACAGAACATATTAGCACTTCATTTGAAAAACATTGTCATACTGGTGCTGTATTTATAGATGTCTCAAAAGCGTTTGATAAAGTATGGCACGAAGGTCTTTTATTCAAACTAAAATCTTTTAATACACCGAAGTACTTATTCAATATTATCAATTACTTTCTAACAAATAGACAATTCTCAGTTAAGATTAACGAACATTTCTCTGAGCCCCGGTCCATCTCTGCTGGAGTACCTCAAGGGTCCAAACTCGGACCTATATTGTTTAACATATTCATATCTGATATACCGCAATCACCACGCACAAACATCGCCCTATTCGCAGACGACACAACTATCTACAGTGAATCCCGCAACGTTGAAGCGATAACAAACAACTTACAAGATCACCTAATTCTACTGGCAAAATGGTGCAATAGCTGGAAAATACACATAAACGCTTCAAAAAGCACAGCAGTCATATTCAGCTTACGTCGCTATTCCACTCCACCACCATTAAGATTCGATAATGATTTCATACCTTGGCAGCCTTCTGTCAAGTACCTTGGAGTCACGTTAGACAAGAGGTTAACCTGGGGGCTTCACATAGCTTCTAAACTGCAACAAGCATACCAGCGCCTCTCTATGCTATTCCCTATCCTAAACAAAAAATCAGTAATACAAAAAAAATGCTCAATATTAATTTACAAGCAATTACTTCGCTCACTAATTACCTACGCCTGCCCTATCTGGGGTAACTGCGCAGCGACACACTTAAGAAAAATACAAATCTTCCAAAACAAAATATTAAGGATAATAACAAACGCACCATGGTTCATACGCAACGAAAGTCTTCATAAAGACCTCCGAATCATTAAAATCCAAGATCACAAAAGAGCTCTCGCCGAAAATTTCCATAGTTCACTCCATAAATCAACTGGCTCATTACATTTCAACCTACACATACGTCCACCACTTCAAAGACGTCTAAAACGCGGTCGTCCGCAAGATCTTATTCGATAATGACTATTAAATAAATATCAAACTATAACGAATAATTACAAATAATATTATATTCTTTATCCACACTTTCACTATTGTCTACATGTCTGATCATTCTTAACTTGATTACCATTGTCTGTCACTATTGTTATTACTTATTATCGCTATTACTACTTAAATATTATCATGTTAAAATAGTCAAAAAATTATATTACTAAGTATCCATAGATGTAGATAGCCTTACAGGCTAGGAATGTCTTATTATTTAATAAAAAAAAAAAATAATAATAATAATAATAATAGTAAATAATAATAAACAAATAAAAAATACTTTAAAATTTTTTAATTTATATCGATTAATAATAACAAGTAATAATAGATTTTTCGATCTTCAGTAAGCATATGATTAGAAGAAGAAAAACCTCTCTACATCAGCACTTCCATGTATTAATAAGAGAGCATCTTTAATCACTTTTACAACGTCTAGATATTTTTCTTCTTTAGTAATGGATTTTTTATGAAAATGTTGTTGCCAATATAAATCAATTCGGTAGTCACCAGATCCTATACCATATCCTTTTCATATTGTATAGTCCGCGACATGAAAAGTGGCCGATTTGTACCGCGACCCGTTGCGGCTTCCCTACCTGTTAGCCATTGGTTCTCAACCTATACCACCTCCTGCCCGGTGCGTGGCGGTCGCAGTACCACGCGTCTGCGCGCAATGTGTATTTCATACCTATTATATTCCATACATTATAGTAGATTGGTTTTTTTGAGCACCCTTAGCGGATCCTCTGGAATGCCTGGAGGGCAGCTGCAGAAAGTACTGTGGTAGGGGATATAGTAATACACATAATACAAACACGTTTTATGGCACTCGTGTTTTATTTTTTTGTATGTTGTTTACTGTGCGCTCGTAAACAACTATTTTTTACACTGTTTTTCTCCTGCGTTACCGTGTAATCAATTTAAAAATGTCGTTTTCTGATTCAGATACTCACAGTCAGAGTAAAAAAATTATTTATAGTGTGTATTCATTTTTAAAAGAATTATCAAAGAAGTCAGATTTAACTGCTGATTTTTTTAAAAATGCGCAAGTAGTTACTGCCGAAGCTTGTGGTGTGGGATATCGTACTGTAAGACGGATTTGTGCTGAAGGAAAAAACAATATTAATCCAGAAACACCAAATGCGGATCCTACGTTTGTTTCTCCGCGTAAAGGGTATAAACGCGCAAAAACTGTTACAGAGCTGGGTGATTTCGATTCCGATGTTGTGAGGAGAACTGTCCACGAGTTTTACGACCGAGGTGAGTACCCAACGGCTCAATTAATATTAAATGTCGTAAAAAAAAAACAAATTACACTGGGTGCGTTCGATCAATGCAAAGGCTCCTAAAAAATTTAAAATTTACATACAAAAGATGTAACGATGGTCGTATGTTTTTAATGGAGAGGAATGATATCGTCGCACTTCGGTGTAAATTTTTACGAGAAATGTGTACGCTGCGAGAATATAAAGACGATCGGCCAGTGGTTTATCTTGATGAAACGTGGGTAAACCAAAACCATTCACGCACCCTTATTTGGCAAAATGAAAATAATTCAGGTGGTTTGAAGGTGCCGACGGGCAAAGGAGGCCGACTTATTATATGCCATGCAGGATGTGCTCGCTACGGGTTTATAAAAGGTTCGAAATTGGTATTTCGAAGCAATACCGGAAATACCACGGATTATCATAATCAGATGAATGATGAAGTGTTCAAGGAGTGGTTTATTCAACTGCTAAAAAATCTAGAAGAGCCATCAGTTATAGTCATGGATAATGCGCCCTACCATTCAATCCTCAGAGACAAATATCCTAAAAGTAATTGGAGAAAAGCCGAAGTACAACAATGGTTAAATGAAAAAAATATAGAGTTCCATCCATTGGAAACATTACCTGAACTTCGGCAAAAAGTTAAAAACCTATTGCCACGTGAAAAAAAATATGAGCTGGATGATATTGCAATTGAAATGGGTCATGAGGTAATCCGTCTTCCACCATACTATTGTAAATATAACCCGATAGAGTTAATTTGGGCTCAGGTGAAGGGCGAAGTGGCGAAAAAAAACAATACTTTTAAAATGGTTGACATTGAACGTCTAACACATGAAGTATTGGATGCAGTGACAGTAGACGATTGGAAGAAATGCGTTCGTCATGCAGAAAAAATCCAGGACGAGGACAACCAAAAAGAAATAATGAGGGACACCATGATGGAACCAATGATTATGACAATATTACCAGATGACAGTGACTGGAGTGATGACGAAGAAAATCACGGATAAGATATGTGTCTTAAATTATATTAAATTAAAATTATTTTTTTGTTATGTTTGGTTTGAATAAAAAATTGAATATAAAATATTTTACAGTAATTTTAGTAAATTATGTTTAACTCTTTCGTTCCTGATTTCTGTCTAAAAATACATAATGATGTAAAAAAAAGTAATTATAAATAGATAATAAATAATGGTTATGGTTTGTTAACGTCTTTGTTAATACTTTTAAAATTGAAGTATAAAATCATTTGTATAGGAGTTTTGGAGTTTAGGAGTTATCGCGTTGATTACGCGTTGAAATGGTTAATTCAAAAAAAACGCGGCAATTAATTTAAATAGATTAAGAACCACTAAGGCGAAACGGTCGCTAGGTTCGTGACGGTCATCGGCCACTTTTCATGTCGCGGACTATAGTAATCTCCATTCATCCAGCAATAAATCCATGTCTATATTTAAGGGCAGTTTTCTAGCAAGTTTTAGTATATTGTTTGAACTTGGGTTTGAGCACCTTTCAGCAGGATTTAAGCAACGTAAATTTTTCAAAATAGATTTGGTTAATATGTATATTTTTGACAAGCAGCAGTTTTTCTTGTGTAAAAATATCATCAATGTTAAGAACCAACCAGTTAAAACGGCCCTACACAGGGCCACCAAATTTTTAAGTTCATAAATATATAATATTTATGTATAATATTAAATACCTACATTTATTATTATATATTTGAAATATATAATATAAGATATTAATAGCAAGTATATATTTTTACTTATTGAAAGTGACAATATTTTGTTGTACCCATTTAATAAAATATAATTTAATATGGTCCCTTGGTAGCTGATGACCAAATAATGATTTGTATCATTAAATAATATTATCTATTTGTTTTCTAATAAGTTAAATTATTTATAACACACATTTGTTAAAAATTATGTTTTTATGGTATAAGTGTTAAATATTCATATAGGTGTAAACCATTGATATGTGTTATTTTATTTTTGTTATTAGTGCTAGGTACTTAAACATAAATTATTTTTGTAAATGGTGTAGAATTATAAAAACGGCAAGTACATATTGCTAAAATATATTTTATAGTATTTTTATTACTATTTATTTATGCCATGTGCCCTTTATCACAAAAATTATGATCTTATTCATGTGAGATTCTAACAAAATTCTGCAAGTCCGTATGTGAGAAAAGGCACAAGTCCTACAATTATTAAATTCAATGTGATAATGGTCACAAACCGATGGACTGTTTTACTATACTACAATAAATATATTACTTATAATATATATATTATATCACATATACATATTTGGTATTATTTTAGTATACTACAAATTTACATTCAAGCAATCAATAACATTTAGCCGCCGCACGTGTTGTCGCGCTACTTTCGTCAATTCTAAGAATCCTGACGGGTGACATTTATCCAAAATGCACATCGCCAATAATCAGTTTTTATTACTAATAAAAACTCAAGGATAACAACAACAACACCTGCATCGGTACTCTTTTGATTCACCTCCTAGTCTCTACCGTGTATCTATTAGCTAGGGGAGACTCAGTATGAGTCTCTGTCCAGAGCTGAATCAGAATTAGTACAACCGACGCTTGTAAAACTTAGCTGGTCGTGGAGCTTACCCTCCACATCGCCGCCAGTCTAGGTCTATTCCCAAAATACTTTTAACTAGTGTTAATAACTTAATTTCTCGGGCAGATGCTTTTCGCTCTGTCCTCAAACTTATATAAATTTCATAAACAATTATACTGTGTTTAACTTAATAAAATTACTTATACTTAAAATTACTATGTCACTTCTTACTCTGCAACCTCTCCTTTTAAAAACCTATTCACCATCAACGTCGTCGAATTCAAAATATAAGCGTTAGTGAGGGATCACTACACTGGTCCCAACGCCTCCTCATTTTTAGCTTTCGCATTTACGTCGACCACAGTCCAGTCATTAACACCATACCTACCATTGTGTATAATTCGTAAGGTTTATGCCTTATCCCACAACCACCCACTTGCCGCAATCGACCGCAATTGTTGATCGAACCAATATATCCACTAATAATCTGATGTAAAACTATTTATGAATTACATGTCTTTATTTACGTAATTGTAAAAATTCTTTTTTAGTGTAAAACGAAAAAAAAATTAAATAGATATTTCTTTATTTTTGACAAATATTAACAGTGGCAATTGTTCGGTATGTACAAATGATTAGTTGATGATCTGGATTATTATTATTATTATTATTATTATTTGATCATTTTATTCCATCTTGAACTTGGGCACTGCAGTTATATTACTGATGATGTCTGTAGGAGATAAATTCGTAAAACATTTTAAATACATGAGCTGCTCATTATTTAGTGTTGACTTCTTCGGTTTCTTCGGTGGTTTTTGTTTAGGTATCGCCAATCTGTTGGGTAGCAGCTTTTGCATTCTTACGGTTGGTAGAGGCGAGTCATACATTTTATTAGCTTCTCGTTGAATTAATTTTACTGCTTCACACTTTAATTTTATATTTTTGTACTTCTTTGCTTTACTTTCCTCAATCAAATGTAATATTTGTTCGGTTTTTTTCCATAGAGGTTTGGGGAATTCATCTGAATCGTTAAGTGTTTTATACAATTGTTTAAATAATGATATAATAACTTTAGATGGTCGAGTAAGATCTCCATATGGTTTGTTAAGTTCTGCGTAAATATCCAATGACATCAATTTTATATTGAATAAAGTGTCATTAAAGAAGATGGATTTGATGTTCTTCAAGCTAGTTTGGTTATTTGCAGTTAAAATTTGGTTGATTCCATCTATATTTGACACTATATTCTGTTTCAATTTGTTTTTGTATTTACGTCTACCATCGTTATACTGCTGCTTATTATTCAAAACTTTATGAGAATTTTTAATCATGTCCAAAATTGACATATTATCTCTAGTTTTTTTATCCAGCATTACCAATCTTTTTGTAAATTGTTCTTCAGACTCCCAGTACATTTCTAGAACTGGTTCTAATCGAACTTCTTTAGCAAATTCTTCTAATGGTCTTTGATAAGCGTAACTCATATAGTCATTGTTATTTTCTTTGCTAAAATCGCAATCAGATCTAACAAAATCGTAATTTAATTTATCGATGTTAAACTTTTTTTTCCATTCTGGTGGACTCAACCATGTTAAAATCATATAACAACCTTCTGGTATCATTATGCGTTTCAATAGTCTTAGTACTTCATTCTCAACACCTTCATATACATGCGTACATTCTTCCAATTCGTTTTTTGGAACTTTTGTATTAGCTATTTCGATATTCACTTCATCTTTAATATTTTTTAGTCGATTTTCTATGTAGTCAATAAATTGTGAATACGATTTTTTTACTTGTCTAAATTGACGGACTTTGCAGATGTAGTCATTATTATCTCGTCTAATACTATTGTTAATAACTGACCACTGTTTATCAATATACAAAGTCGATAGTTTTATATATTCAACTTCTTCTATATCTAAATCATACCTTATATAATGTGTATTCAAATTGTTATATAAATATTGATGATTCACCAATTCAATTATATCAAGAGGTGTTATTTTTTCTTTAGCATTCAACATTTTTTTAAAGGCTATTTTTTCATTTTTTGATTTTACATTCGTTAAATGTATTACATCATCAATAGTTACAGTTTTATTAATGTCACTTAGTTTTTTTAGTACCTCAAATTTAAAAATATCTTCATTTATTTTGATTTCTTTATTATTTTCGGTTTTTTCTTCTAGTTTTTCTGGTAAATTGAGAATTAATTGTTTTGCATTTTCTTTAAATTTTATGTTTGAAACTGAATAATGTCCCAAAGAAATCATTGAATCTGAGGAATTAACTTTAAGGTCCATTTCTAAATTGTTAAAAAAAATTATATGAAATTATAAATATAATTAATGTTTTATGTTTTTAAATATATGATGTAAACAAGCAGTCGTTATTCTATTGCCTAAGATACAAATGCGGTATGGTATATATATATATATATGTTTTAATTTTTACACAAAAAAATTGCAGTGCTACAAAAATGAAATTGCATTACAAAAGAAGTGTTGTACAATTAACATGATACAAAAGGTTAGGTACCTATATTGCTGTGCAATAATTGTCGAGTGTGCCATTGAAATAGCAATGAAAACAGATTCTGAGTTGAGATGGTGTGTCATCCTAGCATATTTGTATAAATAATCAAATGTATAATTAATAAAAATAAAAAAACTCATGGCAATAAATACCGTACATTTTAGGACATTTTTTTTTTTAAGTTCACTAGGTAATAATATTCAGTATATAATTTTTTATTTTTGTAATAAACAAAAAATTTCTTTTTAAATATTATAATATATATTTTAATTAATATAGGTTCTGCTAATGCTTCTAGTAAAGACATTTAGAAAAATCTACAGATAGTGAATAATTTTAATACTTAATAGTAAATTATTGTCTATTATTATTTACTTGTTGCATTTTTTTTTTTTAGAAAAAAACTGTACTTCTTCGAACAGTTACAAATTTGAAGTATGAATTCCATAATGAACGATAATTATATAAATTAAAATAATGATAAAAACAACTATTTTGTGACAAGTGAACATTTATATAACTTTCCAATGAAAACAATAGAAGATTTGAATATTTTTGAAGCCAAATTATTGGAAACCACTTTTAGGCCCAAAATAGTGTGTAAATATGAACTTAAATCTATATACATATATATAAATGAATATATGTCCGTCTGTCTGTCTGTCTACCTGTGTGTCCTTTGGTTACCATGGTAATGATAATTGATTAATGCGTTTTGCGATAATATTATACTTGTGAACATTTTATCTAAAATACGTTATAGTTGACAGGAACATAGGCAGTACAGTACGACATACGCAGTTAATTATAGTTGCTGAGAACTACGTGCTTTTAAAAACGAACATAGAAATATAAATTTTAAATAGTATTCATAGTGGTGTAGTTTTATGTATTAATAATTATTTATATATTAAAAATAAAGACTGCATTAGAAAATTAGACGATACACATATTTTTTATTGGACTTGTGTAAAACAATGTGATGCAAAAATTTGGACGTTTTGTAAAAACAATGTACATTATTGTTACAGTGTCTGGGTGGACCTGGACCACTTTACCCCGGAGGACCACTCGGAATATGTCCGAGAACAATATTAGTTTGCTGGCGCCTGGTGAATTAAATTGACACCATAAAAATACACCTTTTTAATTGGGCGGGTAGGCAACCTAATGCGCACGACGACCAATGGAGGACAGGTAGTATAACAAGTTACTTATAAGGGAAGGGGGTCTCTGTGGTCAAATCGGTCTGGTGCAATGACCACAGAACTCACAACAAAATAGGGGGCTTAATATTAAGCGTCAGCCAAATGATGAAGAAACGGCCGGTATTCTGGTGGAATTCTGACATCGCGGAACAGCGGAAGCGATGCCACAAAGCTAGAAGGGCATATACCAGGAAGATCAAAAAGGCGGGAGTAGCCGGTAGCACAGCAGAAAGGCAGCTCTACAGAGACGAAAGGAAAGCACTGTCGTCAAAAATCCTCGAGTCGAAGGAGCAACACTGGAGAGATCTGTGCGCAAAAGTAGACGGTGACCCGTGGGGTCTGCCATACAAGATCGTGATGAGGAAGTTAATGCGGCGTAGACCCATCCCGGGCCTAGAACTCCCTGGCCGCCTTGAAGAGATTGTCAGGACACTTTTCCCGACAAGAAACACCTCAGAAAGAACAATACTAGCCGTCGACGAGGAAGAGCTCGAGCGCTCGAAATTCACGACCGCCGAACTAGTAGCGGTAGCAAGGTGCCTGCCCAATGGAAAGGCACCGGGGCCCGACGGTATTCCTAATGAAATTTTAAAAGCAGCGGTTTTGATGCACCCAGAATATTTCGCGGCTCTGTTCAACAGCTGCATCAAAAGCTCATATTTCCCAATTGACTGGAAAAAGGCTCGGCTCGTGCTACTCCACAAACCCAGCAGACCTCTCGATAACCCCACGGCATATCGCCCGTTGTGTATGATTAACGCAACCAGCAAGCTCTTCGAGAAGCTAATCACCCGACGTCTCAGGGCACATCTTCAGGGCGCGGGACACCAGGCTCCAAATCAATTTGGTTTCAGGCCGGGGAGATCCACAATAGACGCGATGGCCAGGCTACGCTCGATAGTACAAGAAGCTGGTGGTCGAGGATATGCGTACAACAAATTTGTTGGCATGCTTACGTTAGACGTCAAGAATGCTTTCAACAGTGCTTCGTGGGACGCAATTCTCCAAGCACTGGTAAAGACTGAGACTCCGAAGCACCTGCGTAACATCCTCGGCCAGTACCTACTAAACATGCAAATAACTTACCACAGGGCAGACGGGACGGAATGCGCAGTGGATATGAGCTGTGGGGTTCCCCAAGGATCGGTGCTTGGGCCGGACCTATGGAACCTGCTATATGATGATCTACTGAAGATACGCCTACCAGAAGGTACCGAAATTATAGCGTTCGCGGACGATGTCGCAGTTGTTTGTACGGCCGAGGTTCCATTTTTGCTCGAGGAGAGGTTGGGCACAGCAATGCGTGATATCGTGTCCTGGATGGAAGACCACGGGTTGGAGCTTGCTCTGGAAAAAACAGAAGCGATAGTCTTCACAAACAGATACAAGAGAAACACCATGGAAATCATTTTCCCACCGCACATTTTCGCATCTACCCGATGCGTGAAGTATCTCGGTGTGCATTTCGACCCGAGGCTACATTTTGGTGAACATGCCACACTAGCTGCAAAGCGAGCCGCGGAAGCTAGCCGATGGCTAACACAGCTTCTACCAAATCTGAGGGGCTGCAAACAAAGCACACGGCGTCTGTTGGCATCCGTTGTGACGTCTAGGCTGCTATACGGAGCGCCGATCTGGTATTCAACGATCGCGGCAAAAGCACTTAGCACCATGGAATCGGCGTACAGAAGAATATTGCTGAGGGTTGCTTGTTGTTACCGAACAACATCCTACGCTGCTGCTTCGGTGGTGGCGAGCATGCTCCCACTCGCTCTGTTGGCCGAGGAAAGGATGAACCTCTATAGTGGATTACAGAAGGAAGCGGCCAGGGAGATAGCTCTATCCAAGTGGCAACGCAGCTGGGAAGCCCCAACGCAGAACGGCAGATGGACCTTCAGACTTATAAAAGATGTTAAACCATGGATACAGAGGAAACACGGCGAGGTGTCGTTTCACCTGAGCCAGGTTCTGACTAACCACGGGTGCTTTAACCAGTACCTCATGAAGTATGGCAAACGTGAAACTGACGAGTGTGCTCATTGCGGAGCGAGCCCGGATAGCGCGGAGCACGCCGTTTTTGAATGCGACGCATGGCACCACTGGCGCCACGAGGCGTGTATTTATCTGGGGGTAGACCAGCTTACCCCAGATAACATGGTAAGCACCATGCTGGTTTCAAAAGAAGCGTGGACGAGAGTCGATGAACTCATTACCAAAATAATGATGCGAAGAGAAGCAGAAGAAAGAAGATTAGAACGAGAGAGACCTGGGGTATGATAGCACGGGACGCGAATCCAGACCGGCTGGTCCTGGATACCAGGTCGCGAAATAACCAAGGGAAAATCCAAAGATTTGAGAATACTAAATTAGTTAAGTTTTATTTTACTGTAGGCTAAACAGCCGACGTAGGAGGGATAGAGCCTTCCATTTGTTGTTAGTATTAATATTGTAAATACTGTAATTTGCTGTAAATGTTCTACATTGGTTTTTTGCGTAATAAACGATGGGGGTCAGGAGGAAGTAATGCCAACGCAGTTCCCTCCTGTCCCTCGATACCACCATAAAAAAAAAAAAAAAAAAATATTAACTTAATTGACTAGGTATATATACATATACATATCGATGGCTAAGAGGCCAAAAGTTGTACGTCCAATTTTTCTCAAAATCGTTTTATTAGTCCATAGAGTTTATTTGAGTCGTCTTTTTGATTTGGTAAAACATTATAAGTCAATATCATAATTAATACATGTTTTATTTATACTTTAATTTTTGTGCTTTTAGCGCAAGATAGGTTTTTTTAGTGCACACATATAACAAGTCCTAATTTAATGAGACATACAATAAATATTTTAACATGATCTTAATATTAAGTCCGGACTTGTTACTTTTGTCAAAAACAATTCATTCGATTTTGGAAGTGTAATGTTTTAGATAATTTGCTTATCTTTTTATAAAAAATGAATATGTCCGGACGTATTATTTTTTCGAAAAACTATTTTTAATCTATATCGTTTTAATCACTGATGATACGTCGATACGTTGATCCGTCGATACTTCATAAATCATAATAATATTATTATCGATAAGATTTTAATATTGATATAATCATTTTTATGACAATCGCGACATTATATTGTGTTGTAGTTGTGTACACTGTACAGTCTGTGACTTGTGAGTTTCTTATTTTATTTTAATTTATTAATAGTCAATACAATTAGTTAAAATAATTATAATATTATAATTATTATCATGTATTCCGGGCATTCTAGCAGTAGAGCTAAAAAGATGCTGTTGCTTACACAAAACAAAGAATCAAATAAAAAACATGACGAAGGTAAGTCAATTTATTATAATAATATTATAATATAACGAAATAAAATAATATCGTCATAAACTAGATGATATGACTATCCATCAAATGAACGGGATTAAAAATATGAAAAATATTACCCTGTTTAACTATGATGGCCAAGACAATAGCTGCAATGAACAAATGTTTGTTCAGGAATGGATTAACTCTATACAAAGTTTTGAAGACGATTTTAATGCTGTGAATCCGATTTTTTTCGACGGTAAGTTTTTCAAATTATATAGGTATTTTTTGTTTTGGTCACGCTCAATTTGTCTTATTGCTGTTGGTGAAATGGTATAATATTATAGTACCTATTTTGTAATATATTATAATATTATAATAAAATCATAAAACAAATTTTAGGTTCTGGGCGGAGCGATGAATGTATTGACTTTACAATAATGTATGGTTTTTTATTTTTTTTTGTGTGTCTGTCATCACTATTTAGAAAGGAAAAATGCTTAGATTTTCTTCAACAATATTTTTTTTGATAGAAAAGTGAATCTAGTTAGTAGAGGGGAGGAGGGTCAAAAGTAAAATATTATTCCTAATAGTTTTAAAAAGCGCAGTGAAAAACAAAATAAAAATTAAAAAAAATGGGAATTTTTACGTGAAATTGGTTTTCGACAAAATCGATTTTGGTTTTTGGTGTAACTCTAAAACGAAATAATAATTGTAGATACATGACATTTTCACTGGTTGTTTATATTAGCATTTTTTATACACGATAACATTTTCAAAAAATATTGATTTCTTTTGAATTATTTATGGAAATTTTCAGTTCCAAATTTGTTTAGTTTTATTGTCTACGAATGACAATAACATTTTATTAAAATACATTAAATGTAATACAATGCTCCTGATATATTATTGTTACAATAGAAGTTGAAATATGTTAAAAATACATAAGCACAATTTTTTTATAAGCATTTAAAGTTCGAATTTTGACAAAATTTATCAAATTTAAAATTTAAAAATTATTTATGTTCAACTTGTATAGCTAAGGACTAAAAATTTAAAACAAGGTCCCACGTAAATACCTAGGTCTTAATATATAAACTACTGTATTTCCAAAAATATCATAAAATATAATTAGTAATAGCATAGGCTGACTGACCGTTTTCACTCAGAATCGTTTTTCTAATGCAATTATATTATATCATTGAATTCAAATTTAACACAATCCATTACAGTGACCCACTTGCAACCTACTATACAGCAGAGCGACACCTAGTTTTTTTTCGTTCATTTTTGCAAATAGTTTTGTTGACAATTTTTATTTTTATAATACATAAAATATAATATCATAGGTTAACTTACGGTTTTAAATATTTAATGTTAGCTCCACACTCTCACAAGGTCGCCTCGTCGAGTGTCTAGTCGAGTTAACGCGAGGCGAGGCAGCACACGAATGCATAGTCTACACTCTCGTGTAGTCTCGTGACTCACTCAGTTGTTTTTAGCGGTTGTAAAAAATGGACGTGGTTGAAATAACAGCTGCGGCTGCATTGTGTGCATACAGTTATCATAATTTTCTAAATTTAAGCCAATCAAAAAAAATTAAACAACCCAATAAGAGGAGATGGTGGACAACAACAATACACAGAAACAGAACAAAGTAAGTTAGTTTGATATTAAGTATTGACCTTAATGGCGTAATAAAAAAAATGAAGGATAGAAAAATTATAATTTGTACTACTCTTTATTTTCTAATAACATTTTTCTTTCAGGCAAAGCATGGAAAATGTATTTGTAGAATTGTTATATGAACCTTCAGGCGAGTTTGAAAATTTTACTAGAATGTCATTATCAGATTTTGAATATATACTCACTTTAATTTCACCTATTATTTCAAAACGAGATACTGAACTGAGAGATTCAATCCTAGCTAAAATAAGACTAGCAATTACGCTACGATTTTTAGCTACAGGTGATAGTTATAAAAACCTTCACTTTTTGTTTAAAGTATCTAGCCAAATAATATCAAAGATTGTACCAGAAGTATGTGCAGCAATCAACAAAGTTCTTAAAAATGAAGTGAAGGTAAAAATATTATAATTATTTATTTAATAAATAACACTTTTCATAGTAAAATTATATTTTAAATGGTGCAAAAGGAAATAAATTTTTTTTTATTTGAACAACCTGTTCGTAAAATAAAATAAAAATTTAACAATAAAAACATAAAAATTAAATTTTTAAATTTTATATGAAAACATTTTTAAACAAATATTAGAAATTAAAATAAATTAGTTACTTTGTGCTAGAATAACTAGGAACATAATTATATAAGCTAAATATTAATACTACACTATCATCACTGGTTGTGACTTTCTTTATAATTACCAACAGTAGTGTAATAAGCTGTATCCACTATATTTTGAATATGAGAGTTAGAGCCTGTCGATTGGTTTGAAGTATTACTTAGTGTATTTGAATTTGAATAAGTAGAATATGTCGTTAAAGGTTGTTCTGGAATAAGTATTGAAAGTGGTTGACACGGCGAATCAGAATAAGAAGTTACAGTAGATGATGATTCATTTGCAGTATTCATTCCTGTAGAGAATGCTCGAGAAAATGTAGGCTGTAGTGAAGATAACAAGGGATTACTAAGCCGATGGATAGCGTTGAACAAACATTCCATAAATATCGTACATAAAAAGTTCTCGTTCGTTTTCCGGTAACTTACGTAATTTGTTTGCAAGTATCCTTCCCTATAAATTATACTCATCCTCTTCGTGTTTTTTATTTAAAACACTTTCTAAAGTATTAAACGCCCTCTTCATTTGTCTCCCAGCCTCTTCAACTTCAGGATTTCCTCGCCGGCGAGATGTTGGTCGTTGTATCAGGATATTTTCTTGTGTTGGTTGACTAGTTATATTGGTAGGAGAATTAAATTCATTTCCGTCACCATTATCGTCGTTATCATGTGGTCAGTTATTTGCGAAATGTTTCTCTAAAATATTAAAAAAGAGCATTTAAATCCGTTGTCTAGTAATTACATTATACAATACAATGCCTATAAATATTAATTATTTATTTTAATTTATATTTCAGCTACCATCAACTTCAAGTGGTTGGTTAGAAATAGAAAAATGGTTTGGAGAAAAGTTTCCACATTGTATCGGAGCAATTGATGGAAAACACAGTTTTGCAATGCCCAGTTAACACTGGTTCAGAATACTACAATTATAAAAACTCATTTAGTATTGTGTTAATGGGATTAGTTAGTAGTAACTATCGTTTTCTGTTTGCTGATATAGGGAGTCAAGGTAGAATTAGCGACGGTTGCGTGTTTAAAAATTCTTTGCTGTGGAAAAAAATTTGCTCAAACAGCCTTAACATTCCTGCTCCTTCTCCCCTTCATGGCTCAAATGTTGATTTACCATATGTTTTCCTAGGAGATGGAGCATTTGCTCTTCATACCAACTTGATGAAACCATTTCCCGGAAACCATGAGATTGGCTCTCCAAAACGCATTTTTAATCATAAATTATCAAGCTTTCGTGTTGTGATTGAAAATGTATTTGGAATAATGGCTACTAAATTCCGAATTTTCAAAAAACTAATTTCAATTGAGTTAGAAAAAGTTTCCATCATAACAATGACATGTGTGCTATTGCATAATTTTTAAAGGAGAAATGAAACGGCTGCATCAATTTATACTCCTCCTGGTACAATAGACATTTGTGATAATACTGGAGTGATAATTCAACCGGGTTCATGATGTAGAAAGTAATAATAATGAGGATAGTTCATATCATCCATCTTCACATTCATCCCAGTCATCTGAATATGCAATCCCTATAAGTGTTTCTACAAATATAAAAATACAATCTGATAAAAGTCCAAAGAAAAAAGAAAACGCTTTAAGTCTCTTAAAAAATGTTTATATTGATCAAACAAGTTCTGACTCGTGTTCAACTCAATTGTCTGTTAATAATGAGCCAAAAACGCTGACTAGAAAAAGGAAACAAAATGTTTACCGTGGGACTTGGAAACGGGCAATTATATAAAAAAAAAAGAATGTCAGGATCTCAATATGTTAATAGGTCAAATTGATAAAAAAAAAAAAATGCCCAAGCAAGTAAATTGTGAAAAGTGTAAATTTCAATGTTCATTCAATTTTACTGAAGAAATACGAATTGAAATATGTCATAACTATTGGGATTTGGGCGATTCCACACTTCAAAAATGCTATTTGACTTCGAATATTGTGGAAAATTCTATCAAACGTCACTGACCAAGAACAGATGATCCCTTAAAACAGAAGACAAAAAGTAAGTGTTTTGAGTACTACCTGACAGATTTAAATGGGATTAAACACAGAGTCTGTCAAAAATTCTTCTGTTTAACATTGCACATAACATTTCCGGTAATTAAATTGGCAATGAAAAATTGCAATGAAGCAGGCATGTTTGTTGGTGTCGATGGGCGTTTAGGAAGAACGCCTCTAAATAAAAAGTCCGACAAAATGATACAAGAAGTAAAAAATCATATTCAATCATTTCCAAAAATGGAATCCCACTATTGTCGCTATGATACAAAAAAGTTATACCTGTCATCTGATTTGAATATATCAATCATGTATAGACTTTATTACAGTACGTCACCTGCTGAGCCTGTGTCTAAAATCGTATACACACGAGTATTCCATGAATTTGATCCAGCATTATCATTTTACAAACCGAAAAAATATCAATGTACCAAGTGTAATAATTATAATAAATTAATAACTGTGTCACATCAAGCCTACTTACTGATAAAATTAAAACTGATTGGTCAGAGCATAAAAGGCGAGAAAAAGAATCCTTAGATACGAAAAAGGAAGACAAGAAAATAGCAATTGATAATAAAGGAAAACATTATCGTTCAGTGTCATTCGATATACAAGCAGTTCTTAATCTTCCACATGCTGGAGACTCGCAAATATACTATAAACGAAAATTCTCAGTATTTAATTTCACTATTTATGAACACCATAGTTCAAATTGATTCTGCTTCGTATGGGACGAATTAAATGGAGGAAAAGGATCAACAGAAATCGGAACATGTCTTTTACAATATTTAGAAAATTTACCCGAAACAGTCGAACACGTGGTTACATATTCAGATACGTGTGGTGGCCAAAACCGAAATAAATATACTATGACTGCAATTCTGTACGCTGTTCAAACAATTGATCACCTTCAGACAATTGATATAAAGTATATGGAGTCGGGCCATTCGTATCTCGAAGCGGATTCGATGCATACATGCATTGAACGGGCAAGAAAGCACAAAACAATTTATACAACACGGGAATGGTCACTATTGATTCAGATGGCAAGAATAAAACCACAATCTTACATCTTGAATGTAAATACATACAAAGATTTTTATGACTTTCAAAATATGGCATCTGGAACTAATTGGAACCGTAATATAGTAGGTATGAATGATAAAATGAAATGGCTAAAAATGAAATGGATCCGTTTTGAAAAATCAAAACCATTTATGGTACAATTCAAATATAATTTATCTGGTGAAAAATGTATGGAACTTAATGTAATGCCAAATACTCCTAAAAAGACATCAAAAAATACAAGTGCAGCAGTTTTGAAAAAAGTATAGAAGTACAAGAGTCAAATTCAAGTTTCTGATGCAAAAAAAAGTGACCTACTAAACTTGCTAAAAAGTGGTGTTATTCCAAAGGAATATGACTCATTGTACAATAATATTCCGACTACAAAAAATAAAAAAAAAACACGATTCCATGGTCTGAGACTGACAGCGAAGAGGAAACAACATAATAGGTACTATTATTAATTGTTTTATTTATAATAATAACATTTTTAACATTTCAACTTTGGTTTTATACTCAACAGTATTATTTTTTTTTCATAGAATTTTTTATTATTTAGAGTAAAGTATACTTTTTATTTTTTATTTTTATTTGCCAACAGTATTTTGATTTTGTTTTTATGAGTAAATTTGTCAATAAATTATTATGAATACAAATTATAACTATGTTAATGTATAGTTATGTATAACATATATTTATAATTATTACACTAAATAATATGATATCTTCAACTAGCATGAAATATCATTGAGGACGGGTTTTATTTGACTAAAAATTGGATGAAAGATGCTACTTTATTATTTTTCACATTCAATAAAAAATTCCAATATTTTTATATTTTTAACTTTTTTTCTGCAATTATATAAATATATTGAATTTTGTATATCAAAAAAAGTTAGTCTTAAGTACATTTTAACTATTTATATAATTAATTAATTAGAGTTTATATTAAATTAACAACTTTTAATATGTCCATCAAAACCTTATATGTCCACGGTAAAAATATATTATAATTGCCATTCATAACAAGTCCCATTTAAATTTGAAAGAAACATTATAATTACGTAAAAAAAAATTTTAAGACCTAAAAGTAATAATTTATGTAATCTGCAGAATATTTTACAAATAAATCAGTTGCAACACCGAAAAACAAAAATCTACAACACAAATTATTTGGTGTAAAATAATTTAAAATCTTAAAACTGCTCTCCTGTAAAATTTTATGTTTGGGACATACAACTTTTGGCCTCTTAGCCATCGATATATACACACGGCTGCGAGCTGGTCTCTTGAGTCGACGGCAATTCAGGTGTGAAGGTGATCTCGATATGCTGGAACCCAGAATAATTATAATAGTACTGATAACGAATGCGCACAATGCGACTTAATAAAAATATAACCTTGATTTTACAATGATAAGTGCATGATAAGTAGTCGTAAACAAGCTTCGATTTTCAACTTCAGTATCTTGTTCGATGGGAAAGGGAATTTAGTTGCTGCATTGGGAAGGTCTAAATGTAAACCACTAGATTTAAAAAACACAGTGATAAATAACAAAAAAATTTTGGAGAACCAGGAATTTTTACGCAAAACCAGTTTTTGACAAAATCATTTTAGTTTTTGGTGTAACTCTAATATATGAAATTTTCACTGAATGTTTATATTAGATTTTTTTATACACTATAACATTTTCAAAATATTTTGGATTGTTTTCAGCTGTTTAAGGACATTTTATGTTCCCAATTTTTTTAAGTTTTTTTTCTATGAATGTCAATAAAATGTTATTTGTTAGTAAAACAAATTATCTGATTAACTAACTATCAAACTAACTTACTATCATTAGGAAAGGGTAGATTCTACTTTGGAGAAATATGACTAGAGTTAGACGTGATCCATGCTTTGCGAGAGACAGTACTTGCACCTTCACAGACGTATTGTATTAACAACCAATTTATTACAAGTTTTGAAGAGTCGAATAAAAAAATTTCATAACAATTTCAATTTGAGTTAATACTCTATATTGTTACCTGTCATCCATTCACTTCAAAATCTAACTCTGTAGGTGGGATCACTACAATGTTATGAACCGGTACGCAATTTTTTTATTCAAGCATTGTATAAATAATCAAATGTATAATTAATACAAATAAAAAAAACTCATGGTAATTAAATACCGTACATTTTAAGAAATTTTTTTTTAAGATAGAAAAACAATTGGCAAATGTTGTATTAAATTTTCAAATGTTAGCCATCAAAAGGAAAATTGTCTTAAATTTCTAACAAAAATAATTATCGAATTTTCGCAATTATGATGTAGTTAATCAAAATTCTAACTTCAGACAATCATAAAAAGTTATTATGCATTTACGCTCAACTTTTGAGATTCTGAGCTGAGCGATGAATGTATTGACTTTACAATGATGTGTGTTTTTTTACACGATAAGTAGTTAAAATAATGCTTCCATTTTAATTTCAGTATCTTGTTCAATGGGAAAGTGAATCTAGTTAGTGGTTATCAAATTCAGCGGGAAAAACAAAAAAAAAATAAGGAAAAAGGGGAATTTTACGCAAAATTGGTTTTTGAACAAATCGATTTTGATTTTTGGTGTAACTCTAAAATAAATGACCGTTGACACATAAAATTTTCACTAAATGTTTATATTATCTTTCTCTATACATCATAATTTTGACTTGTTTTGAGGAGTTTAGGGACAATTTCTGTTTCCAATTTTTAGTTTTCCGTGGTTCGATTTGAAAAATTATTTTTGTGTTGGTCTATTTATCCATGAAGGCTAAAGGGCAGTAGTTCTCAACCTTTTTATACCCACGTACCACCTACACAGTTTGAAAATTTGCATGTGCCACTTGGTGAAATAACATTTGTTTTTTCGCTTATCAAAAATTAATACTGGATACGTTATTTTACATGTATCGAAATTAATTGTATTAGAAACTAAAAAATTATGATAATATAAGCATTAGTTCATAGAAATAAAATGAAATGTACAATTATTATTTATATTATTATTTAATATGCGTACCACCTACGAGTTTTTTGCGTACCACTAGTAGTACCACAGATTGAGAATTGCTGCTATAGGCTATATAACATTACGCTATGACCAATTGGAGCCCGGGGAGGTACTCAAAAGGGGATTTTGAGATTTACGATAGAAATATTTGTTTATAAATTGCTGTTATTTATAAATAATAATTATTTATTATCAGTTGCCATTGGTTAATTGGGCAGATCAGGTACTAGCATGCATCAAATCGAATTTTCGCACGTTGCCTACCAGAGTTCCTGAGTTTACATTACTACAGTGAGTTATACTAACGGTGTGCTCTATTTTTCATAAATTGTACGAACTTCAATCCGATAGACCAATTAGTCGATTTATTGTCTGTCATCCAAGAAGCAAGCATTCGCTCCACGTCTTGGTTGGCACGCTCTACGGAGCCTTGGATTTCCGTTGTAAAGGGCAAATAGACTCTATGTATTAATATTATAATATATTAACTGAATCACTCTATAGTTAACCTTGTATTTGCAGAATATTTCTGTGAAAATGGTGCAGTTTCGTTGCAAACAGAATTAGCTTAACATTATAATTTGTATTTAAAATTATATAATTATAAAAAAAAGGTTAACTTTATATAAATAGATACAAATTATGTACAATAATTTATTTTTAACTTTTAGTGTCTAAATTTAATTATATTTATGGTTTATATGAAAAAAAGTTATATAAATAGTTTATATTGCACATGTAAACAGGAAACCAAAAACATTTTTATTTTTAAATTAACGTTATTATAAAATGTTAAATATTACGTTTATAGAATACATGTTTCAGATCAAATACTTCTTTATATGGACATGGATATGACTTTTCTTATATTTTTGTAATTTTAATTAACACGACATATTTTGAAAATTGTAGATAATATGAATACAGATCTTCATGAAAACAATACATTATTCGCTACGCATAGAATCTAAAAAAACTATAAGTAGAAAGTAGAAGTTGAAAGTTGAAAGTACTTACAGCAATGGTATCTCTAGTGTCTCGTGGCAAAAATTTGTCTTTCAAAAACTGCATCGCTTTAAAAGCATACCATTTGGAACGAAACACTTCATCGGTTCCAGCGCCAGAACGGCTTGTGCCTTCTTCAATGCGACGTTCCCTTCTGTATGATGCTTGTAAGCTATCCATTTCCCTCCTCACTTCATTGACATTTCTATTCATTTCTTTAGCTATTTCAGACCAATTGTCGATTTTTTTTTTGCCATCGTATATTGGCTATTGGTCTGATCCCATAAAATTGGTCTGGCTTTAAATAAATCGATAAGAAGTAGACACTCATCATCCGTCCGATCCATTATTATAATATATTATGATTATAATAAAACTAATATAATATTATAATTAAAAAAACAGCGGTGCGCGTGGTAACCGTCTCGAGCACGACCGAATTAGAAATGACGGCCGAATATCGTTCGAACTGAACGAGCGTTTTCTTTGATCGTACCGCCATCCGAGCGAGCGTCTCCGAACACGAACAAATCGTTCGGCGCTCATTCACTCGTGTTCGGCAAACTGTTTACACTACTGTATTCGGTAGAATTCGTTAACGTTCGTTCGCGTTCGCGGCCTAATGTAAACGCACCTTGACATGTACGACAACATTGGACAACAATAACTATATTAGTTTATTTATAACATTTAATTAATGTTTTTCGCTATTCATTTCCGTGGATAACTGAATAACCTAAACCAATGGTTCTAAAAATGGTAATTGTGGGAGCGAAATGCGTCATCAACGGGCAACGACGGGTTAATCAGTAAATACTGGGCTGGAAGAAATCTATAAATAGTTATTACTTATTAAGATCAAATATTTCCGATGTTCAAACAATTTTTTATTATTATTATTTTAATATGTTGTATTGAGGTGTGGAATGACTTAAACTAGTATAAGGTCTATGGGAATTATAATTTATTAAAAAAATTTAATACAGAAAATTTTCTACAATTCACGGAGATCGGGTCCCCCCAAAATTGGGGGCCAAGTGCAAGTGCTCCATCTGCACTTGCGTAAATCAGGGCCTGTATGTAGCCTAAAGCCTAAAACCACGATAATATTATAGTTAATAGATATATACATAGGTATACGATGATAATATTATTATATCATTAATTTTGTTGTCAATGTTTGGATATAATATACTTATCTATGGTTTGGTTATTATGGACCATGTGTTTCAGTGGCTTAGCCAGTGTTAACATGTAGCGAAAAAATTCGTTACGAGTGGATATTTTTGTACGAAAATAGAATTATCAATATAATAGGTATTATTATTCGTGAAACGTCGAATTGTACTGGGTGGTGAGGGCGCTGCATTGTTGCGACGGCCGACGGTCGATCTTATTAGGTATTTATAGTCGACACATGAAAATTATTGTGATATTGACAATATTGTGATTTGTGGTTCATTGGTTGAATTTGAGTGTTTAAAAATGAATTCCTGTGATTTATGTGGATGTGGAAAATTAAAAGGGACATTAAACAACACTAATTGGGCTCGCCACATTGAAACTTGCAAAAAAAAAAAAAACGAAAGTTAAAACACAATATTCAAGATATTTTAATTTTTTTTTCTTCTAACAGAGGTGGGTATTTATTTATTATAATATTTAAATCTTTTTAGTTTAATATGCAATATTTATATAAGTAGGTAGCATTGGTAGCAATGTAGCATAATATAGGTAATAATGTAATATAGATTCATGTTGTGCTTACTGCTTATTATATTTATAAAATTATATACCTACCTAGATTAACTGAATACCTACAATTTTTTTTTTTAACATTAATAGTACATAATCGAAGTGATAATAAATAACCTCTACCAACTGCTATAAAAGCCAAAATAAGGTAGTAACAGTTAAAATTATATAGGCCTAAAATATGAATTATGTTATTAATTCGTACAGTAAATAATTTACAAATAATACCTTCCTATATACCTATTCAATTTATTAATTATTAGTTATTTTATTTATTTATAATCTTTTTTATTAGAAAATAATTTATAGCGTATTGGGTATGCGTAAAAAACGCAAAATTGCTTACTTCCAAAGGCCATAACTTCGACTAAGTCTGAGCGACAAATTCTGATTGCACCATCACCCTTAACTCGATAAAAAAAATTTTAAATGGCGAAGGGGAATTAAACTGCATTTTTACAACTTTTGCCGATCTAACGAAAATATCTAACACTATAAAGTATAGTAGTTTACATGTCAAATGTCAATTTGTATGCTCACCTATTGGGAAGATAAATTAACACCCAGAGCGCTGTCGTACTAATGGTTAGGCGGGTCCCCCCATGGCCCATACATAGATTTGGCATATTATTATCAGCTTGTATGTCTCGACATTTCGTATATGTTTTGCTTTAAGTGAAGCGTATTTGAATGTATTTGATAATAGTAGTAGCCATTGTACTCTCCAGCGTATAAAGTTTCAATAGCAAAATTAATTTATTAGAAAAAGTAAAATAATCAATATGGGTAGAACTATAATAACTTTAAATCCGAATTGGAAGGTACAAATTGTTTCCACTAGAGCGCGTTTTGTTAATTTGCTTCCCAATATTATAATCCCAGTATCTACAACTAACGCCGCGACTGTAACTCTAAGTAACGTCATTATCGATTTGATCGTAGTGTAGGCACAATCGTTAATTTTGCCAGTGATTATTGTATATGTACCGTGTATTAATCGTGTGACATCTGTATATCTAAAGTCTTAAATTTAAATGAATGAAGGTAAAGTATGCCAATTAATTATATTTATACTGTTTAAAGATGCAAATTTAAATGTTTCAATGCGTGATATAAGTTACCAATTTACAGTGGCATAATCGATTCCATACGTTTTTAACCTAAGATTTTCGTACAATGTTACCAGATTTGCATACTGTTATGTAATTGACTTGGTTATAGCGTTTGATAGTCTATTCTTAATCATTATCTAGTTTGACAAAACTTGTATACGTTTTTTTACTCAAACATACATATTACAACCATATCAAATGTTATGAGTTTCGTTTCTAGTGTACTTACCAATATATATTTTTTTATATTTACTTGCATATATTTTTGTACGATGATAGTTAGTATTTTTTTATTGTTATTGACAATTCTGAAGTTCCCATTTTTGTAATAGTCAATGATATTTATTTAGGTACTTATATATTGAACATTATTGATGTGCAAAAACTTTGTATTTATCTTTTTCATCATCAGTCATAGTCCATTATATAATACTGTAATTTTCAACATTTACTTAAATAAAACCCATACCAGGCTAAGAGTGATCAATATGTTATTAAATATTAATTAATCATAATTTATGACTAAAGCAATTTTATGTTATTGCCATAGGATTGGTTCACATATTATGTTGAAAATGAATGATATATTTATATTTTATTAAATATACAAAACAACAGAATAGATGATTCACAATATTTTCATAATACAAGACATCCTTGTTTATTTATATTCCTCATAAATACCTTAAATATATGGTATTCTCCCCAATTAATAATCTATTAAATAACAACAATTATGTCAATACTCACTTAAATTATTTTTGTTTGATACCTAGGTATTGTTATTGTTACTATTATTATTGTGAATTTCGTGTAAATTCTAATTAACCCTTTCACTGCTGAATGCTAAAATTGAATATAACTGTCCTGTGCTGACCAAATTTGATAAATTAATTTAATTATGTTATCACCTAATATTGATAGATCTATACACTCTGAAGTTAAAAAAATTAGAAAAAAATTTTTTTGATCAAAACTTACCAAGTTATTGCAAGTTTTTTTATTCATTACCGGTGGTTCTCAAAATGTGCAAGAGCTATGCGATGATACGGTGATTGAGTAATATTATGTATAAATAAACAAAATTCGATAAAATTTAATGATTGAAAAAACTACAATAACAAAAAACAAATTTATTTTTAACTTTAAAACATAACTTTTATTATACATAATACTTTTTTTTTTTTGTTTTGATATATGTGACTGATATATTATTAGGTATATATTAAAAAGTTTGTTGTGTGTGATATATTTTGAAACATGGTACAACACATAAACCTACATTGCACTCATTGCATTGATATAATGTATCTGTTCTTTTTTTCCCCTCAGTCTTGTGGCTGCAAACAAAGCATTTTCTCCTTTGTTTTTTACTTGATGTTTGTGGTATTAAATCTGGAAAATGTCTTTCACTTAAACGGCTGTCTGTACTAATTATTTTTTTACCTTTACTTGGAGTTGTTTTCACACTGGATTTGTATTTTTGTAATATTTCATTAACCAAAGTTAGCTGAAAGTTAGCTAATGAAATATGCTTACCTGTAACTGTTTTATAGGCTGAATATGCATTTAGCATACTCATATCAATAATATGAAAAAATAGTTTTTTGTACCATTTCAATGTACGCCTAACACATTCGGTGGAACTTAATAACATATCTGTCTTGTCTATTGTACCCATATTTTTGTTGTAACTAACTACACATTGTGGCTTAAGATATTTTTTTCCTGTTTTCCTATCTATCTTTTTTGTGTCTACCATTTCATTTGTATTCATAGATGTTAACATGTATACGTCACGACGGTCCTTCCAATGAATCGCTAAAAGTTTGTCAGTGCACCGAGCTTCTCGTTCACCTAATTTTAGTTTTCCTTCAATAGTTAGCATCAGTTTTCGATTTTTTCTAACAGTACCACATGTGTTTGTTTTTCTTTTATGTAAATACATAGATAATTGTGGTGAGGTATAAAAATTATCTGTGAATAATGAATAACCTTTGTTTAAATATGGCTTCATTAGATCTTTTATTACATAACTTGATTCTATGTCTTTTACTTTTGATATATTGTTTAAATGACAGACGCCCTTTCCACAAAAGTAAGCTCTCATCAATGGCCAGATTTGAAAAAGGAATCATAGCATCTTTGAAATTTTTTCTTACTTCAGTCAAAACCATTTTAATTTTGTAGAGCCTATCTCCTTTGATTTGTTGACTATTGTCGCAGAAGTGAATACAACGCAAGAGAAGTAAATATCTGTCTCTACTCATACATTTACCAAAAATATCCTGACGTAATAATTCATTAGTTGACCAATATTCATGCATTTCTAACTTTTTGTTCCTAGCCATTAAAATAGTTACTCCTAAAAATATGTATAATTCTTCCATATTTGTATCTTTCCAATAAACCATTCTTGAATGTTCTGAAATAATCGGTTGCTCCTGAGCGTACCTGTTAGTCTCAAAAACAATTTTTCCAATCAAATCATTTGTAATAAATGCTTCAAAATAATCTATAACAGGTGAGGCTTCATTTAAATCAAACTCTTCACATTGAACACCACTCTGAAAAAAAAAAACACATAGTTAATTCATTTTTGGATATATAGAAAATAACAAACAGTAACATAGGTACATTGATTGAGTTAAATTTATGAATTTTTGGTTGAAACTTATTTGCATTTTTTTTCCATTTTAATGTCTTGATTGCTTTGGGAACTTTAGATGATCTTTGAACTTTAGAGGGTCTATAAATGTTAGATGAAAATGCATCTGAAGATACTCTTGACTGTTGTGTAATACTTGAAGAAGGAGACTGAAAAGACTCATTCTGTGAAACTAAAAAATATTTTTAATACAATTAGAATTAGCTAATTGTGTTCATTTCAGAGCCTAATTTTTGTCATATACATTTATATATATACTACTCTTTTTAGTACAGCACACAAAACTGTAGAACTAGCCTTCACTAACTACACATCTTGTCACACTTTACTCACTAATAACATTAAAAAATGTTATAAAATACTTCATTTCTTATATTGAGAACGTGGTTAGACAAATTGTCTAATGTTGTATTACAATATAATGAATTTTGTATTGTAAACAAAAATATTTCTTGGTAACTTAGTACTTAGTATGCATAAAATAAAATATACACTTACAATAGTCTTGGAAATCAGTTTCAAAATTTTCCAGAGCTTCATCAATATCAACATCTTTGAATAAATATTGGTCATTATGTAATAGACCTAAATAAATAATAAATTATGCAAAATTCTTTAATTTACTTGTAATGAAATCAAAACTTACCAGAGGCTTGTAAATCGTGTTGGCTAATCTCAGTAGGTGTGTTATATTGCACTTGATTAGAATTATATACACCATTAGTATTTGACTGTGAATTTGTATTAGAATTTATCAAAATAAAATTATTATCAACTGGTCTCGATTGATCTAAACAATTTAAAAATATTATATATTATTTTATTATAAGACAACTAACACATCAAATACACTTACAAAAACTAGGATCAGAATCATCATTAGCTAGATCAAAATCGTATAATTCATCTTCAGATTCAGAATTAGCAAAGTATTCATCTAGTTCCCGTGCTATTTCTTCATTCGATAGCTTTTTGGACATTGCGGTAATTTGGATTTGTGAAATAAATCACAATAAAAATTAAGCAAAGCACAAAATATACGTATTTCAACACAATAATTGAATAATGTGTGTCAATACAATTTATAAATGATAACAAAAAATATTGAAAACCGTATAAAATTAAATAGGCACATAAACATAAGTGATAAATTATAATATGTTCTATTTTGGTATAATTTTATCTGTTATAATATTATAATATTTTTCGTTTCATGGGTAACACGAAAAAAGGTATAAAAGAAATAAGTAAATGAAACACTATATTATGTTGTTATTCTGTGTGGCTATTGGCTAGAACTATTAGTATAACAGCTACAGGTATAGTCATAGACAATTTTGAGAACCCCTTGGAATTCTTTAATTATTTTATTTAATAACTCCTTGGATATTGTTGATAATTCAATTCTGAAAACGGTTATAAACTGCTCGCAGCCCGTAAATAAGAATGGACTATTTGTTGTTATTTATTTATAACCCACCAATTTTAAAATTGTACAGGACGCACATATGCGTCTGTAGCACAGCAGAGGTGTTTTCGTTGGACGCATATATGCGCCTGTAGCAGTGAAAGGGTTAAGACACTTTGTTTTTTATTTGGATACAGATGAAACAGATTAATGATCTACACAATAATAGCTATGCTTTTTGGAACATGCAGAAATACATAACCAAGATGTTTGAATGTATACCTAACAATCAGGGTAAGTACTATCATATTAAATTATGGCTGAGTTCTATAAATAATAAGTGCTAACCAATTTAGAAAAAAAAATTTCTTATTTGGGTCATTCTGGATTGTTCTGACAAGGTTTTAACTAGACAGTACCTAAATCCACAATAATTCTTTGATGCTCGGTATAAACAACGTAAATCAAAAATGTATAGTTTTCAGGAGAAGCAATTTAAAGTTTGAAAAATGTTGTCAAATAGTGAGTAAATTAATGATTTACTTTATGTGGTTAAATATGATACTTGTGTGACTAATTATGTATCTGTATGGTATTCAATGAAATTACTTGAGATTTAAGGTTTTTTTATGACTTAAAACGATAATATCTGACTACAACCATGACTTAATACTTTAAGTCCACACTATTACCAATTATTGTTATTACTTGACATACAACTTACTAAAATATTGCAATAGCATCCTCCCACATTATTAAAAAATAAAAATATATACACAAACAATTATAAAAAAGTAAGTGGATGTCGCTCTGCTGTAAAGTAGGTTACAACTGGGTCACTATATAATGGATGGTGTTAAATTTGAATTAAATGATATAATATCATTGTATAAGAAAAACGGTCTGAGCGAAAGCGGTCAGTCAGCCTATGATATTACTAAGTATATTAGATGATATTATTGTGAATAAAGTAATTTATATATTTACCTATTTACGTGGACCCTTGTTTTAAATTTTCAATCCTTAGCTATAAAAGTTGAACATTTTATAAATTTTTAACTACAAGATAATTTTAGATTCTGAGCGAAGGGATGAATGTATTGATTTTATAATGATGTGTGATCGCAAGTATTACTCGAATTGAATCGTATTTCACTACTGGACTGAACGTTTCTTGAAAATCTATTCCATGAACTTGCGCTCAGCCTTTTACAACTAGCCTAGCTTTATATCGATCTACTTCTCGATTTGTTTTGTACTTAGTTTTATATATCCACCCATTATTTATTGGTAAATCTACTAATTGCCAAGTTTCATTTTTTTGCAGTGATAACATTTTGTCGTCCATTGCTGCCTTCCAATTGTCTACACTGTTACCTGTCATAGCTTCTTTATATGTAAGTGGGTCATTACATGCTGAGAAAAATGCATCTCTATACCTAATAGGTTTATTGAGTTTTCCTCTGTCTCTGAGTATCATCTGTTAATCCTCTACTGCTACTGGCATCTGATTATTATCGTCCAGTTTTTCTTCGTCGCTGCTGTTGACTTCTTCATCTTCAGCTTCACCTTCCGAATTTACTTTTTCATTTCTGATTTTTACTTCTGTATCTGTTGATGAGTTTACTGACTCTACTTTGAATATGACATCTCTGCTTAATGAAACTTCTTTTCCATCAAAGCATATACAATATCCTTTCGTCTCCTCTGAGTATCCAACGAAAATACCTTTTCTTCGTTTTTCTTTTGGTATATGTGCATAGACTTCACTACCAAATATTTTTAAATTATTTATGTCTGGTGTTTTATTGAACCATAATTCATAAGGCGTTTTTCCTTCTTGACCTGTATTTCCTGTACGATTTATTGTATATACGGCTGTATTCACTGCTTCTGCCCAAAGTGTCTTAGACAAATTTTTGCTGTATATCATAGTTCTGGCCGCTTCTACAATTGTTCGCATTGATCTTTCCGCTTTCCCATTTTGCTGAGGTGTATATGGTACACTCGTCTCATGTTTTATTCCAAATTTATCCAATAAGGCTTTACTTCAGTATTTTTATATTCTAGACCACAATCACTTCTTAAAGTAATTACTGAGATATTTAACTGATTTCTGACTGTATTTTTAACTTCTGATTTTTGCTTTATAAAATACACTTATGTATAATTGGAATAATCATCCTTGAATATAACAAAATACCGTTTACCTCCATGGGTCCACATACATCACTGTGAATTAACTGACCTGGTTTTGTAGTTTAAGTGTGAACGGCTCTCTGTGTTGTTTGCCATAAACGCACGCTTCTCAGAAAAATTTGTTTTTTTGTTTCTGTAAATTGAATCCGCATGTGTTTCAAGTAGTTTCGAACATGTTGAACATTCTGATGACTTAGAATTTTATGCCACTGTAGTAATGTGAGATTTTTAACTGTAATATTTGCTTGATCAGCCTGTGGTAATGGTCCTGTTCTCAGAACCATTACCTTTTATAATCTTTTCTGCCTATACAATAATTTACTTATCAATTGTAAAATTGGGTTTTGCACTCAAATGCCTTTCTAAGTATAATCTTTCAGTATATAGTGAAATAAAAATAATTAAAATAATAGGGGCCATTTATGTAGTGAGATGAAAATAATAGAGCAGTAGGTAGTCGGGGAAGTGCAGAGTAAGATGGCTAATTAAAAAGGCTATGGACAATTATGATGGTCATATATCGACACTTGTACTACATTATTTTTATTTCTACTACAGAATATTATTAGTTGAGTACGGAATTGGTAATATATCATAGAATGTAAATATATGTATGTTCACTTACCTCGTATAGCTGTGAACGGTACTCGTAATTTTTATTGATCCTTGTTAGAATGGATCCATCTCTTATTGGTGTTGATCGATGTACGTTACTATTATTTTACGACTCATATTACAATATCTTATACCAGTTATAAATTCATATTTTGCTTAAGCACTGTCGACTCTTTGTATTTGCGATATATTATAAAGACAGAAAGGATTTGATAGCATGTAAAGATTAAGAGTGCTCTGAATTACAATATTGATTAGTATTTTTATATATATGTTATTTAGAAACTGTATTTTCATGACATAATATGTGTCTATAATTTTATAATTATTTGTTTGCTAATATCATGGATTTGTATATTATAACAATTTTACTATGGTGTTTATCCGACTATTTAAGCAGGACTTGGAATGAATTTTATTACTTGTTTTTAATTGATATTTATACAACACACTCTTCAGTACTTATTAAAGGTCTGCACGGGCCTATACTTTACAGATTTGTCTGGTCCTACCCAATACCTATCTAAAAATTGAATGGATTAAGCACGGCGTGGTAAAGTCCATATATTTTCGGCCATCATGACCATGGTAAAATAATTTTTGAGAAAGCCCAGTCCGAAGTTTTTATAGTTTTAAAGTAGAGACCTCTTATTCTTTTAAAAGAATTTTTGTTTTTTTTAAATGATAAAATAATGTTGATACTAGGTACTAGGATTAATGATAGCGAGTAAATTTCGTCATACCTCACATGTACGTGTCTATAATTTAAATTAGATACCATAATGTTTTTTTTTACTGGCCCGTAACTTTTGTCGAAAAAATAGTCCGGCCCGGCCCGGATTTTATTTAAGAAAAGTCCGGCCCAGCCCGGTCCGTAACTTTTGTGCTAATTGAAGGTCCGGCCCGGCCCGTCTTGCATTTTATAGAATCCGGCCCGGCCCAAAGTCCGTCCGGGCCGGTCCGGGTAAGCCCGGCCCGTGCAGGTCTTTAGTACTTATATATTTGAGGTCTAGTCGCTTTAAGAGAAAAGCAACTATCAGCGCAGCGCATAAGCCTGCCAGGTTCTTTACTCGGGATCTAGACTGCAAATATATTTTGTCAACCCAACGTCTAGGAGAGACAATGAATTTACAAACAGTAATTGAAATGGTTTGGATAGATTTTTATTGATTGGCGTGCATTATAGGTGTATTTACATATAAATTGGAGCTTTCGGAACGTAACATTAGAATATGGATTTATGGATATCTTTCTCTACATAACTTAATATTATAAAAAGATCACCGAGTTTGTAAAAAATTGAAACAATAGTATTTTTATGGAAGGGCAATTAAGTGAATATATCAAAATTGAGTTCATACCTGGTGTTAAAGCAAACGTAATATTAAGTTAACTGATGAAGATAGATTGATTTCGTGTTAAAATAATAGTTGATCAGTGTTGTGTGTTTTTGCTGTTGACGTGGTCATCTGTCTAGAGTCTCCGTGTTGCGCCGAGTGTGCTACTGAACAGTTGAATTGTGCTGTTTAACGCGTCTTGCCGATCTAGGAGTGTCTATTGTCTGTGCGTGGCGTTTATATAAGGAGGCGATTGTCTTATCCCCACTCTATTGTTGTTACGTAACGTCAGATTTGATTGTTCGTGTTCGTTATGTGAATTGCGCATGTTATCGTTGGATTTTTAGCGAATTTGATACGATGAGGGTGTTTCCCACGTTAGGTATTATCTTATTATTCTTATTGCGCATAGTTTTAGCAGTGATTTTATGTTGTTTGACCAAATGTCGTATAGTGCGCATGTGTGTATGTCTTTATGTTACTTTTGCACATTGTTGTTAGTCTTTTGGCAATATTGGTATGAGAAAGGTGTTTCGTTTGTTAGGAGCTATTGTGTTCTTGTTGCGCATAGTTTTGGCGCTGATATTTAGTTGTTTGACCGAATGTCGTATAGTGCGCATATGTAGGTGTAAGTATTATATGCTGTTTTTTAATGTGACAGAAATCCGGTTGCTTAATGTATTGGTGTTTGCGTAACATTCTTTTGTCTTTATGCCCAAATATGGGCATGTTTTAGTGTGTGTCTGTCTCGTAATGTCAATTGCCTGCAGTAGAGACGTGTAATTATTTTTAAATGATGATGTAATTGTTAAGGAATGTATAATTACCACATATTATTTTATATTATGTAATATATCTTAATTGCGTTTGAGTTTTAACACCCAAGTATGTTCATTTTGGTATATTCATTCTATAAGTTTATTTAAGTATATAAGAGTATATTATTTATATATTACAAGTATTTTTCTTCAATAGAAAGATGAAATTTTGGGCAAAGAAGAGTATTTTTACCCCTATATTGATTCATTAAATTTAACTTCAGTGTAAACATTACAACATTACAACTTCATAAATTCTTTGACAATATCTTATCAAAGGGAGAAGTTAACAGATCTATTATATTGTGTTATTACAATTTTTAATACTATGAACAATATTCAATTATATGTATATAATTAACTTTCTTACATAGGTATTTTGTATGAATTATACTTTTATTATATTAATGTAAGCTTATAAATTATAAGATAAAATAATTCAAATGTTTCAGAATTATTTAATAAGAAGTTTATTTTACTGCACATAAATTGTCATACTCATAATGGAGAACAATATTATTTTCCTGCTGAAATTGCAGCATTGGAATTTAATTTATTAAACGGTGTCTCTCGCACGTATCATCAAATTATTGGTCTTTGTAAGTATTAAAAATATTGCAATAGTGTTGAGAGGTTTCGTAGTATGATTAGGTACTGTTAAAATTAATCATTTCACTAAGAACAAGAATCACGTTTTTTCCTTACTATGGTTATTTAATGAAAATGTTTTAAATATTATATTATTTTATTGTATTATACATGGCACCTGTTTCATGAGACGATATGTAGACAATATTTAAGGGATGGGTGACCTTCCAGAAACACGTGAAAATATTCTGAAATTAAACCGCTCTATACTATAGTCCATAATATTATTAAACAATCTAGCGGTTGATGACTGTCCACCAGAGGCTCTACATCTAGTGCTACAATTACAAATATACTCTTTTGTTTGGCTGGAGTCACCAACCGCCAGTTCGTTTGACGTAAACTCAATCTAATTAACAATAAATAACCTTTAATAAAATATATTTAATTCATAGCTAAAATTTATCCGAGAGGTTTTGCTGGAGGTATGAGACAATTTTCTGATGAATTTCATCAAATTTCTTGTTGGCATGAACATCCGGATGATTATGAAAATATATTAATGGAATTTGCAACATTTTTAAAGGTAAATGCAATAGTTGTACAGATATTTGTTCAATATTAATTTTATTATTTTAGGATGGAACCAACCATACTGATTTAAAAGAAGGCACACTGGACTTACCATACTTGTACACTGTAGAATCAGACATAGGTATAGATATGATGAAAACTAAAAGTAGTTTGGAAAGACTATACTCCACAGCTTTTCCGAAAGGTAAATCAAATTAATATAACACAATTATTATAAATCACCATCTATAGAAAGATAAGCCAACTGTCAGGTTACTCCAACTCAACAAAACTATTGGCATTGTAACAAATTAATTTTTGGATCAAATCATTAATATTAAGTTTATATATTTTATCATATTATGTATTAAGTATTGTTTTGAGATATTTTTTAATTTCTATGAAATAATAAATAAAGAATACATAAGAAATAAATTTAAATAGCAAGTAAATATATTTTTTGAATATCAAATGGTAAAAAATAAGCGGTCATGTATTACAAACATTCTACATACTAAATATGCGTTCAGTAGAAACATGTTTGTATTGATATACATTTTTCATTTTTTTGATCTATTTATAGAACTTCAAATTTTGTAATTTTCTTTTAAATTAATGCCGATAAAAACTATTTCACTTAGTTAAAAAGCTTATATATGTAATGCAAACTTTCTTTATTTACAGTTTAAAAATATTAAATACATAAGCAAGATCATTTTTATAAGAATTTGAATTTCAAATTTTAATAAAAACCATCAAGATCCCGAAAATTTGCAAATTATTTTTCAGTTGGAAATGCATAAAAGTTTTTGTTTTCATAGCTAACTAGACATTTTAGTAGAAGATTCTTCACAAATGTTTCTCCCTTTAACAAACAAAAAAAAAAATTACTGAAACGGAACATTAAATTTTTACGATCGTGTTTGAATTAAACATTTTTGCGATATTTTATAAAAATCCCGAAAATTTCAAATTTTAAAAGAATATTCCTCAATAGTTTTTCTAAATTTAACAAAAAAAAAGAGTACTGGAAAGTTACGATATTTATAGCCATTGCAAATGAGGTATTTTCAATTTTTATAATTTTTTAAAATTAATTTCTTTATTTGATTAAGTATTAAATAATACATTTTTAAATTTTAATATTTTATAAACTCAATACGTGTATGCTAAGATGACTCAACGTCTCCGATCAGAATAGTTTTTAATATGTAATAATTTATCATTGAATTCAAATATAATACATCCATTATTTCGACATACTCGACATCTGTACAACGGAGCGATACCCACTTGTTCATCTTTTCTTTTTTTTTTTCTATAATTTACCTATTTCATTTGCAAGTAAAATTGTTTGTTCATCTGTCATTCATAATCCCAATATACCTAATAATTCTATTGAATATAATTTTGTCTGTATACATTAATAATATAGCACTCATTTGTACAATTTTTACTAATTGACTAATTGTATCTATAGACATACAACAACCATCTAATACATTAATATAGTTTAGTTAGAGTACATTAGTATCCACAACTTATTTACTTATCAATGGTTATTTAAAGGTATGTTATTATTTAAATAATGATATAATTTTGAATGTTAAGCATTGTAATACAATTTATAAGTTATATATTAGTGGATTTTTTAATCTTCCTACTTGCATATATCTCTAAAATATTTATTTAATTTTATAGTTGATGCTGAACATTTAAAGTCTATATTCAAAATAGGAAGTATTGAAAGATTATTGTTGGAAATCAAAAAAAAATTGAACTTACACTTAGATCAACGCAATTTAAGATCAGGAATGTCTGTTCATGACATTTTAGAATCTGAAATGTATGGACATGGTCTTGGTTGTATGGTAATGTTATGTTGAGTATTTTAAATTGTCATAATATAGTATATACAGTGAAACCTCTAAATAGCGGACACTCTCGGTCACCAATATTTTGTCCGTTATTCAGAGGGGATACATTTTTGAAATTCATAAAGCATAAACTTGTAGAAAAAAACACATGTTTTAGTTAAATTAAATGTATCACTTATTATTTATTGTAAATTATTACATTTTTATATTTTTACAAATTATTATTAATTATCATTATTTAAAGTATATTTTTACAATCAAAATTAAAACTATGTACGTATTTTTAAATTATTTCTGTTTAAAAAAATCGGTGAGCTTTGTCTGTTTATAATTACACCGGCTCTCTGCAATCTCATTAGTAATTTCATTCGCTAATGTTACAGCAGAAGTGAAAATAGAACTGCTCTTTACCTCTATTGATGAAATAAAATGACTTACGTTCTTTACAGCGGACAAAGCGTCCTGTAAATTTGTTATTTGGTATTTTGAAGTTTCTGCTTCTTCAGCTTCGTCTTCTTCCTCATTTTCGGGCTCATCAGGATCTTCGGTGCTTGTTAGATTGATGTCGTGAGTGGAAATAATTTTATCTAATTCAAAATAAGTGTCTACTTCAACACTGCTATCGATCAGTGTGATGAGAGCTAAAAGTTCTCTATCTATTGATAGATCGGTATCAATTGTTTGCCCTGATTGTTCATCGTATTTACTGTCTCGGTGACTGAAACCACATCGCAAAAAGCATTTTTTTACAGTTTCAGGCTTGACTTTGGATTGAGCAGAAGCCACCCAATAAACAGCGTCCAAAACATTTATAGCGCTAGAGTACCCTGCATCTAAATCAGCAACAGCTTTTTGTAACAGTTGCTTACGATAGAGCTTTTTAAATTGTTGAATTATGCCCTGGTCCAGAGGTTGGCAGTGAGACGTCATATTTGGAGGAAAAAAGACTATCTCGACATTTTGCAGTTTAAGGTGGGGATTAGGAACGGCATTGTCGATAAAAAGTAGTACTTTTCTTTGATTTTTTATCATTTGTTTATCAAATTTCATAAGCCAGTCCGTCATAATCTGTGTCGTCATCCAGGCCTTTTTATTCCAACACCAGTCTACGGGGAATTTATTGACGTCTAATTTTTTGAAAGCTCGTGGTCGTTTTTCCTTACCTATGACAAGAGGGCGTTCAAACTCACCTTTCATATGACAGCACAATAACACTGTCAACCGTTCTTTTGAAACTTTTCCACCTCTGCATATTTCATTTTTAAATGCCATAGTTTTATTGGGCAGAACTCGAAAAAAAAGCCCAGTCTCGTCGGCATTGAAGATGTCTCGCTCTTCGTATTTATCGATTATGTTAGGTAATTTTTTCTTCCAGTCCTCAACAGCTATAATATCAACGGATGAAGCTTCCCCACAGATAGATTTATAAGAAATGTTATGCCTTTTTCGAAATTTTTCAAGCCACCCGTTTGAAGCTTTAAAGTAATTTAATCCGTGAACTTCAGTAATTTGTTTAGCCTTTTCCTGTATTGTTGGTCCAGAAACTGGCAAATTTTTTTCCCGAGTTTTGCTAAACCAAACCAAAAGTTCTTCATCAATCACATTACCTTCTCATTTTCTTAATTTTGTTAATTTACGTTCTTCGTGTCCATTTTGAACCCACGCTTTATAAATGTCTACGGAGTTTGACACAATATCCGCAATCTGTGTTTTTCCAACTTGAAACTGTGTTGCGAGTGCACGAATTCCTACGTTTCCGTTGTTTTTACGGTAATTTAAAATGTCAACTTTTTCGCGAAGCGACAACTGCTTTCGTTTTAACGTAGTCATCGCGTCGAAAACCGTCACTCACTAACTCACATACTTTTGTCATAAAACACATAACCATTTCCCCGATAACCGATTTATTCGTAATCTTATCGTCCTATAACGAGTTTGTTATCGTAATTACATTATTACGAGAGTACATACGAATGTGAATACGTATTATTTTCAAATAAAGATAAAAATAATGTCCGCTATTCGGAGGTTTTCCCATTGAAAAGTAGTGAAAATGTCTCCGTTTCCAAAAAAACGCCCGCTATTAGGAGGTGTCCGTTAGTGGAGGTTTCACTGTAATATCTTATTGTAGGTTATATAATAAATTATTATTTCTACAATAACTAAATGACTATTATAGTAGTTTAAACTGTTCACTTTACAAATAATTATTACCGTATATTTTAAAATATGATTTCTATCCATATTTATATATTTGTTGATAAACAATTATTTTTATACATACATTACAAGTGCTTTAACGATGTATCAATGAATATTAGAGTACCATTTAAGTAATTTACTCAATCAGTAGGTACACTAAAAATCTATTATACAGTGAAGCGAATTGCTTAGGTCTATTTTAAATGTATGTTCTGTTTGTAGTACCACGAGGTAAGAGATATTGCCTTCAAATGTTCCAAAGCTCGCATTCTTCAGTGGATGTCAAATATTTGTACCCACATAAATACATATACTGGCTTACAGCTTGTACCTGGCAAACACATTGCGGTTCAATTAAGGGATGGTTCAAGAATGGTAATGCTTTCTTATTATTTATTATTACATTACCATGCATTTATACATAACAATTGTTTATTATCCTATATATTTTGTATTGTTTGTTTAAGATTGTTGAAAATGAAGATTTGCCTCTATCGAAACAAGATTTAAAATTAGAAAACATAAATTAATTTACATTTCCATCACATTTTTTTTTTTTGTTAATACATGGCTACGTATTGTAATACAATTGCTGTTATTTAATAAACTATAAAAAAAATATTAAAATTAAAATACACTTCAATATATTAATTTATTCTGTTTATCATTGTTATAAATGCATATTGTTGCAGCAATAACTAGCTTTAAAATAAAAAAATAATAAATATATATTAGATTGTAGAAGAGTGAATTAATGTAGGTATAGATTTTACAATGATGTTTTAAAAAAAAATCGTCTGAAATCAAATATCAACTCTTCTTGTCAGACCAGTTTGGTCTTAGACTTTATATCGTTTGAATTAAATATTTTTACAATATTTGATATTAAGAGGTAAATTTACGAATTTTTTTTAATTCATTTTTAATAAATTGTTGTAATTCTAAAAAAAGTGAATGTGAATGTTTTTTGAGTTAGAAAATTTGTGAGGATCTTACAGAATGATATAATTACATATTACCAAAAAGCAATTTGAAATGTGACGAATCATCCTTTTGAATTTTGAAAAGTATTGAGTGGCGCAAATCATTTTTTTTACAGAGGGTAAACCTGAAAATTTACCAACTGGCTTGCACCCTCCAGCCATCATTAATCATTATACATTTAAGAGTTACAACTGTACACACTGTACAGTATGACTTATGTAAAATGAGTTATAGCCCTCATACACGGTCAGTCTTGAATGACAATCAACGTGATTGACAGTCGAGACTAATCATTGACTGACGATTGATAACTTCCATACACAATCAATCAAGAATGACAATCGTTCATTTTTTTGTCAGTTCAAAAGTGTACTTATTCGTGCTGTTTTGTATTGTTTTGTGCTGTGTACATTTAATTAATTTTTTTATATACCTATATTTATTTATATGTATTTTTATAAATATTTTTGAGTTTGTCAATTTATTAAAATGGATGAAGATGCACTTATTGGTATTGCCATTTATCTCGCGTGTGATGATGCAATGAAACCCAAAAAGAGAAAGAAAAGATTCTGGGTTAAAGAATGGTTGACGAAAAAAAACTCATTCTCTGATCATAACCTTCTAAAAGAACTGCAGCTGTCATCTCCTTCTGATTACAAAAACTATCTTCGTATGGACCATGTGACATTTTCAAAATTGTCGGAGTTAGTTACACCATATATACAAAAGCAGTATACTAATATGAGAGAACCTATATCACCGGCCCAGCGTTTGTCATGCACACTGCGGTATTTAGTGACTGGAGTTAATTTCGAAGAACTTAAATTTATAACTGCAATCGCTCCACACACACTTGGAAAAATTATTATAGAAACATGTCAAGCTATAACTACTGTACTGAAAGATAACATAAAAGTAAGTAATTTTTTTAATTCATTTATTTATTTATTTATTTAGAATTCAACGGGACTAGCCCTTTTACAAAATTTAAAGTGGTATATAGACCAATAATGTATAGTAAAAAAAAAAAAAAATTTTACAGAAAATAAAAATTATTAAGCACAACACTAAGTAATAATGAAACGTATATAAATATAAAGTATACAAATTATTAAAAATATAAAATACATAAAAACAATAAAGAAACAATAAAGAATAAGAAATCACTGATCGACGAGAACTAATATTAAGATTGTAAGGTTTCTTGTAAAAAAATAATTGATTTAAATCTAAAGATATCACGAGGAGTATTGAAAAAATCTAAGGAGATGGAGACTAAATTAGCAAGTTTCAGAGCTCTAACAAAGAATGAATCATTACTTGAATTGGATTTAAAGAATGGGATTGCAAAAAGATCATGATTTCTCGAGTGGAAGGGGGGAATACGGAAATTGACCTGATCTAGGAGCTCAGGGCTTACAACATTATAGTTAAGCAAGTCGTATACAAACATTATATCAAATAGTTGACGTCTTAGTTGGAGGGAGTCTAGGTTTACTAATTTTTGAACTGGCGTAATAGAATTTTTAGAAATGGGTATGTTTTTCATATGGGCGATTCTTTTTAAGAATTTAAATTGAATATTATCTAGATCATGAATATGACTGGATAATGATTGACTCCAAATTAGTGAAGCATATTCAAGAACAGATCGTACAAGGGAGCAATAAATTGTTTTTATTGTAGTAGGGTTTTTAAATTTTTGAGTGTTCCTATTTATGAATCCTAACATTTTATAAGATCTGCTGAGCATATGCTCATGATTTAGTTTAAAGGATAAATCTGAACTAAAGAGAACACCCAGATCTTTTATTGAATAAGCTCTATTTAACACTATATTATCTAAAGAGTAATTGTAAACAATAGGATGTTTACAACGAGTAAAAGAGACAACTTTACATTTCTCAATATTTAACGGAAGAAAATTATTTTTTGTCCAAATTGAAAATTTAAGCATGTTATTTTGTAAATTGATTGAATCATTAATTGAATTGATTTGGGTATAAAATTTAGCATCATCAGCAAAAAGAAGAACTTTTACGTCTTTACTGAAAATTTGGGGCAAATCATTTATAAATAATAAAAAAAGAAGAGGTCCTAAGTGAGAGCCTTGAGGTACACCAGATAACACTTGAAACTCTTTTGAAATTTGAAAGGAAATTTTTACAACTTGTGATCGATCGTGCAGATATGAGGCAATCCATTTCCAAAACGATCCAGAAATACCAAAAAATTTTAACTTGTATAAAAGAAGTGAATGATTTATTTTATCGAAGGCTTTTTGGAAATCGGTATAGATGGTGTCAACTTGGTGACCATTTTCAGAGGATTTTATGAGATCAGACTGATATGTTAATAGATTAGTAGAGATAGAGTGTTTCGCTAAGAAACCATGTTGAGAAGGACTTATTAAATTCGAAAGTAATGATGATAACTTCTTTGTGATAATTGCTTCACACATTTTTGGTATTAAGGACATTTTAGTTATTGGTCTGTAATTACGAACATTATTTTTACTACCAGATTTTAAAATGGGGGTGACAAATGATTTTTTCCATAGTTTTGGAAAAATACCTTGATTAAATGACCGGTTAAATAAAATATGTAACGGTTTAACAAGAGAATGTTTACATGATTTCAAAAACGAAGGTGGTATCCCATCTGGTCCTACACCTGAATGTGCATTTAGAGTACCAAGCGCTTCCAAGATTTCTACTTCTGATATATTCCAAGAGTTAATGTTAAGATTAAAATCATTTGGAGCTTCGACGTCAAAGTTGTCGGTGTTTGAATTTGAATCAACAAAGACAGATGAGAAATAGGTAGCGAATAAGCTTAAGGTTTCTTCAATGGTATTCGATTTGTTATTATCTAGGAAGACAATTTCAGGAATATTATTTGAATTTGATCTAAGTGATTTAATGTATTTCCAAAATGATTTTATGTTGTAATTAATGTTAAGCTCTAAATTAGAAATGAATTGATCATGAGCTAGTACCGATAAGTTTTTACATTTTTTACGCAGATCTGAAAAAGTGACATAATCAATATTAGAATTAGTTAGTTTATATTTTTTGTGAGCTAATTTTTTCAATTTTATTAAGTTTCTCAACGATTTATTCGACCAGATAGTATTTTGTACATTATTGGTATTCAACTGAATTTTTGGAACAAAAACATCAAAAGAATGAAGTATCATTTCATGAAACTTTAGAACAGATGAATCCAAATCAATTGAATTAAGATTCGATATAAAATCTAAGTCATCAAGGAAAGAACAAATATTATTAAAGTTACAGGCTTTAAAATTATAAATGATAGGATTGGTTGAGATTGAGATACCAGTAGTAGTACGATCCTCACAAATGAAATCAAGTATTGGGTGATAAGCATCCGGTAGAGGTGTTAATGAGGTTCCAATCCGCACAGTGTGTATTTGTAAGTTTGAGAATATCAAATCAAGAGTTTCATTTCGAAAATTAAGTACATTATTATATTGTTCAAGATTCAAATAATTGACAAAACTGTTTTTAATAATATTAATAGCTGGGTTATGGGATAATTCATTCTCTTGGGAAGTATAGTTCGATAAATTAAAATCACCTATAAGTAAAATATTAGTATTAGGGTGTAAATGTATAGTATTTTCAACAAGTTCACAGAATTGAGCATAAATATGATAAGGAGAATTAGGAGGGATGTAAACACAGCATAATATGAACTTAGTATTGCCAACAAGTAATAAGACAAAAATATGCTCAATATTTGGTATGTTATCCGTGGGAATAAGCTCACATTTATAAGTATTAGAAACTGCTAACAAAACTCCACCCCCTCTTACAAAGTTGTCAGTTAATCTATCAGATCTGAAAATTTTATAATTACTAATACCTAATTCATTATTACTTATACAACTATTTAACCAGGTTTCAGATAAAAATATACATCAGAATTACAATTGTATATTGAATTACGAAAAAAATCTAATTTAGTCCTAAGGCCCCTTACATTTTGATAAATAACATGCAACTTTAAAAATTTTGTTCTTTTTTTTCTCTTAGTACAATTTTAGGAACACCTCTAATAAATTTAATAGTTAAATCAGGCTCACTTGGAAGGCGTTGATTTAGTTCATTACGTAGTTTATTCATGGAGTCTCTTTGAAGTTGAGTACGGTCCGAGCTGATAGTAATTTGAGATGGCAAATTTTGACGTGAAAGCTTATGTTTACACTTGATAACATCAAACGCATCAGCTGGCGAAGAGAAGATTATTTTTAATGGTCGTGGTTTGTTATCATTACGATAACGACCGAAACGAATGGCCTTCACTGGCACCGGTCTAGCATCAGCTTCAGAGATAATTGAACGAATACAACTATTTACCTGTTCTAGATCGTGAGTAATACGGACTTCGACCTGGTTAGATTCATTTTCAGTAACATTATAAAAGATTAGATTGGAGGCTCGAGCGTTTCGATCAGCAATTTCATTAATTATAAAATCATTGTCAAATGATGTGGTCGTATCAGTTTTCTGTAGTTTAACTTTCAAGTCTTCAACATCAGTGATAAGCATTTTTATAAGTTGTTTTAAATCGGGCAATTCTTTCAAACCTTTATCACATGTAATACAAAAATATTTTAAATTTCTGTTCTTGAGTGCAAGACACTTTATTTCGGTCGCAGAAAGGCCAGTACATTTGGTATGAGCAGGTTGAGAGCAGCTGTCACAGTAGATTGGAGAATCCAAATCACCGAAGCAAGAATCACACACAAAACAAGATAAGGTAGTAGCCATTATATGAATATTGAACAAAACACAATAAACTGAATAAAACAAATTTAGAAAGAGATACGGAAAGATAAGAGACTGAACTTTTCAACATAGGTCTACACTCGACTAACGTCAACGAGTCTAATTCATAGAAAAAATGTATCCAAACAAATTTTAATAGTAAAAAATTTGTACTTATTTTAAAATGTTATTTATAATTGAAAACCCTAGAAAATTAAAAAAAAATCCATTAATTTTTTAGTATTTTAAATTTATATTTAATTTGAATTTGAGTACTGAGGGTCTGAAAGAAGTTCACCGTATGTTGTGTATGTGTCTCCAAAGGGTGTAATGTCTGGAGTCTGCTGTAGAACTGGTGCGAAAATGGTTTGTGATGAATTTGAATTTCCTGGTAAATAAATTGGTGTTGGTGTACCCCGTGAATAAATTGGTGTTGAATTACCAGAACACGTGCATGTATGATTAATTTTTATCGAATTACGATGTAGTGTTTTTAAACGAGCCTCAAAAAGTATGTCGTTGATCGCTTTTTGAGCAAATAGATGTTGTTCTGGGTCAAGCTTATCTAATTCAATACTCCAAGACTTAGCTAAAATATCGTTGTCTGATGTAGATTTTTGCAGTCGCATACAAGCTAATTCTAGCAATTCGTTCTTTTTTTCTTCAGCATTTACTATTTTCCTTTTCTTTTTTAATGGTTCATGACGTGACGGGGTTTCATCAATTTTTTCCTAGAAAATAAATAATAGTTTTATAATTTATTAATAAAATATATTCATATTAATTATTTTATTACATTCTTTATTTTTTTATTTAGATTCCTGCTTCAGAAGAAGAGTGGAAAGTCGTATCTGATGATTTCGGTACAAAATGGAATTTTGATCATTGCCTGGGTGCGATTGACGGTAAACATATCGAAATAATTAAACCACAAGAATCGGGCTCGTATTATTTCAACTACAAACACACTTTTAGTATTGTTCTAATGGCCATTGCCAACGCAAATTACGAATTTATTATGGTGGACATTGGTGCTAATGGTCGTGTATCAGATGGAGGAGTGTTTTCAAATTCATCTTTTTATAAGAATTTTCAAGAAAAAAAAATCAAGATTCCAGAGCCTGATTATTTACCAGGATTCAATTGCAAATTGCCATATGTTTTTGTGGCAGATGATGCATTTCCGCTTTCCAATAATTTGATGAAACCATATCCACAAAGGAATTTAAGTAGAGATAAACGTATTTTTAACTACAGACTATCCAGGACACGTAGAATTATAGAAAATACTTTTGGGATATTAGCATCGCGGTTTCGTATACTTCTAAGAACAATTAATTTAAATCCTGAAAAAACCGCAACAATTGTTCGTACCTGCTGTCATTTACATAATTTTCTACGAAAAAATAAAATGGAAATATTTTTAAATGAAAGCTTTGATACTGAAAATACGAATACAGGACTTATAGAACCCGGAAGTTGGAAAAGTGTAAATCAACAATTATGTAAACTACAACCTAACCAAGGAAGAAATGCACCTATGACGGCTAAAGAAATAAGAGATAAGTTTTGTGATTATTTCAATAATGCTGGAGCTGTCCAATGGCAAGAAAATTTATCCGAAAATAATATTTAACTATTTTGATTATTTTTGTTAATTCAATTTTTAACTATTATTATTTTTTTTAACAGAGTATAAAAATAAACCCAAGTATATACTTAAATATGTTATATTTTTTTTTACGCATTATGTATACTCTATATTTATTATACATATAATAATACATGTATTATTTTTTATCGTAAACTAAGATAAAATTAGACTTAATAACTATATTTATTTTGAGATTGTATTGTAGACATACTATTTTGAATTTGAAGTAAAAACTATAAATATTATAAAATAAATAACATATAACATTATATTATTACGTACTGCGTTTTCCAACGTTATGTCTTGCGACTGCTGCGTCGTCGTATTCAAAAATGATTCTTCACCATCTTCATCCATTGTAGATGTTCCAGAAATTTGAATTTCATGATCACGTAAAAATTCCAACTCATTAAAGTACCAAACCGACGGCAAGTATACATCGTCGATACCTGCACCTGAATTTTTGCTAGCTTCAACTTTTTTTAATTCACGACGATAATTAGACCTCAATGTATTAATTTTTTTTTTTGTTGTATTTATGTCAGCAGTCGGATCAATTTCTTTTAATTTATTTGTTAATTGTACATAACAGTCTTCTTTCAAAATTCTATTTTTGTACAAATCACTCTTAACTTTCCACGTAGCGGGTAAACTACGGTACAAACCTATGAATTCGCGCCAAAATTCCTCATTGTTTACCTTATTCGCCATTTTTGTACGAAGATACATAAAATTTACGACAAAAAAAGACAAACAAGACTCGACTGCTCCACACAATTCGACTAGATCGACTGATAATTTGTACATTCATAGACATACACGGTCAATCATGAATGTCAATCATCTTGACTGATGATAAAAATTCAAACATGTTTGAATTTCATCAGTCATAAAATTTGACTGTCAGTCATTATCAGTCATACACATATACGGTCAGTCATGAATGTCAATCACGTTGATTGTCATTCAAGACTGACCGTGTATGGAGACTTTTACAATCAGTAGGTACAATATAATGTATGTACAAAATAATTATTAATAATATGACCCTTACCAGCTACTGTGATCTACCGCATTCATATGACTCAAATATCAATGCAACAGTAAATTTGCTTATATAGATAGAGGACAGAACCAACATCCAAATATATCTTGTGGGATTTCAGCATTTTAGGGGCCTATTTTCCACAGACTATACAAAGGGAAACTTTTGTAATACGTATTATTTTTAAAAAATCATATGTATAATTACACTTTCCAATTATAGGTACAAAAATAGAACAATATATCTTAGTATAGTATAATTATGGCCAAATGTGCATAAAACTACGATCGCCTATTCCGAGAACAGTCGATACATGTACATTTTGCAATTATATAACTATTTCGGAACCTTATTATCCACCTAGACTACTGTATATGATTATTTATAATATTTGTTGTTTTAGGTGATTTCATTGTAAATCCATTGTAAAAATTATAACAGTTAATAAAGCAAAATTAATTTTAGTCATATGTAAAATTATATAAAATAATTCAATATGATAGACACCTATATGATACCCATATAAACCAGTGTCATTTATTTACAAATTTTTATTAGTTTGATTAAACGAAAAGATAATTCGAAAACTATAATTAATAATTGTTTCCTAATGAAAATTATGCACTAAGTTTTGTGAACACTGAACGTCTGAATACTAGATATCATGGGTTCAAAATAAAAGACATATTAAGAAATAAAACCCTTAGATCCCGACACACCTTAGGGCTCAACACACCACAACGCACTATCGTCTCTTAACTTCACTAGTCCTGTTGGAAGCCCCACAGTAGTGTTGCCAACAACTCGGTCATCCTGGGTTTTACAGCGTACTCGCCGTATTATTATACATATACAGTGTGATCACGATTTAAGGTACCACTAAATATCTCAGATGCATGACCTTGTATTGAAATGGCGTTTTCGGGAAGTGATAGGGAGTACTTAAATACATATTTTTGGATACATTTCAAATTATTAACACATTTGGTGTGCGCATGCGCAATACAACTTACATTTTTTTAAATGGAAACACCATTTTTTTTTTACATACTTGGATAGATTATTTTTTTTAAACGATTTTTGTATAAAAAGATTTTTTCTATTTTAAAAACTGATCAAGTTAGAGTAAGTAAAAATTTGGATTTATGCATAATTCGTATTTAATGAAATTTTTATTTATAACCACTGGAAATAATAAAATAAGTGCCAAATAAATGTTTAAATTATTTTATCTGTTTACAAATAATAATTTAATAATATCGTATGTTGTCCAGATAGATATATTTTTAGTATGTGATAATTTTTGTTTCGTTGACTGCTTTCATACAATTACAATTTTAACTATTATTATAGTGGAATTCTATTTTATTTTTCAATAGTTTTAATAACGATAAGATAATCAGATAATGTAATTATTAAGAAATAATAAAATAAATTTGAAGTATCTAATTAAATACATATTATTTTTAATGTACTATATTTTTTTCCGTTAACTGTAATAATTAAAAACCTATAATAAAAAAATTAATAATAGTAATACCTATTAATATTATAATACAAAATAAAATTAACTAAATAAATTTATCTTATAAATTGTTCAAAATTCCCACCATAATGTTCTAAACATGATTCAAGTCGTCTCAAAAATTCAGTCGTAGTTGCCGCCTAGATTTGCTCTTCTCTTAAAATTTCACACGCTGCCTGTATTTTATTTTTTAAGTCTTGAAGATTAACAGGTAGATCTGCGTAAACCACAGTCTTCAAATGTCCCCATAAAAAAAAATTCAATGGCGTTAAATCTGGAGACCGTGCCGGCCAAGGAACGACGTCATAAGTACCAATCCAGCGGTTCGGAAACATTTCATTTAATTTTTGTCTAACAATAATTGCATTATGGGCTGGTGCTCCATCTTTTTGATAAAACATATGTTCTCGTGTGTCTAATGAAACATCTTCCAACAGTCTTGGCAGTTCGTTGGTTAAAAAATTTAAATATCGTCTGCCATTAAGTGTCCCATCATAAATGTACGGTCCTATAAGCTTTCCACCAACTAACCCACACCATACATTAATTCCCCAGACCGTTTGAAAATTAGTTTCACGTGACCATTGTGGGTTTATATCATCCCAGTATCGATGATTTTGCTTATTATTGGTAAATTTTAATTCATCACTCCAAAGAATGTGATTAACAATTAGAGGGTTATTATGAAATTGAATATTGAACCAAGCTATAAATTCTAACCTACGAGTAGAATCTCCTGCACGCAAATGTTGAACTAAATCAATTTTATACGGGTGCATTTTATGTTTTTTTTAAATTGTTTGTACATAACCATATGAAATTCCAATTTCGAGAGCAATATGCCTAAGTGATGAACGTGGGTTAGCTCGTATGTATGCTAGTACCTGTAATTCTATGTCTTCATCAAACATATTTGCTCTACGCCTTTGTTGGTTGATTTGTCTACCAGGAAATCTTCCTTCTTGACTTAACCCTTGTAAAAGTCGTAAAACATAATTGTGAGGTGGCTGGTATCTTTCTGGGTATCGTTCGGCATATGTCATAACTGCTAAGCGTAAATTACGCTGACATTCACCATAAATTAAAACCAACTCAACTTTTTCAGCGTTATTCATATTTAAAAACTTATAATTTACAGGAGTACTTAATAACCAGACATACACGGATAACGCACATACTTTGGTACAAGTCTAGTTACAGAATAAAAGTAAAATTATATTTGCCATCAAACTAAATACCTTAATAATTACATTATCTGATTATCTTATCGTTATTTGAGCTATTGTAAAATAAAACAAAATTCCACTATAAAAATAGTTAAAATTGTAATCGTATTATAGGAGTTTACTAAACAATATTATCACATACTCTAGATATTGACCAACAGTATTATTAAATTATTATTTGTAAACAGATAAAGTAAATTAAACATTTATTTGGCACTTATTTTATTATTTCTAGTGGTTATAAATAGAAGTTTCATTAAATACGAATTATGCATAAATCCAAATTTTGACTTACTCTAACTTGGTCATTTTTGAAAATAGAAAAAAACTTTTTATACAAAAAACGTTTATAAAAAATAATCTATCCAAATATGTAAAAAAAATGGTGTTTCCATTTAAAAAAAATGTAAGTTATATTGCGCATGTGCACAATACTTCATAATTTGAAATTTATCCAAAAATATGTATTTAAGTACTCCCTATCTATATATACAGTATATACATTGATATCACATTTATATCTACCTTTCGTTCGTACAGCATTAAGACAGTACCGTCGCTGCCCGTCGACCAGTATCGCGTTTGTATGCATCCATGTCACGTGTGAGTAAAAATGAGTAAAAAACGAAAAAGAAATGACCTAATAATTATGATAAAATTTCAATACTACAACGTTACGACAATTTACCGAAAATGGGACAGCGAGAAGCAGCTTAACGAGTGGTTAATTAAGTGGGATAAATAATTAAATAATAAAATCGTTTTACTCATTGACAACTGTCCTGCACACGTGGTTAATGTATCTTTAAAACACATTAGAATCATTTTTTTGCCAGCAAATACAATATCATTAATACAACCATGTGACCAAGGAATAATAAAAACCTTAAAATCATATTACCGCAAACAAATGCGGACAAGAATAATAGACAATATAGAAAATACAAATGATCAACAAAAATTGTCCGCTAATGAATTAGCAAAACAAACCAATCTCTTAGATTTATTATTTTATTATATTTTAATAATTATTATTTTTAATTTAAAATTTAAAATATTATTTTTATAACTTTTTTAACTTTCGTTTAGTGTTATCAATCGGATTATGTTATCAGTTATGTTCCGTACCAAAGTGATTACATTACCACTATATTACGTGACCACTGTATTTAATTATTTGTTACGTACTCATTGATTTAATTCGATTATACTAATTTATAAAATTATTTCACTAATATGACCCCCCCCCCCAAAAAAAAAAAAAAATTAAAAAGAATAATAAGTTTGTAAATACGCCACTGTATATTATATCATTTAGTCTGTTATATATTATAATACCTATATACATGTTGGAGGGGTGAAATATCAACAATATTAAATTTAAATAATTTAGTTTTTTATAATAATATTATAATATTATATATATAAAAAATGAATATTTTTAGACTATCTATATTCTATTTTAGTATTTTATATATTATGTTCTGACATAACAGTATTTTCAAACATTAAATTTTTTTTTGTAAATATTTAGGTTTTAATACTATTTTTAACCATAAACTAATATATAATAGATACTTGGAGCTTAATATTTATGAAGTACTTATAAAGCGATATTTTATTAGTATTAATATACTAACTAAATTTTAATATACACATTTTAACTATGCAATAGTCTTCAATAAATACTGTACAATAAATGTTAATGTTTCAATCATAAATTAAGATTAATTTAATATTAAAATATGCATACAATTTATGTATAGATAAAATATTATTACTAATATTATTATTTTTATAATGTACATCCAAGTTAAATTAAACGTTTACTTTTTTATATTAATAGTTTAATTCAAAACCAATATTTAAATAAGTTTAAACACTAATAATGGTTATGTGGGTAAGTAGGTAGTTGAAATAATGCTTCAATTTTTATCTTCAGTATCTTTTCCGGTGGAAAAGTGAATCTAGAGAGTGCATTGGAAAGAGCAAAATTTAAAATTCTAAGTATAATTTTCAAAAGAGCCTAAAATAACAAAAAAACGGGAATTTTTATATAAAATCGGTTTTTGACAAGATCAATTTTCATTTTTGGTGTAACAATTAAACAAATTACCGTTGAAGCATGAACTCTTTCTGTATATAGGCATAAGACAATTTCAAGGTGTATTAGTTTTTTTAAAATTATTGTTTAATTGTTATAAAATATTTTAAGTTCGGTCAAAAGACTTTGAAATATAATACAACGTTCCTCAAAAGTTATTAGTAGAAATTAAAAAAAAAAGTTAAGTGTAGATCTACAATATAATTTTATGATAATCTGAAGTTAAAATGTTGACAAAATCATGAAAATTGGCAAATAATTTTGAATTAGAAATTCATAAAATTTTTTTATTTATATCGTAGCTTTGAAAATGTAATACAAAATTCCCCTTAAGTTTTAAAACATTTAAATACATATAGCATAAAATAAAATAAGTAAAATAATTTTTTTCGTGCGTTTGAAGTTAGACATACGATATTCATCCATAAATTAACAAATTCTAATACAACGATTGTCTTAATATTTTGTTGTTATTCAAAAAATAATAATGGTAAATACTTTAAATTTACGCCAAATGTTTTTTTATCATTTCCTATACTTGATAAATCATTCAAATTATTTTGACTTGTTTTGAGCTGTATAAGGACATTTTCAGTTTCCAATTTTTTTAATTTTTTTTTCTTACATAGTCATTAAAAATGTATTCGTTGGTTTAAATTTAAAACAAGATCTTTTTTTTTTTCTTTTTTTTTTATTAAGAGAAAAGCCTCGATAACGTGACCATTGGCTTATTTTTACATCAATGAAGACTTAGATTAAATTAAATTAAATTGTACAGTTCAGTTTCTTTTAAAAATAAAATTATATTTTGGATGGATTTTTCGTCAGGGCCCAGTGCGTCGTGAAGGTGTTCGGGTATGTTGAGTTTTTGGCGTGCCTCTTTTGTGTCTCTGCATTCGGTGATGATATGTTTGATTGAAGTTGTAATTCCGCATGTAAGGCATATTTTGGTGGCTCTTTTTTCATGAGGTGGCCATGTGTGTGATGCGTATGGCCTATTCTGAGGCGATTAAGTACGACTTCCTCTCTTCTTTTGAGTGACATAGGGTTATTCCATTTTTCGATGGTTCTTTTTATCTCATTTAATTTACTATTCATTTTGAGCCATTCTTTTTGCCAGATATTTTTGATTTGGTTGTATATAATTTTTTTAGTATCTTTGTCGGATTTAATATTCCACACAGTTAGTTGGAGTGGGTTAAACAAGATCTTGTTATACTGTTACAATGGCAGTTAAAAAATATTTAAAATACATATTCGCAATTTTGTTTTAAAAACATTTTAAGCTCAAATTTGGAAAAATATTTATAAATCTAAGAATTGAATATTTAAAACCAGAGTGACACCCACTTGCCACCATTTTTCTTAGTTTTTTTTTATAGGTAAATGTCAATAAAGGGTCAAAAAGCTTGACAATTTAATACAAGGTTTCTGATAGTATTTGTTACAACAGTAATTGAAAAATATATAAAATACCAAGCACGTTTTTTTTTTATAAGCATTTAAAGTTCAAATGTTGACGACAATTATGAAAGTGAAAATTTACAAATTATTCAACAGTTAAAAATTTATAAAATGTTCAATTTGTATAGTTAAGTATTAAAAATGTAAAACAAGGTTCCACGTAAGTAGTTAATACTATAGCCAAAACATCTAAAAAATGTATAAACACAGTTTTTTTATTTAGTCAAATATTGACTAAATTACGTTATAAATAACCAAGGTAACAATTTTAGTTATTTTGTTCTAATTTTAAAAATTTTAAATATAATATGCAAAGACTATTAAGTTAACTTACGGGCTACTGTATTAATAATAACAATATATAAATATAATACAAAATAATACCCTACGCTGACAAACTGTTTCCGCTCAGAATCATTTTTCGTATACAATGATATCACATCATTGAATTCAAATTTAACACCATCCATTACAGTGACCCATTTTTAACCTACTGTACAGTAGAGCGACACCCACTTACACATTGACTTACCAGCTTTATTTTTATACGTCTTGAAGAATTTTTAAATAATATTTTATATATAGGTATAGGTATATGAAAATATAGATAGTAGATTGTAGATATGTACTTAATATAACCTTTATACAGCTTATTCAGCTTTATAATTTTCTATTGAGCAGCAGATCTGTCAGTGAATTGAGAGTTGACACATTGGGAATTGGGTATCAACGATGTAGCAAGACACGGAAAAAAGTGCAGTGGTAGTCGTAAAATCCGCGAACGATAAGACCATTCGACCTGACTGCGAGAATACCGCTGTACGTTGAAACCTTATATCTATTTAGTTGAATTTATTCACTATACTACTATAGTTACACTATACAATTATTACAGGTGCTGTAAAATATGTATAATTAATATGATTATATAGCCAAAGTCCAACTAGGTAGCCGAACGATCACGAATATACTAATATTATTATTAGGCTGGCCTTATTGGCATATCGCGCGTTGTCAACGGAATACCAAAATTATACTAGAAGAAATAATGTATGAGTTAAGTATATAAATAGAAAGTTGGATTCTGTATAATAACTTATAGATGTCTATAGTCAATGAGTAATGACTATGATGTGTTTAATTTAATCTTATATAATAATATTTAAACTCCATAAGTATTTATTTATAAGCAGGTAGGTACTATAATATTTTGTTACAGAAAAAAATTATTATCTCCTCAGGTATTGGGTTACAGCCATATAATTTTTGAAACGTATCTATTTTGTGTTTGCAATGCTATAGTTATTAAGTTATTACAATTGTAAGGTTACTTGATGGTGAGGGGGCAAAGCCCCTCTCGAGCATGACGAGATCAGTGAGCTCTGGATAAATGAATAGGTACCCCCTCCCTCTTTAAGACAAAATACTAAATACGACACTGTGTTGGACAGATATAACTGAAGAAATCGATTACGGCGGTGAAGTGAAAGTTTAGTGGAATGAAAACCAGTGTGCGCGTGTGTGAGAGAGAGAGAGGAGCCTCTTACGATCACAATCCACGGCCCGCAGTCTTATCGTCCGCACGATGGCTCGCGTACCACCACTGTCATGTCTCATCGTACTGCCACTGATCACGCTTTACGCGACTTATCGTAAGTACTTGTACATATTTTGTCAAAACTCATAAAAATAATATATAAATAAATGCTGTATGTATCATCTGTCTAGGACTTTTATTTTATTTTATATAAAGCAAAAACTTATCGTATGCATATTGCCTATAAATCATTTCGTGTTCGTCCGGGTAGAAACCACCGATTGGTTGTATGACCATCATCTTTGAATAAAAAAAAACGTCATACAAATAATAATATCATGTTTGTTCCTTATCCTGAGTTCGAGGGTTAGACGACGAAAACCGGGTCGCGTCCCTTTTTCAATCCATTTTCGTATATTGCTATAACCCATGCTGCATAATATTTATACAATACGTTTGAGTGGCTGTTTTTACGACAATGAGGTGGCGTAGGTATTTCGTATATATTATAACAATAATAATTGGGTGCTCGCAAAGTAATCAAATAAAAAAAATCGTCAAATAATATTTTTAATGATTACTTTCGATTAACTATGTGTTTTGTATTTAAGTATTTTCGACATCTTCCACCACTCTTCGAAATAAATCGGTCAATTTTACTTACGGTGTTGGGTGACACAGTCCAAACGCAACGTATCGAACATAATATATTTTGGATTGAGGTCACCGCGGTGAACCCGCCACGTTATATTATATGTTAATAATAATATATTATATACAATAAATACTTACAACTTATAACATTATATGATTATTGATTTAACATGGACTTAAATTTAATAGATCCCGACCGTGACTACTATGTAGGACATACAATCTAATTGGATTAACAGCATATTATTCGAATGCTATATCGTATATTATACTTTGTGATGTAGGTAGTTATATATGTATCAAATAGTTTTTGCCAACATTATTAAATTAAAATACTACACGAGTCGTCGAGTTACAAACGTTAGTATGTCTAAACAAACATAAATAGTGTTTTCCAACGACACCTCATTTTTACTTAAGATGCATTAAGACTTACAACTCTTGCAGTAAAAGGTTGGACCAATTCATAACTATTGGTAAAATATTAGATTTGTAATTTTTTTGAAAATACTACCTGTTGCTACTGCAACGGTGAACTCACATATGCATATCTTGAATCTTATAATTGTTCAATCAAATAATAGTTTTATCGAATAACATTACTATGATACTTAAGTATTATATTTCTATACATCTGTACCTTTCAGCCTCTACTCCAAATGCGATAAAATTATAAATAATAATTTAGTTAAGATTTGAAGCCTAGATATATTCATACAGTCATCATTCATCGGTAACTGGAATGTTACGAAACCTATAATATTGCGATTTAGCAGGTTAGCTAGTACCTATTCAACAATTTAAACAAAACGAGTGTATTTTATTGATTATTACTTTTGTTATAATAACCACTTAAAAGACGAATAAAAACTGTAACATACCATAAAAAGAGACAAACAGTTACTATTATAACAGAACTATATAAAATAATTAATATTTAGGATCGGAATTAGCCTCTATAGGATAAAAAAAAATTTATAGAAATAGGCAATAGCTATAAAACAAAATCAAAAATTTGCGTTGTACGATTACTGACAATAATTCTTTATGTAGTTATAAAGTTAACTTTATAAGTAGAGTTAAAAGTACAAATTATTCCAACATATCTATAAAATCCAATAATTAGATAGTGTTTATACCTAAATAGTTTTTTACTTACCTTAAAATGTACATATAATAATGAGCATAAATGTATAATAATATATAGTATATTGATCGGGACTTCCTTATGTTGCGGAGGTACCTACATTTGTAAGTGTAAGGGTCGAACGCCATAACATGTTTTTTATTAAAACTAAAATATATTTCTAATTCAGAATGGTCGGATAATATACAAAAATGTACAAAAAAGTGTATTTTCTACGATTTATTATATTATTATTTTGTACAAATCATATTACTAATAGTAGGTATACATTTTATAAACATTATTAATTTTGATTAGGTATCTCTCTATACTTATTAATTATTACAATAATCACGGGAATCTGTGATTTTATTGTTAACCACACATATCACATTATAGCTCTAGAAAATTTCACCAATTCTAATTTACCAATTTATTATTTTTATTTCTATACAATAGTGTAATACTGTATAATGCAGGGGTGGTACTTCATTTTCTCAAGAGCCCGTTGATTTATATTCACTATCCACACTATAGGTAGGTCCGAACTTTGTTGTTTAAAATTTAAAATATTATTATCAATGCATTAAGCAAGAAAGCGTAGCAATAAAAATGTTACGTCGACAAATAACTGTGTATAAAAGAATTACGGCAATTGATTTACACTGTGTATTTAAATTGTTTTCTGGTAGGTAACACTGCAAGTGTATGTGAATTGTGCATATAGCATATTGTTTGATTGCTTATAATTATACTGATTATGTATGTACTTAAAAAAACTAATTATCTCCGCAAGATTATATAATATTATGTAGGCAATATGATATATTTAGGAGAGCTACTTACATTGTATATTTGTAGCTACAGTAGACGCCTCTTATACAACTCAAATTTGGACCAGCACAAAATGAGTCTTATAACCGATTGAATCTTATAGCAGTGGAACAAAAATAAACGAACATTTTAAATGGCTATATTATATTGTGCACCGTGTCGTCGATATTTATAAATTATAATGCATAATATACGTTTACCATGTATACGAGGTAGGTATGTTTATACTCTGTTTTTCTCAAGTTAAATTTTAATTATGAACACCAAAAATTACCAGATTTTATAAACGAAAAGAAAGTAATAGAAAAATGCATTTCTGCGTAGATGTATTCCGAGTGTTTGGTTGTAAAACTCTCATCAGTATCGTTACGGATAGCATGTTTGGCTCGTTGCTACATAATATTATTCAGATAGGTACGTAGGAGTAGGAACATAATGTGTAATTTATAATATTAAGTAGCTCTATAGCAGCGTCGTCGGGCGACATGGCCCATACAACTTTTTTTTTTTAATAAAGAAAGTAAAATGATTCACGCGTTGACTAATATAAATAATAATAGGTACTATATGTATATGTGTACATAATATAACCTGCACTTATAGTCAATGTACCCATGGATTATGGGTGTATATTTAGTGTTTGAAGTATGAATTATTTCACAACAACGTGAAACATTGACATTTTTCTTTACACAAATAAAAACACAATTTATTTATTTTTTAAACACAATGTTAAGTGTTCTAAATTCTAATGTAAGAATTCATTAGATATACAAGATATATTTATAATATTGTATACCTACAAGGTTAAGTATACATATAGGTACCAAACAATTATGAAATTAATTTATGACAACTATATGTAATTATAAAACTTATTTAAAAATAAAACAAAATTTGTTAAAATCACACATTTGAAATATTTAATTTTTTTTAAATTTCATGAAATTTTTAAACACTATGTATATTATAATATTACACCACTTATTATAATTATAAGACGTAGATATTAATTTGATTTCAAAATCAATAAAAAATACCTTTAATCATGTCTTTAAATAAAACGAAAATACTTAGATAGGTATATCGTATTATATAAAGCAGAATTCCAAGTATCTACATAAAATAAATCAATATTGTAATACATAGGTATATTTCGACATTTTGTTGCTACTACGTGGTTTTCGTTAATTTTACTATAAAACTATTTACCAATCACAATAATCTTTATTTTAGAATATTTATGTAGCACGGTATTTTCTTCTTTGAAATTGTTTGTAATTTTATAAGCATATTTAATAAATAAGTATAATTATTATACCAGGTATTTTTCTGAAAAATAATGCATCACATATGAGCAGTACAATATTAATGTGGTTGTGTGAAAAAGGAATATTTATTTTTCTAACAAAATTTAAATTGATTTTCTGCATACTGTGCTCTTGATGATTTACCTAATAATACTATTATACAGGGTGATTCATTAAGCGTAAAACACTCATTATCTCAAAACGTATTAATATTTTTGAAGATATTTTTTTTCATAGTTTCAAGTTGTTAAAAAACAACGTTTTTATTGAAAAATCATAATATTTTTTATCCTTTTATTGTTTTAAGTTTTTTACTTTTTTGAAAGACAACATTATTTTAATTTTAATTTCCAAAGCAGAATATGTTTCTAAGTATTTTGATACATGAAAATCGAATTTAGGACTAGTAGTTGAGTTATAAGTATTTAAAGTTTAGATGGGCGGAGTGGAGTGGTATGAGGTTACTCCGCAAAATGTTTGTCCACTACTCCGCTTGTCTAAACTTTAAATACTTATAAGTTATAACTCATAAACTACTCGTCCTAAATTCGATTTTTATGTATCAAAATACCTAGAAAAATATTCTGTTTTGGAATATAAAATTAAAACTCTATGCTGTCGTTCAAAAAAGTAAAAAACTTAAAAAAATAGAGGGAAAAATTAACTTTTTAACAAAAACTTGAAACTATGTAAAAAAATAATTTCAAAAACATTAATACTTTTTGAGATAATGAGTGTTTAACGCTTAATGAATCACCCTGTATATTATTTATATATTAATATATTATGTACAATGTAGGTGCCTACCTGATATATAATTACATTATATTATATGCTTTATGTATAAGATAGGAAAAAATGTTTTGTTCAATGTTATTGAGTACAAGTCAAAAATATGTACTTATAGTACCAATTCCCTATAGGGGCATTTTGAAAACCAAAAAAAGAAAAATTATGAATAGTGAAAATTATTATTAATTTCATATTGCCTTGATAAATAAGATGAAATAAATTAATTTTTTATACCTAATTGTCGTTGTATTATGTTGATTATCTGTGTGACGAGGATAATTGCAATTATCAAGTTAACACTTTGCGTATTTCTGTAACCTAATGATGTTGATGTTTTTATTGTTTTACAGACGTAAACGCAACTATTTTTGTGCCCGAAGAAATCCCATCGTTGTTGTCTGTAGTGTACAGTAACATGCCACCGATCAAGAAAGGTAAAGATCGATAAAACAATAAATATAGTATATTTATAGCCAGTGGCGTAATTTCAGTTTTTATTAGACTAGGGCAACTTTTCACGGCTTTTCCGACTCAACATTTTTTTCACTCAGATTCTCATAGCATAGTGCCATAGTAGTTAAGGGGGGGGGAGGTGTAGTAAATGTGCTGACTTAAGGTTGATGTAAATACTAGACTAGGGCACATGCCCAAGTTGCTCCACTCCAAATGACGCCACTGTTTATAGCCATGAGAAATTTTTAAAATTGTGTTAATTATTATTCAGTAAGTAAATCATAAAAGTTTTTTTTCCTACCTAGCAAAAAGTAGAAATTTGAATGAAAGATTCCCAACAAGTTTTTCTGTCTGACACCTGTATTAAAAAAAAAATCACTGGAATGTTCGCTATTTATAACCATGAAATATTTTAGATTTTTATTAAATTTTTTTTAACTATTACATTTTATTATTTATACAAGTATGATATACTGACACAACGTCTCCGTTCAGAGATCAGATTTATCATTATATTCAAGTATAACACGTTCATTACAACGACGTACTCGACGACTACAGTACAGCTGAGCGGTACCACCTAATTGCCCACTTTTTAAATTTATGTTTATTTAATTATTTTATAACTTTTATTTAGATGATTGTAGATGGCAAAAAACTTTGAAAAAAAGAAACTCTTTTCTATTAATTCATATTTAAATAATTAGCACTTTACTTTAATATAAGTTAAAATGTATAAATATTATGATGGTTATTTTGTTTTATTATTATTCTTATAAAACATTAGAAATGCATTTATTTTTAGAATTGTCACGCTTATATTTTTAAGTTATTAGTTTGTGGTCTTTAATTACAGAATTACGACTAGGAGCATACACAATTACATAAATACATAGGTACTGTGTTTAAGGTTTTTCAGTACTTTTTCCGAAATCACACGTTTTTCTAACGATTGATCCGACGTCTTCATCGGATTATAAATAATTTTGTTTTCGTTTTCAGGTACCGACTCGAAACTGGGCGTGGGTTTTCGGTTGGGTCCGAACGCAGACGTGCAGTTCCAGCTGGAACTTGGGCCGCAGACCAACACGTTACCCATCGGTGGCACTGCAGGGGCGAACACCGCCTCCGCACCCGCAGTGGCGAATAAGAGGCACGCGACCGTCGGACAGGGCAGTGGCGGCAAGCCAAAGGACTGGCTGAACGCGTGGCGGTTGCAGATGAGTCCTGGGTACGTGGCGGACGATGAAAGCAATAATGTTGTCTCCGGTGAAGTGATGGGTAGCAGTGGCGGCGGGTCCTTGGACGCGGTGGCGCACCTAAGACAGCTATACAAACCACAACCGATTACCGCATAGCCGGAAACACTGCAATGTAGACACTAGTTGTAGTAGTGTATAGTACATTAGGCTATTAATTATTATGATTTTAATTTACACCAAACGATATTTATTTTTTTCATTCCCCCGTTGTTTTGTAAACGCAGTACAGGTTGATATTTAGGTATTTATTAGTATTGTTAGGTATTGATAATTTATAAATGTATATATTACGTAGTTATAATATTATTATAATTATAATCGGAAGACCTCTTGAAATAAATAATAAATAAAAATTTTACATGGCGTGATTATAAAAAAACTTGGATTTCTAATGAATGGCTAGCTGACTAGCTTAGGTAATAAATCCTGCCTATTCATCCTTTGGCTAAATTTAAATTATTTAAACCCTGTATTAGGAACTTTGTAATTGGCCTGATATTTGTATTTACCTATCATATATTCTTACCCAAAAGTAAAATGTCAAAACTTGATATTACTCGTAAAAAAAAATATAATATGTCTATAATCTGTATACTCTGCATATTATAAGTTATAACAATTATTTTAATAACATTTGTAACAATTGTAAATGCATATTAATGTTGAATTAATAATTGAATCACTGTTTGCATTGCTCTGTGTTTTTAGTTGTTACCTAGTAGTACATACATAATATAGTACCTACTACATGTACCTACAGGTGCACCTATAGTTATTTTCAAGATTAGTTTGTTGTAACTTGCAATTAAATATTCAGAATTATTTTAATGTATTATAATTAATAAGTATATCATAGAGCAGGGGTGTCAAATTATTTTGACACTAGGTGACAAAAATTGCCTTTTTTTAGTGCAATTATATTACAAAAAAAGGTACATAAAAATGTAGGTACATATTACGGCTATATATTGGTAAATAACGATTATTCAATTTTACCTGTAGATATTAATATATACATTGTGATTTGTGATGTAATTTATTATTAAAAATAAAAATAATATATAATATAAATATTTTAATTTTTTGCGTGCCATGGATTTGCCATCCCTGTCATATAGACTATATCATAATATATGTATGTACTTATTTATGATGATTATTTAATATTAACTATTAATTGCCCACTTGCTGATGATTTCAGGGAAGAAAAATAATTGTTAAGAAGTAAAAACTTAAAGAAGTTCTAAAATAATTCTAATAATTATATTTTGGTCTGAGAGCGTGCTTGAATACGTAATTAACCAATGCGTAGTTACCTAACAAATAGCCGCGTCAATAATTTAATATATTTTTTTTAACTAACTATAATAATATAGTAATAATTTCTATTTTTATGGAAATAAAATAGATTAAGGGGACGTTACACATACAATTTTCCAGCACGAATACACGACCACGCAAAATGGTAATAACTTGTGTTTAAAGTGGTTTTAGAGAAAAACACCTATTATAAAATCGAAAGAAGACAATATTTTGGAGACATTAACATATCCGTTTTTTAAAATAATGTTTTTTAAAAAAGTTATTACACTTTCAAAATGTGAAAATTGTTATGTTTTCAACGTTGAAGTGTTAGCTCAATAGTCAATGGATTTTAAAATAGATATGTCATTGTCTCCAAAATATTGTACTCTTTCGATTTTATAATAGGTGTTTTTTCTTTAAAACCACTTTAAACACAAGTTATTACCATTTTCCGTAGACGTGTTTTAGTGTCTTACGTTCGAATTAAGGTACCGTCATGTGCTGCTTCGATGGCTATAGCGGCCGTGTTCAACATATAGTATACAAGAACAATGCTTATAACCCCACCTCTCGTCCTCGCGTATTATTGCAGTGACAAACCCGGTATTCTTATCGCAGCCGCGCGGCACGCACATATTATATAATTGTTTAAATACGAAAACTATTAATTGGTCACGAAATTATTATTTCCACTACCTCAATATTATCATTTATCGAACATTATACCTATAGGATCTACTGTAAAATCTAAAAATAAACTAATAAATATAATAAGATTTCGAAGAATTTACAATGATATTATATAAATATAATATAGGTACCCTTATACTAAGTACCTATATAATGAGACATTATAGCGAGTTGCTCAACAAATTATAATTAATTTAGTCTCAGCTCGTACCTTTGTTTTTTTATTATTTTTAAACACTTTAAGTTGCTTAAATTATAAAGATGGCAAACAAATCAAAAAAAATGAAACACGTGAGTCGGAGAAAATTAACTCGTTCTCCTATTTTAAAACGATATAATCAAACTAAAAGGTAAGTCATTACTAAATTATTGTTAGGTAAATATTTTATGTTATGTACACAATTTTCAAATTTATGTGTGTAAAATAACTAACATGTTTTGTTTTATTTTTGTTTATAATAATTAAATAAAGTATAGTATTTTAGATTCTGAGTGGAAAGATGAATGTATTGATTTTACAATGATGTGTGTTTTTTTTTATTTTTGTGTCTGTGTACACGATAAGTAGTCGAAATAATGAAATTTTCACTGGTTGCTTATATTTGCATTTTCTATACACGATAACATTTTCAAAATATTGATTTATTTTGAACTGTTTATGGACATTTTCACAGTTTTTTTTTAAAAGCATTTAAAAATCAAATTTTGACAAAATTTATAAAATGTTTAACTTTTATATCTAAGGATTGAAAATTTAAAAATGATTCCATGTAAGTAATTAATTCTGTTACCGAAAAATCTAAAAAAAACATCTTAAAAACCTAAACACAGTTTTTTTTTTGTAGTTATTTTAAGTTAACATTTAGACGAAATTACATATTAAATAACCAATAATATATAGGTAACGAATATTTTAGTTATTTTTTTTGTAATTTTTAATATTAATTCAACTAACCGGCTACCCTATTATGAATAAATTAATAATACCAATATAAATTATATATAATATAAAACATCCTAGACTTATACAGACTCCGCTCAGAATTCACTAGACTACTTTTTTATAATATTATAGACTGATTATACTTAAATATTATATACATACTATAATATTAGTATTGCAACCCTATAGTCAAAATCTAGTTTTATTCTATGCATTTTTTTTTTATTTGTCTAGAATTGACAACCCCGATCAATTATACTCTATTGCCGGTCCAAGTAATGTAGTAATTATAGTTAGCAATAAAAATTTAAATATCCAGACAAACCATTTTGTGTGTTTTCAACAAACATGGATTATCGCAGTTAGTATATCTTTCCATAAAAAAATCATCATTTTGAGCTTCTAAAATAAACTGTGTTAAAGTTCTATTGTTATCTAAACTTTTTATTAATTCTTTATCTTCATTTGAATTGTGGCCAAATAATTCTTATTAAATTTCAATTAAAATTAGATGCTATTACTGATAAAAAATACATAAAAATAAATGGATTACATAAATATATAAAGTAACTTGCTTTTTCTAACGCTATTAGAGCTTGTTTTGTCATCCATATTAATATCAAATTCAATTGGTATATCAGTATTTTTTTAAATTTTTTTAGAATCAGTCACACAGGAATTATTTGCTGTAAAAATTAATTTGTGTAATTAAATTACATAATCATGTCATTCAAAAATAAAATACAGTTAACCTTTTCAAATTGTCTTACTTTCCACACTAACTTCATTAATGGTTGTTACTACATTAAAATACCCAGGATCATAAGACGTAGTACTACAGTTTATAATAACAGTAATAATAAAATGTATTATTATATTTTACAATTACAATTTAAGATTATAATTTGAATTAAATAATATTCACCTGTATTTATCTTGTCTTGAATTATTAAGTTACTGGATGAATTTGAAGTTGATTGGGCGCCATATGCGTAATTTGGACAATTGATTTGGGGGGGGGGGGGGCTAAATTTATAAAATCAATACAGACCCGCATAATTTTTTTATTAGGTGGATTTAAGAATGAATATATTTGAAACTTAGGGGGGCTTAAAAAAAACTAGGAGGAGCTAAGCCCCCCTAGACCCCCCCCCAAGTTGCGCCTATGTTGGGCGCAAACATTAACAGTAGAATGATTTTATAGTCTAATGTTGGAGGAACTTACTGAAAATTAATGCATATCTATACAAGAAAATATTTTTAAAAATGTTATAATTATAATATAATATAAGTTTTATAACTCTACCAATTAAAAATAATATTAATTATAGACATATATTACATGTAAAATCTTTATAAAAAAATAAATACAATGAAAAAAGTTAAGAATATTAATTTATTTTTGTAATAATATTCTTTAATTTTGCATTACATTACCTTTTAAGATAATGAGTGAGATAAAATCCAAGGAAACAGGCGTACTATTTGTAGTAGACACTATATAAAAACAATATTAAATAGATATTATATTTAGTTTATAATATTATATGACTTTCTAATAAGTGTTTAGGTGCCTTAGGTAGGGCCTTAGGGACTTAGGTCTACAATTAACTCATTTTCATGTATACTTGAAGAATATGGCATAATTTATAGGAAATAAACTAACATTGGTATCAGAGGAAGAATCTGGCTCTGACCATGCATGACTCTCTTAATCTAAAAAAAATGAACCATAATTACTATAAAAGTTTTTAGATATTTTTTGTTTAACAAATATGAGTACCTATTCAGTACATTTTCGGACAGTAACTTACCATATTATAATTTAGTGATTATAGTAAATGATATAATGCTTAACAATATCAAGTTTTACAGATGTTAGCTGGTTATCTTGGTGATATGCTAGTGAACTTTGATGATGTAATTAAAATTGTAATAGGAATTGATGGATTACCCCTTGATATGTCTCTATATTACCTATTGCCTATTGGTAATCATACGTAAATTCTTTTGGAGTAGATACATACATACCTATAACTTTTTATTTAAAAAAAAAAATCAAATAGAGGCAACATTTATTAAAATTATATTAAGACCTAATATCTTATATATAAATGTGAAAATGAAAACCTTTGAGGCCTATGTTCTCGGAAACTACTGAACCGATCGTTATGATTTTTTTTTTTTTTTTAATTGAAGAGCTCATTGCGGAGAAGGTTTAGGGCATTTGATCGATTCTCTAACTTAATAAACAAAGAAGTTATCAATTATTATAAATAATGGCCTGTTACGTAATAATAAATCAGTATTATTCTCAACTCCTATAACCAATAGCAACCATTATTAAACAACAATTTCTATCGTAAATCTCAAAATTCCTGTTTGAGAACCTAACAGGGATGATCAATTTCCTTTTTAAATTAGTCTATGATACTCACAAAGAATGTGGCCTTCTATTGGTAAAAGAATTTTCGAAATCAGTTCAGTAGTTACAGAGACTACCCTCAACAATGGTAACTAACATCTCCTCTTTATATAATAGTATAGACTAGCTGATCCCGTGCAATTCGTTGCCTGTTAAATGTATCAACTCTATATGACTCAAAATTTGTTCAATTTGTTATTTAATATTCGGTGTATAGTATTCAAAATTTATCTTAACTTTTCCGTTTCTCGGAATAAAAATTCTGATACGCAGCAGTACATTTATCCGGTTGTAAGTATGCTGTTTGTACGTATGATTTAACTCTTAAGTATCAAAGTTATACCAAGTTTATCGTTTTTACTTAATATAATTAATTTATACAAAATCCTATCCTAACCTAACCGTAGTAAAATCAGATGAATGAAATAAAAAACAAATTTAACCTTTTGTAAATATTAACCTATCTTCTTCCCAGAGGTATAATCTACCAATTAACTATATAAATACACAGACTATAACTATACAGTCTAAACTCTGGAACTACTTATCAGATCTTTTATGTATATTGACAAAAGACAATAATACAAATCAACAAATATGCCCGATTAACCAATAGCAACCAATATATTATACACAGATGGATTTTCATAAAATTTTCTTTTATATAAACCTCCTACGTGAAATACTCTTTCGTTTTAAAAAAAAATCAAGACATTTATAATATATACAAGAAGATCTGATAAGTAGTTCCAGAGTTTAGTCTGTATAGTTATAGTCTGTGTATTTATATAGTTAGATATATATATAAATTAATCTTTGTGGGTAGATTGGACCTTTGGGAAGAAGATATAGGTTAATTTACTAAGAGTTAAATTTGTTTTTTTTTTCATCGGATTTTAGTACGGTTAGGATTTTGTATAAATTGATTATATTAATCCACTACAGGTGGAATTAAGTAAAAACGACAAACTTGGTATAACTTTAATATTTTAGAGTTATACACTTACGCACAAACAGCATGGGGTCCGCGATATACCGCAGGTAGATTGCCTACCTGATAATGTACTGCTGTGAATCAGAATTTTTATTCCGGGCAACGGAAAAGTTAAGATAAATTTTGAAGACCATACACCGAATATTAAATAACGAATTGAACAAAGTTTAAGTCATATAGAGTTGATACATTTAACGGGCAGCGAAGTGCTCGGGATCAGCTAGTATATTATATATATACAGTAGTCGCCGCTTAATGTAATCACTTTGGTACGGGACATAACTGATAACATAATCCGATTGATAACACTAAACGAAAAAAATAACAATTTAGTGTTACATCAAATTTTATGATCATTATTCTTAACACATAGTTATTAAAAGAATAATTATTTTATTTATTATTATTTATTTCTAATTAAAGTACATATGTAGGTATAAATTGGTAATTTAAAATTTAAAAAAAAAATAAAATGTAAATAAATATATGTAGGTACTACCATTAACTTGAACAATATTTTTTTATCGATGTCTGTTTTTTTTTTACCGTTAAAAGATCATTGATAAAATGTTCGTATTTGTATTGTAATTCAAAATTTGATGAATGTTGTTGCACTCCCCTTCGTAATACTCGTAGAGCCTCTCTCATTTCCAAAGAACTTGGAGGTTTTTCAGTATCTGTTTCTTCATTTTCAATTTCTCTAGGTTCATTTGTTTGTGATAAAGCATGTACAATATCTTCTTCAGTAAAATTTGATGTAGTAGGTATATTTTCATCGATTTTCAACCAATTTTCAAAATCTAAGTCTACTAATTCATATTCTTCTTCTTCTTCCTCCTCGACACTTTCTGCAAAACCTCCATGTTTAAAACAATTTCGTATTGTTTTATCTGTCACTTGGTCCCAAGCCATTGTTATAAGATGTAATGCATCTAAGAGGTTGGTTTGTTTTGCTAATTCATTAGTGGACAATTTTTCTTGATCATTTGTATTTTCTATATTGTCTATTATTCTTGTCCGCATTTGTTTGCGATAATATGTTTTTAAGGTTTTTATTATTCCTTGGTCACATGGTTGTATTAATGATATTGTATTTGCTGGTAAAAATATGATTCTAATGTGTTTTAAAGATACACTAACCACGTGTGCAGGACAGTTGTCAATAAGTAAAATGGTTTTATTATTTAATTGTTTATCCCACTTTATTAACCATTTGTTAAAAATAACTGATGTCATCCAAGCATTTGTGTTGGCGTAATAATCAACTGGTAAACATTTTACAGATTTAAAATAACGAGGATTTTTACTATTCCCTATAACCAAAAGTTTTTGTTTTTTACCTGACATACTCGCACAACATAGGACAGTAATGCGCTCTTTTGTATCTTACAGCCTTTTGCGTTTTCATTTTTGAATAAGTAAGAATGCTCAGGCAAGGCACGATAAAATAATCCAGTTTCATCAGCATTATAAACATTGTCGGGCGTATATTCTGAAATAATTTTTGGCCATTCAGTTTTTAACCAATTTTCTGCTGCCGAGAAATCCGCGTCTTTTTGTTCTCCGTACGTTCGTTTGTAAACAATATTTTCTCGTTTCTTCCAGCGATGAAACCATCCTTCTGAGGCAATAAAATTTTCTATACCCATTTTTTTTGCAAATTCTTCAGCTTTTTGACGCAATATTGGACCATTAATGCGTGCATCATTTTTTCTAACATTAATAAACCATAATAATAATGCTGATTCAACCTTTTCTTCTTTCTCACTGCGTATCCTCTTTATGTTTGGATTTTTATTAAGTGTTGCTGAATTTTCTATTTCAACTCGTTTTTTAATAATTTACACAATAACGGTTGGGAAATTTGTAGCTTTATAGCTGCTTCTCGCTGTCCCATTTTTGGTAAATTGTCGTAACTTTGTAATATTGACAATTTATCATAAATTGTTAGGTCATTTCTTTTTCTTTTTTCACTCATTTTTACGCACACGCGACACGGATGCATACCTACAAACGCGATACTGGTCGACGGGCAGCGACGGTACTGTCTGAATGGTGTAAGAACAAAAATGATATCAATGTGTATAGACATTTTTATCTTTATTATGAGCTATTCGACGAAAACTTAGACATTATTTTCTTTATCTAATAACTACATAATGATGATTTTATGACCTCAAACTGATAATATTATGCGGCGTATTGATTACAATAGCCGACATAATTTACACATATAAGTATACATCCGGCTCGTACTTATACTTTTCGATAACAATAAACGTTTGATAACATTAACCGTGATTATAATAAGCGGCGACCACTGTATATTAATATATAATATAATATGATTACCTAATATAATATATTATATATTTTTGATTAGATACCTACTTCATGATATATAATATATTAATATAGTATTATTTACTATTAGGTAAATAATAATAATGAATAATACCTAATAAATAACCTAAATACCTAACCCCTAGTTTCAAATAAATTAATATTTCTAAATACTTATCTAAGTATTAGTTTTCTTGTAGGTAAATGTGTTGAGTATATTTTATGTATAATTTTGTATAATATGCCTATACCACATAATTTGTATAGGACAGTTTTTATTATAACTAATCATACATTAATTTACATTTTAAATAAATATTAAAACCATATCACTTTCATAATTATATTAAAATTTTTTAATTTTTTTTAACGATACTATTTTAAATCTTTCTTGCTGTTTTTCTAAAATGTCATCCGGATCCCTGATATCTCTTATCAACAATCTTTTGCCATATAAGGGATCGACGAGTTCAGGCAAGAGACGATTTAAAAATAACCTAAAATACAAATTCATGTCATATTCAATTAAATTAGTAGGACTGATATTGGTACTTTAAAATACTTACGACATTAATTTTTCAGACATATTTTGTATACAAAATGTATGATCATAATACATTTTTTCTACTGTGGTCCAATTTTTAGTGTATACTACCAAATAGCATAGTTCACGTTTAGTAATATGCAGTTGTCCAATAACTTGAAAATAATAATTATTATTTCGTTTTACTATGATCGAAGAATCTTTCATTATCTAATTTGGTAGCTGTAACATATGTTATAAACACAATTTCAACTGTTGTCTGCAGTACATAATTACCTATATATGTATTGCAGTACCAACAATTTTAGATTCTGAACGGAGTGATGAATTTATTGATTTTACAATGATGTTTGGTTCTTTAATTTTTTATTTTTGTGTCTGGAGATAACATTTGGAGCAGTAATAGTTCTTCAACCTTACAAAACAGGGGGGGGGGGGTGTTGTTTCAGGTAGCAAAGTAAATGTACGATTTTTGTAGTGATTGTATTTTTACGATGATAAAAATTATTGGAAATAAAATTATTCATATTACCCATCACTTACAAGTTTATTGTTGAAAGCTTCCATTAGACTTTCTGAATTACGAGCATTTTTTACACTTAATTTCTATTGTGGAATTTTCTCCAACTAGACCATCTAATTAATAAAAGAATATTTAAATAACTACAAAAAAAATACATCTATAATTTAATAAATAATTATACCTGGACTTGCTGCCAAATATGGTAGATCAGAATCAATAATAAGACCACGTGTTTGGACGTTTACGTTATACATAACATTACCATAGGTTAATTGTTTTGTTTTGGGATTTGGTGCGAATAGCAAGCTATGGATTTTTTCCTTACAACTAGTGTAAGGTCGCATTTTGCATATCGTGCCAAAATTTGACGCTGATTCGAAGTCTTCTTTATTTATACCAAAGAGAATTATTACTTTGATCTCTTGTACAAATTTCAATCTCAGTTCTATCAAACTCATTTAGTTTTTGTAAAAATAATAATTTTTTTTGTCATAATCCTCTTTGGTCATTGTATCGATTAATGGTTCAGCTAACCCATAATTTTGATCCGCTGCTGAATATTGAGATCGGCTTTTGAATTTTGAGCTAGCATTGTTAGAAAACAATTGTCGTCTTTTTAAACAATTGGCTCTTATACGTTCTATATTTTTTTAATATTTTATGCCAAATTTTCCTTTAAAAAATAGCTTATAGATACAGAATAAAATATAAACACATTAATGTTATACTAGGCAATTGGATTTATAATTACCTGGACTTGTATTTTGCATAGTCTTATGAACCTGCCTGTTCGAGCGCCGCAGTCGATGCATAGCCAATGCGCCTATGAACCGGTCGTGCCGTCCCCCCTCCCGTCTAGCATACTGTCACCGATAAGTGATAACGCACGTCCGCCGTAGACTCCGTGAAACGTTGACCTAGTTAGTTACCCAACGACCTTTGTCAACGTACGGTCCGTCGTTGTGTCGTTGCGCTGGCCGGCTTACGGTTAAGCGTTACCTGTGCTTTTGTGATCGCGACTTGATTTACCGTTCACGCGACGCGTGCCGCCATATTAGCGCCGTAATAATAGTATTATAAAATATCCGTTGCCGTAACCTCCATAGGCTGTGTTTCGCCGCTTCGTTAATCGTATTATTGTCTTCGATACGGTGCCCGGTCGTCCGACATAGATTATATTCACGTGTTGTTCGTGCGACCTGTGTTGATATTGTTATACGGCCGCTGTTTGGCAAGCAGCTGTGAATCGCCGGTAATACGCGTGCGTTCGGTTCTGATTAAACCGAACCCACATCTGTAGGCTCTGTTATACGTCATCTTAGCCGCCGCACCCAGTGACGAGTGCTACGTGTGGATTCAACCGTCAGTGGTCATATTGTCGCCGTACCTGTTATCAATTCAGATTTGGCAACCGCCAAGTGATCACCAGCGGTCGCAGGAGACGCGCGTAATTATTGTCATAATATCTTGTGTTGTATTATTATTTATCATAATCGGTTGTTGATTATTATTATGTTATTATTTATACCTTGTATTCCTATTGATTGGTACTGAGGCGCCGGTACCGAATCACTAGCGATTGCTTATATTATTATTATTTCTTTTATATTTCATCAATAAATTATTGTATGTGCCTTGCCATACGTGCACGTTATATATCTCAGAGTATATTTGATGAGGTCATAGTCTGACAATCCTAACATCACATTGGTCCTGGTTTCCTTTAAACTGTTGAATTTTCGTTGATGTAGTCAATGAGGCCGACCACTAAAACCGTAGGAGCCTCTTGACTAAACATTTGGTAGCAGAGCGTGGTTGATTTAATAGTATAGTCACATCAGCGAATGACACTAGTGAATAAATTTGGGTTGTTAGTTACGCATTTTTCTGGGTAATTAGTCTGTGTTGTAGTACGCACCAATTGGGATTGCTTCCTTTCTCAGCTCACATATTTACGGTGTATAGGTACTATTGTTTATGCACATTATATAACACCTTATTGCTTATTGGTGTTACATTATTGTAAAGTGAGTTTTATATTTAAATATTTTTAATTTATATATATTGAATTAATATGGTAGAGACAAGCGAAGAAAAGGCTGCTCGTGAGCAAAGACTAGCAGTTAGGGCTAAGACTATTTCAGTGCTTAACCGTGAAGGTACTATTAACCGAATTAAAGCATTAGCTAAGACAGCGGCTCGTGTCAATGATAATTTAGAGCTGTTACCTAATTTCTTAATTGCTGCTGGTGATCTGGATTCGTTATGGACATCTTTTATGTCACACAATCAAGCTGTTTTGGATGCATTATTGGATTTGGACCTTACATCCGAGTTTTCTACACATTTAGAAACCGAGATTCGTTCTCTGTACATTAGTGTTGTAACTGTAGTTGAACAACACACACCTAAAAATGAAACAGTGTCATTGGACGGTAGTGCCAATGGGTCCATACATCATGTGTCTGGTAGCACCTCAGTATCCCGTCTACCAGAAATACCATTACCCTCTTTCAGTGGTGATTTGATCGAATGGCCTGTTTTCCGCGATAGGTTTCTTGCAAGAGTGGGTCACATTCCTAATCTGCCAAATATTGATCGGTTTTATTATCTCCTTGGTTGTCTTAAGGGCGATGCTCTTTATACTATTAAGAATATTGCTGTTACGGAGAATACTTATAACCTAGCTTGGTCCACATTACTTGAAAGGTATGATAAACCTAGACAATTAGCGTCACTTATTGTGGACAAACTTATTTCAGTCCAGTCTCAGTCTCAGGAATCATTGGATGGACTGAAGCAATTTCTGATCCTGTTTTCCGATCAAGTTGCCATGTTAAAATCGTTGAATATTCCTGATTTGGGGGAGTTCATCCTCTTCGCCTTGTCTGTTCGTGGCCTATCGTTGTCAACGCGCAAAGGCTTTGAGGCTGCTAATTCATGTGAATTTCCACTAGTTTCGGACTTGGTCACCTACGTCAAGTCACGTGTTGCAGTCTTAGAAACTGTCACACAATCGAGTAACGCGCGACGTTACAACCAACCTCAGGATAAGACCAAACCAATTCATCGACTTGAAAATAAAAAGTCTAAAGTTGCCTTGTTGTCTTCACACGCCCCGGTCGCATCTACCTCCAAATGTCTTTTTTGCTCTGGCGAACATTCTACAGTTAAGTGTGTAACCTTTTCTGACATGTCTATGGATGATAGATATCAAGCGGCGAAGGACCGTAAAATCTGTTTCCGATGCTTGAATTCTACTCATTGGTCGACTCGCTGTTTAGCGAAGACATGTTCCAAGTGTAAGGGTTATCATCATGTTCTTCTTCATCGCGATTTTGACGCGTCACGAAAGCCGTCATCTTCCACCGATCATCCTCCAGCCGTCCACATTGGGTCACTTGATCGGCCAACTGTTTTACTTGGGACCGCTCTCATACACGTCCGTGATTACTGCGGTCGTGTTCAACCAGTCCGCGCATTGATCGATTCGGCTTCACAGGTCAGTGTCATGACCTTGGCGTGCGCGGATCGCCTGGGATTAAAACGGTCCAAATGGACAGCACCTATAACGGGTCTTTCCGGTGTTCAAGTCCCTAAATTGAACAGTGTGGTAAAATGTACCATCGCACCGCGGTATGATGATAATACAAAAATCCAGGTGACAGCTTGGGTCCTGCCCACGATAACTACTCACATGCCGTCTCGTCATCTGCCCAAGCACTGTAAACACCAATTTTCGCATTTGACTCTAGCTGATCCTAGCTTTGATCTTCCGGCACCTGTTGAATTGTTGTTGGGAGCCGACGTGTTTTCCCAGATATTAGACGGAAAACGCGTGGTCATAGACAATTCGTTGCCCACTGCATTCGGCTCTTTATTCGGGTGGATTCTGATCGGCCCTGTCCCTGATCACGAGCCCGATCGAATCTGTTCAAATGTTGTTTCACTCACGGTATCACTCGAGAATCTAGTTGAGCGTTTCTGGCGTGTCGAAGAACCTGACCCTGCTCCAGTGATGTTCACTGATGAAGGCAAGTGTGAAACTATCTACTTAACCGAACGTGTGCGCGATGATAGTGGTCGATTCGTGGTTCCATTGCCCTTCATAGAACCCGGCAAGGAAGAACGTTTTCTAGGATCTCGACAAATGGCTTTGCGTCGATTCCAAAACCTAGAGCGGAAACTTCAAGCTAATCCAGCTTTGAATCAAGCATACACAGCTTTTATGAGTGATTATGAATCACTAGGGCATATGTCTATCGCTTCTAGTCCTGGTGATTACTTCATACCTCACCATCCTGTCTTTAAAGGTGATGTTGCAACCAGCAAAATTCGAGTGGTATTTGATGCTTCGGCCACTACTTCATCCAACCGTTCCTTGAATCAGTGTCTTTTAACTGGTCCAAAGCTTCAGCAGGATATTGTTGATATCATGCTTCGATTTCGTATACATCAATTCACCTTCACAGCAGATGTGTGTAAAATGTATCGACAAATACTGGTACTTCCACAATATCGGAAATACCAACACATCTTATGGCGTGCGTCACCGTTGGACGAACTTAAGGAGTACCAACTGAACACGGTTACTTACGGAGAGAACTGTGCTCCTTACCTAGCGTTGCGAGTTCTGAAGGACCTTGCCGACAATTGTTGTGCAGAGTTTCCTGGTGTCAAACAGGCCTTAACCCACCAAACTTACGTTGACGATATTTGTGTTGGCGCCGACAGCACAAGCCAACTGTTGACATTGAAATCTGACTTGAAATCTGTTCTGAGTACCGCTGGTTTTGAGCTGAAAAAATGGTCTAGTAATGACCCTCAGATTCTGGCTACTATTCCACAAGATGATCGTGTCCAAACGATTTTACAGATCGACGGCCCTGAGGCAGGATTGGTCAAGGTTCTCGGTTTAAATTGGGACTCTTCCGAAGATACCTTTGGTTTTGAAGTCTCTTCTTCGTGTGATGTCATTACCAAACGCGCCGTTCTGTCAACCATTGCCAGAATATTTGATCCAATTGGCCTTATTGCTCCAGTAGTTTTCTATGCCAAGCATATATTGCAGAAAATCTGGAAGGCAGGATTAGCTTGGGATGCGCCACTTCCGTCCGACTTGACTGAGGATTGGAAAATCTTTGTCCAAGATCTCCATACATTGACTAAAGTCAAGATTCCGCGTTTTCTGGCTACAAAAAATGGTTCCCATGTCCAGCTCTGCGGCTTTTGTGATGCTTCAGAGCAAGGCTACGCAGCAATCGTCTATCTTCGTTTGATTCAGCCAGATGGATCGGTCTCCATTTCCCTTCTAGGGTCCAAGACAAAAATGGCGCCCATGAAGAAGATCACTGTACCTCGACTTGAATTGTCTGCTTCTGTTCTATTGGCGCGATGGATGGCTCGCGTCAAAGCGACACTTGAACATCAACTCGTTATCACTAATGTTGTTGCCTGGTCTGACTCACAAATAGTTTTGTCTTGGTTGATCAATCCACACTCTTTGTTCAAAATATTTGTCTCTAATCGAGTGCACCAGGTGCATCAACTGTTACCATCGTGCAAATGGGGATATGTACGAACTGACGATAACCCGGCTGATTGTGCTTCGCGCGGAATGCAGCCCTCAGCCCTTATGCAGTTCCCCCTGTATTGGTATGGGCCTAAATTCTTACGTCATTCTGAAGATACCTGGGACCTTTCGCCTTGTATAATGTCCTTAGAAGAACTGCCTGAAACAAAAGGCGTTTCCTTAGCTGTGCAACTCGACACCGATGGCGAATGGTTCTCACGTTTTTCTTCATACACCAACATGCTCAGAGTCGTCACATGGATGCGTCGTTTTATCGGATTATGTCAAGGTAAGACTTACTCCAATGCCTGTCTATGTCAATCGGAATTGACTGATTCCCTAACAGTTCTTGTCAAAGCGTCTCAATTACAGACATTGGGGAAATTGCTACACAATTTGCAGCATGATCAAGCGCCACCTCGAACGTTTGCAGTGCTCCGCCCATTCATTGATCCTTGTGGCTTGATTCGTGTCGGTGGTCGTTTGGCACATGCTGATTTAACAGAAGCTCAAAGGCAGCCAATATTACTGTCGAAGACATCTTATCTTTCATTACTTATTGTCCGGCATTGGCACCTTGTGACGTGCCATTCGGGACCTAGAGTTATAACAGCCTTAATCGCTCGTCAATTTTGGATTGCGTCTGTGCGGTGCGTGATCAGGAAAGTCATTGGTTCATGTACCATATGTGTCAGAGCAATTGCTCAAACTCAAACTCCTCTCATGGCTGATTTGCCCGCGGTACGTGTTCAAGCTTGCCGACCGTTCTCCCGTGTTGGGATTGACTACGCTGGTCCCTTGCCAATGCGCGAATGCCGCTTGCGGAAGGCAAGACAATATAAAGTGTATGTCGCTGTATTCGTATGCATGGCCGTGAAGGCGGTGCATTTAGAAATAGTATTGGACTCGACTACTGATGCGTTCTTGGCCGCACTCGATCGTTTCGTTGCGCGACGTGGTCTTCCGCACGAAATATTCTCAGATTGCGGGACCAATTTTGTTGGAGCGTCAAAACAATTGCGTCAATTAGTGAACCATCCTGAAAATCATCACAGACTGTCTTCCCACTCTTCGTGTACGTGGATTTTCAACCCACCAAGTGCTCCGCACTTCGGTGGATTGTGGGAAGCTGCAGTACGCTCGTTCAAGACTTTGCTAACCCGTGTCATGGGTAGTCATAACCCGTCACTCGAGGAACTGTCTACCATTTTATGCCGCATCGAAGCGATCTTAAACTCGCGGCCACTCACTCCGATGTCATCGTCGCCTCTTGATCTCGACTACTTGTCTCCGGGGCACTTTTTAATTGGACAACCTCTGCTCGCTGTTCCTGAACGTCATATACCCGAGGACAGCCGGAAAATTGTCAATCGTTGGAAGTTACTTCATCAGTTTCATCAGTCGTTTTGGCGTCGATGGTCCTGTGAATACCTGTGTTCATTACAGGCACGAACAAAATGGACAAACAATGTTCCTAACCTCAAAGACGGAGACATGGTCGTGATTAAAGACAACCAGAGTCCTCCTACAGCGTGGCGTCTAGGTCGGGTCTTGAGTGTCATGCCTGGAGCTGATGGCGTTGTGCGTGTAGCTAGAGTATTGACGGCCCAGGGTGAGCTTACCAGACCAGTTGTAAAATTGGTGCTGCTGCCCACAGAGTAGTTGCTTTTTTTTTTTTTTTTTTTTTTTTTTTTTTGAATGTGAGTAATTTAGTGTCCCATGTTGTTTATCTGTGCTTGCTGTGTCAGGGTAATTGAGTTATTCTATTCATTAGTGTCTGCCTGCTGCTCACCAACCATTCTGGATTGTCAGGTTGACCACATCAATTATACTCAGGGCACACCCTGACAAACCAGGTTAATTGTTAAACTTTGAATTTTATTTATGTTATTACTCATGTGTTATTTATAATTTCAATATTTTGAGCTATTGTATTATTATCTTATTATTTTTTTTCCGTACCAATGTCAGGCTCCGCGACCGTTGCTCGTTCTCAATCTTCAATGTTCCAGCGCCCGCCACGTCTCATGAAAACCAGGGCTTTTCATTGGGGGAGGATGTTCGAGCGCCGCAGTCGATGCATAGCCAATGCGCCTATGAACCGGTCGTGCCGTCCCCCCTCCCGTCTAGCATACTGTCACCGATAAGTGATAACGCACGTCCGCCGTAGACTCCGTGAAACGTTGACCTAGTTAGTTACCCAACGACCTTTGTCAACGTACGGTCCGTCGTTGTGTCGTTGCGCTGGCCGGCTTACGGTTAAGCGTTACCTGTGCTTTTGTGATCGCGACTTGATTTACCGTTCACGCGACGCGTGCCGCCATATTAGCGCCGTAATAATAGTATTATAAAATATCCGTTGCCGTAACCTCCATAGGCTGTGTTTCGCCGCTTCGTTAATCGTATTATTGTCTTCGATACGGTGCCCGGTCGTCCGACATAGATTATATTCACGTGTTGTTCGTGCGACCTGTGTTGATATTGTTATACGGCCGCTGTTTGGCAAGCAGCTGTGAATCGCCGGTAATACGCGTGCGTTCGGTTCTGATTAAACCGAACCCACATCTGTAGTCTCTGTTATACGTCATCTTAGCCGCCGCACCCAGTGACGAGTGCTACGTGTGGATTCAACCGTCAGTGGTCATATTGTCGCCGTACCTGTTATCAATTCAGATTTGGCAACCGCCAAGTGATCACCAGCGGTCGCAGGAGACGCGCGTAATTATTGTCATAATATCTTGTGTTGTATTATTATTTATCATAATCGGTTGTTGATTATTATTATGTTATTATTTATACCTTGTATTCCTATTGATTGGTACTGAGGCGCCGGTACCGAATCACTAGCGATTGCTTATATTATTATTATTTCTTTTATATTTCATCAATAAATTATTGTATGTGCCTTGCCATACGTGCACGTTATATATCTCAGAGTATATTTGATGAGGTCATAGTCTGACAATCCTAACATCACATTGGTCCTGGTTTCCTTTAAACTGTTGAATTTTCGTTGATGTAGTCAATGAGGCCGACCACTAAAACCGTAGGAGCCTCTTGACTAAACATTTGGTAGCAGAGCGTGGTTGATTTAATAGTATAGTCACATCAGCGAATGACACTAGTGAATAAATTTGGGTTGTTAGTTACGCATTTTTCTGGGTAATTAGTCTGTGTTGTAGTACGCACCAATTGGGATTGCTTCCTTTCTCAGCTCACATATTTACGGTGTATAGGTACTATTGTTTATGCACATTATATAACACCTTATTGCTTATTGGTGTTACATTATTGTAAAGTGAGTTTTATATTTAAATATTTTTTAATTTATATATATTGAATTAATATGGTAGAGACAAGCGAAGAAAAGGCTGCTCGTGAGCAAAGACTAGCAGTTAGGGCTAAGACTATTTCAGTGCTTAACCGTGAAGGTACTATTAACCGAATTAAAGCATTAGCTAAGACAGCGGCTCGTGTCAATGATAATTTAGAGCTGTTACCTAATTTCTTAATTGCTGCTGGTGATCTGGATTCGTTATGGACATCTTTTATGTCACACAATCAAGCTGTTTTGGATGCATTATTGGATTTGGACCTTACATCCGAGTTTTCTACACATTTAGAAACCGAGATTCGTTCTCTGTACATTAGTGTTGTAACTGTAGTTGAACAACACACACCTAAAAATGAAACAGTGTCATTGGACGGTAGTGCCAATGGGTCCATACATCATGTGTCTGGTAGCACCTCAGTATCCCGTCTACCAGAAATACCATTACCCTCTTTCAGTGGTGATTTGATCGAATGGCCTGTTTTCCGCGATAGGTTTCTTGCAAGAGTGGGTCACATTCCTAATCTGCCAAATATTGATCGGTTTTATTATCTCCTTGGTTGTCTTAAGGGCGATGCTCTTTATACTATTAAGAATATTGCTGTTACGGAGAATACTTATAACCTAGCTTGGTCCACATTACTTGAAAGGTATGATAAACCTAGACAATTAGCGTCACTTATTGTGGACAAACTTATTTCAGTCCAGTCTCAGTCTCAGGAATCATTGGATGGACTGAAGCAATTTCTGATCCTGTTTTCCGATCAAGTTGCCATGTTAAAATCGTTGAATATTCCTGATTTGGGGGAGTTCATCCTCTTCGCCTTGTCTGTTCGTGGCCTATCGTTGTCAACGCGCAAAGGCTTTGAGGCTGCTAATTCATGTGAATTTCCACTAGTTTCGGACTTGGTCACCTACGTCAAGTCACGTGTTGCAGTCTTAGAAACTGTCACACAATCGAGTAACGCGCGACGTTACAACCAACCTCAGGATAAGACCAAACCAATTCATCGACTTGAAAATAAAAAGTCTAAAGTTGCCTTGTTGTCTTCACACGCCCCGGTCGCATCTACCTCCAAATGTCTTTTTTGCTCTGGCGAACATTCTACAGTTAAGTGTGTAACCTTTTCTGACATGTCTATGGATGATAGATATCAAGCGGCGAAGGACCGTAAAATCTGTTTCCGATGCTTGAATTCTACTCATTGGTCGACTCGCTGTTTAGCGAAGACATGTTCCAAGTGTAAGGGTTATCATCATGTTCTTCTTCATCGCGATTTTGACGCGTCACGAAAGCCGTCATCTTCCACCGATCATCCTCCAGCCGTCCACATTGGGTCACTTGATCGGCCAACTGTTTTACTTGGGACCGCTCTCATACACGTCCGTGATTACTGCGGTCGTGTTCAACCAGTCCGCGCATTGATCGATTCGGCTTCACAGGTCAGTGTCATGACCTTGGCGTGCGCGGATCGCCTGGGATTAAAACGGTCCAAATGGACAGCACCTATAACGGGTCTTTCCGGTGTTCAAGTCCCTAAATTGAACGTGTGGTAAAATGTACCATCGCACCGCGGTATGATGATAATACAAAAATCCAGGTGACAGCTTGGGTCCTGCCCACGATAACTACTCACATGCCGTCTCGTCATCTGCCCAAGCACTGTAAACACCAATTTTCGCATTTGACTCTAGCTGATCCTAGCTTTGATCTTCCGGCACCTGTTGAATTGTTGTTGGGAGCCGACGTGTTTTCCCAGATATTAGACGGAAAACGCGTGGTCATAGACAATTCGTTGCCCACTGCATTCGGCTCTTTATTCGGGTGGATTCTGATCGGCCCTGTCCCTGATCACGAGCCCGATCGAATCTGTTCAAATGTTGTTTCACTCACGGTATCACTCGAGAATCTAGTTGAGCGTTTCTGGCGTGTCGAAGAACCTGACCCTGCTCCAGTGATGTTCACTGATGAAGGCAAGTGTGAAACTATCTACTTAACCGAACGTGTGCGCGATGATAGTGGTCGATTCGTGGTTCCATTGCCCTTCATAGAACCCGGCAAGGAAGAACGTTTTCTAGGATCTCGACAAATGGCTTTGCGTCGATTCCAAAACCTAGAGCGGAAACTTCAAGCTAATCCAGCTTTGAATCAAGCATACACAGCTTTTATGAGTGATTATGAATCACTAGGGCATATGTCTATCGCTTCTAGTCCTGGTGATTACTTCATACCTCACCATCCTGTCTTTAAAGGTGATGTTGCAACCAGCAAAATTCGAGTGGTATTTGATGCTTCGGCCACTACTTCATCCAACCGTTCCTTGAATCAGTGTCTTTTAACTGGTCCAAAGCTTCAGCAGGATATTGTTGATATCATGCTTCGATTTCGTATACATCAATTCACCTTCACAGCAGATGTGTGTAAAATGTATCGACAAATACTGGTACTTCCACAATATCGGAAATACCAACACATCTTATGGCGTGCGTCACCGTTGGACGAACTTAAGGAGTACCAACTGAACACGGTTACTTACGGAGAGAACTGTGCTCCTTACCTAGCGTTGCGAGTTCTGAAGGACCTTGCCGACAATTGTTGTGCAGAGTTTCCTGGTGTCAAACAGGCCTTAACCCACCAAACTTACGTTGACGATATTTGTGTTGGCGCCGACAGCACAAGCCAACTGTTGACATTGAAATCTGACTTGAAATCTGTTCTGAGTACCGCTGGTTTTGAGCTGAAAAAATGGTCTAGTAATGACCCTCAGATTCTGGCTACTATTCCACAAGATGATCGTGTCCAAACGATTTTACAGATCGACGGCCCTGAGGCAGGATTGGTCAAGGTTCTCGGTTTAAATTGGGACTCTTCCGAAGATACCTTTGGTTTTGAAGTCTCTTCTTCGTGTGATGTCATTACCAAACGCGCCGTTCTGTCAACCATTGCCAGAATATTTGATCCAATTGGCCTTATTGCTCCAGTAGTTTTCTATGCCAAGCATATATTGCAGAAAATCTGGAAGGCAGGATTAGCTTGGGATGCGCCACTTCCGTCCGACTTGACTGAGGATTGGAAAATCTTTGTCCAAGATCTCCATACATTGACTAAAGTCAAGATTCCGCGTTTTCTGGCTACAAAAAATGGTTCCCATGTCCAGCTCTGCGGCTTTTGTGATGCTTCAGAGCAAGGCTACGCAGCAATCGTCTATCTTCGTTTGATTCAGCCAGATGGATCGGTCTCCATTTCCCTTCTAGGGTCCAAGACAAAAATGGCGCCCATGAAGAAGATCACTGTACCTCGACTTGAATTGTCTGCTTCTGTTCTATTGGCGCGATGGATGGCTCGCGTCAAAGCGACACTTGAACATCAACTCGTTATCACTAATGTTGTTGCCTGGTCTGACTCACAAATAGTTTTGTCTTGGTTGATCAATCCACACTCTTTGTTCAAAATATTTGTCTCTAATCGAGTGCACCAGGTGCATCAACTGTTACCATCGTGCAAATGGGGATATGTACGAACTGACGATAACCCGGCTGATTGTGCTTCGCGCGGAATGCAGCCCTCAGCCCTTATGCAGTTCCCCCTGTATTGGTATGGGCCTAAATTCTTACGTCATTCTGAAGATACCTGGGACCTTTCGCCTTGTATAATGTCCTTAGAAGAACTGCCTGAAACAAAAGGCGTTTCCTTAGCTGTGCAACTCGACACCGATGGCGAATGGTTCTCACGTTTTTCTTCATACACCAACATGCTCAGAGTCGTCACATGGATGCGTCGTTTTATCGGATTATGTCAAGGTAAGACTTACTCCAATGCCTGTCTATGTCAATCGGAATTGACTGATTCCCTAACAGTTCTTGTCAAAGCGTCTCAATTACAGACATTGGGGAAATTGCTACACAATTTGCAGCATGATCAAGCGCCACCTCGAACGTTTGCAGTGCTCCGCCCATTCATTGATCCTTGTGGCTTGATTCGTGTCGGTGGTCGTTTGGCACATGCTGATTTAACAGAAGCTCAAAGGCAGCCAATATTACTGTCGAAGACATCTTATCTTTCATTACTTATTGTCCGGCATTGGCACCTTGTGACGTGCCATTCGGGACCTAGAGTTATAACAGCCTTAATCGCTCGTCAATTTTGGATTGCGTCTGTGCGGTGCGTGATCAGGAAAGTCATTGGTTCATGTACCATATGTGTCAGAGCAATTGCTCAAACTCAAACTCCTCTCATGGCTGATTTGCCCGCGGTACGTGTTCAAGCTTGCCGACCGTTCTCCCGTGTTGGGATTGACTACGCTGGTCCCTTGCCAATGCGCGAATGCCGCTTGCGGAAGGCAAGACAATATAAAGTGTATGTCGCTGTATTCGTATGCATGGCCGTGAAGGCGGTGCATTTAGAAATAGTATTGGACTCGACTACTGATGCGTTCTTGGCCGCACTCGATCGTTTCGTTGCGCGACGTGGTCTTCCGCACGAAATATTCTCAGATTGCGGGACCAATTTTGTTGGAGCGTCAAAACAATTGCGTCAATTAGTGAACCATCCTGAAAATCATCACAGACTGTCTTCCCACTCTTCGTGTACGTGGATTTTCAACCCACCAAGTGCTCCGCACTTCGGTGGATTGTGGGAAGCTGCAGTACGCTCGTTCAAGACTTTGCTAACCCGTGTCATGGGTAGTCATAACCCGTCACTCGAGGAACTGTCTACCATTTTATGCCGCATCGAAGCGATCTTAAACTCGCGGCCACTCACTCCGATGTCATCGTCGCCTCTTGATCTCGACTACTTGTCTCCGGGGCACTTTTTAATTGGACAACCTCTGCTCGCTGTTCCTGAACGTCATATACCCGAGGACAGCCGGAAAATTGTCAATCGTTGGAAGTTACTTCATCAGTTTCATCAGTCGTTTTGGCGTCGATGGTCCTGTGAATACCTGTGTTCATTACAGGCACGAACAAAATGGACAAACAATGTTCCTAACCTCAAAGACGGAGACATGGTCGTGATTAAAGACAACCAGAGTCCTCCTACAGCGTGGCGTCTAGGTCGGGTCTTGAGTGTCATGCCTGGAGCTGATGGCGTTGTGCGTGTAGCTAGAGTATTGACGGCCCAGGGTGAGCTTACCAGACCAGTTGTAAAATTGGTGCTGCTGCCCACAGAGTAGTTGCTTTTTTTTTTTTTTTTTTTTTTTTTTTTTTGAATGTGAGTAATTTAGTGTCCCATGTTGTTTATCTGTGCTTGCTGTGTCAGGGTAATTGAGTTATTCTATTCATTAGTGTCTGCCTGCTGCTCACCAACCATTCTGGATTGTCAGGTTGACCACATCAATTATACTCAGGGCACACCCTGACAAACCAGGTTAATTGTTAAACTTTGAATTTTATTTATGTTATTACTCATGTGTTATTTATAATTTCAATATTTTGAGCTATTGTATTATTATCTTATTATTTTTTTTCCGTACCAATGTCAGGCTCCGCGACCGTTGCTCGTTCTCAATCTTCAATGTTCCAGCGCCCGCCACGTCTCATGAAAACCAGGGCTTTTCATTGGGGGAGGATGTTCGAGCGCCGCAGTCGATGCATAGCCAATGCGCCTATGAACCGGTCGTGCCGTCCCCCCTCCCGTCTAGCATACTGTCACCGATAAGTGATAACGCACGTCCGCCGTAGACTCCGTGAAACGTTGACCTAGTTAGTTACCCAACGACCTTTGTCAACGTACGGTCCGTCGTTGTGTCGTTGCGCTGGCCGGCTTACGGTTAAGCGTTACCTGTGCTTTTGTGATCGCGACTTGATTTACCGTTCACGCGACGCGTGCCGCCATATTAGCGCCGTAATAATAGTATTATAAAATATCCGTTGCCGTAACCTCCATAGGCTGTGTTTCGCCGCTTCGTTAATCGTATTATTGTCTTCGATACGGTGCCCGGTCGTCCGACATAGATTATATTCACGTGTTGTTCGTGCGACCTGTGTTGATATTGTTATACGGCCGCTGTTTGGCAAGCAGCTGTGAATCGCCGGTAATACGCGTGCGTTCGGTTCTGATTAAACCGAACCCACATCTGTAGGCTCTGTTATACGTCATCTTAGCCGCCGCACCCAGTGACGAGTGCTACGTGTGGATTCAACCGTCAGTGGTCATATTGTCGCCGTACCTGTTATCAATTCAGATTTGGCAACCGCCAAGTGATCACCAGCGGTCGCAGGAGACGCGCGTAATTATTGTCATAATATCTTGTGTTGTATTATTATTTATCATAATCGGTTGTTGATTATTATTATGTTATTATTTATACCTTGTATTCCTATTGATTGGTACTGAGGCGCCGGTACCGAATCACTAGCGATTGCTTATATTATTATTATTTCTTTTATATTTCATCAATAAATTATTGTATGTGCCTTGCCATACGTGCACGTTATATATCTCAGAGTATATTTGATGAGGTCATAGTCTGACAATCCTAACATCACATTGGTCCTGGTTTCCTTTAAACTGTTGAATTTTCGTTGATGTAGTCAATGAGGCCGACCACTAAAACCGTAGGAGCCTCTTGACTAAACACTGCCTAAGATACTGTTTTGAATTAAATGCAATTACAGCAGCTTCAACTCTAGTGCTGTAAGAATTTTTTTGTGAAAAATTTATTTTCCAGTTATGTACTTCTTAATAACACTATTAAAAATTTCACAAGCGTTATCATCAACATCCGATAAAAAAACTAGATGCGTTGCTAGTAAGTCGAAAAAGTTTTTGATTTATTTCTCGTAATAAACCACATTCTTCAGCTTGCGGTACTAAATTTATTTCACCTTCTTTTTTCAAGACAAAAGTAAGTTGCACAATTCGTGTGTTGGCCTAATCTATGATAAATACTATTAGCAATATCCGATCTGAGTTCTAAAAATGAACAGAACAAAAAGTCTACCATAAAGCTACATTAATTTTCTACGAAGGTTTGAGTTTGAATTATTTTGTAGACATAATATATAGGTGAAATACAATCTCCACTCAGAAAATAAAATACACAAAAATGGTCTTAATAAATAATAACTATAAATAATTAGTCTTTTATAATAAACCTGTAATTTGTTGAGCCTTAAGTGTCTCTTGTTTTTTTCTTAATTGTACCGCCTTGGTAACGTCAGAACGAAATCTTAGAATTTGAGATTAAATACATTTTCTCGAATTAATAAGAAATTCAGTTTTATTTGCTAAAGCTGTCATTTTTTGACCAAAATTCCTTAGCAAATAGTTTTGACATTCTATTTTTTCTATAAAAAAATCTGGTCCATATGGCAATATTTCATTTAATTTTTTTAACACACTGCTATCTCCGTCTCCTATAACAGCGAAAAATATAAAAAATAATGTTTTTTTGTGTCTAATTAGTTTTTGGAGCAGAAATAATACATTAATTCTCGACTTTAGCACATTTCCTTTTAGAAAAGTAAATCTATTGTTTGTACTTTAAAGAGGTCATTTTTTAAAATAACCAACATTTTAAAAAATAATTGGAAAAAAAACAAAAACATTTGTGGGTGAATGGGGGGGGGGGGAGAGTACCCTTATTATCTACGTACCTACCTATTAATTTATTATATTTGAGACCATGCATTTCAATGCTGCGTGAATAACCTTCAACCACTCCATCTGCTTCCATTGCAGCGGAGACTTTACTCCAATTTAAAAAACATTCGTGTTTAGATGCTTTCCTCATTTCGATTCGATGCTCTTTGACAAACAACACAGTACCTATTTCTTATTTCTACAAATAGAACTTTCCTGGTTCTTTTCCCAATAATAGTGGCCTACATAATATTGTTTTAATACAATTAAAAATTGAATACTATAATAATTTGCAACTTAATTTAAACAATTATACTTTCATACCGTTCCTGATAAAGCATTGTACTTGGACTTATAGCTACGTTTCGACCATCGGCCATCAGCGATAACTGTAATGTGTACCGTCCACGTCAACCTCACCATTTTCTTATGCCATCTGTCGTTCTTCGTCTCCAGCCTTTTGCATTTCACTCCATGCAGTTTTTTGTACAACCAAATTAACCCTTCATTAGGTAGGTGAAAAAATGTTACGTTAATAGATACCATGGGTCTGATAGACCCATATAATTGAATCAATTTTACTCTTGTATGGTAAAACTTTATTTCATCAAATGTGAATAACAATTACATAGACATACTTAGAAATATATTTTAACAATTACGAAACAAAAAAATAAAATATTTAATGGTTATAAATAAAAACGTTTGACCTTTCTTACGAATATAATAAAAAAAAATAAAAAATAATTTTCCGTTATAATTTATGATAATTACATTTTATAATAATAACCAATTTGTCTAGTTCGTCGCATAAAAGGGGTCGCGTAAGACGAAGTTTTTTGTCCAATTCATATTCTTCTTTTCTAATTTTTTTGCTTCATCAATAATTTGTTAGAACATTTTATCAGATCTTATTTCACTCACATAATCAATTAAAGATTTGTATAGATCAACAACATGTTCTAAGTTAGCTGATGTTGATTGTAAAACTGTGCTTGTTTTATTGAATTGTTCTAACAAAGAAGTCCAAAATACGGCCATAAAGACCGACTCAAATGTACTCAAGTTGTTTTTTAAACCTGCAGCTTTTCTACGATTTATGTGTTTTTCAGAATTATTATTTTCTATATCAATGTTTCCATAAATTCTTTCCAGCTATCTTTGAAAGAAGAACATGCATTATAACTACTAGACCACCTAGTTCCAGTAGCTCTTTTTACTACCTTCTGATTTGGTTTCAATTAGGGCGATATTATATAATTGATATAATTTAATTAATATTATTTTATTCAAGCGTCGGCCGAGACACATTGTATTGTAAAATATTGTGCGGACGACGCCAATTTATTGGCAGGTTAACCTAATCGCAGTGAACGTGTCATCAAAATTTAAAAAAAAAAAATATTTATTTTAAAGAAATATAGAGTAAATTGTTTTTACCTATTTTTAAATTTGTGAATATTGTATCGAGTTTTCTTATTTTTTGAATATCTCTTTTCTTCATGCTCTTCTCGCAGCTATTTGTATCTTGCACCACTTTTCCTTTTTCAACCATCACTCATTGTGATGTAATAATTTGAAGAATTATAATAAAAATAAATAAAGACGTCGTTACACTCGTAAAACAAGTTGCACTGTCGCAATAATAAGCAGAATAATGTTATGATAAGGATTAAAGAATATGTATAACATCATTTGTAATTGTAAGTAATAGAATCATGAAAATAACAATTGACAAAAAAAACGTCGTATCGCCATAATGTTTATTGTATAATCATATATTTAATATAAACCGTTTCCGGGAAAAACATAGATTCGCTAATAATAACAATTCTAGTTGATTGCATTCAGTTTGCGCGGTGGTCGTATACCACACGCACGTCTGTTCGGCGTCCGTCGCTCCGAGGCACGCCCCCAGTGGCAGTTTCGCTTTTGTGGCCTAAGGTCAAGATAAGTCTGCCAAGTCGTTTTTTTCCTCTAAATCAACTTTGTAAAAAGTGCGCGTTTAGTTCGGTACCGGTTTTGAGTCGGCCTGATAAACATAACCACCACGGGGTTCGCGTCGCAGTTCCGCCGTAAGGCCGCGTGTACATTGGCAAGCGGCGAGCGTCGAGCGTCGAGCGGCAGCGTCAGTGGTGGCGACGCTCGGCGAGCGGTGAGCGGCTATGTGTATACATTGAGGAGCGTTATTTTTCAGCGGCATGCTGTTTTTCATTCAACGACAAATATACATTTGCACTATTTTTACAGTTGTAGTTCATCTGTTCTGTGAAAATGTCGTTCATCACAGTGGAACGTCTCTCTTTAATCTTAGACAATCCGTTTTTACGAAGTAAAATGTTAAAAAAAAAAAGAGTTGGCGTTCACCCGATTAACCGCACCCGGGAAATGTATGGAGAGTTCCATCATTTGTATGCTGATTTAAGAAAATCACCAACTAAATTTTTCGAATACCTCCGAATGTCGATTGGGACTTACGACTTTATTTTAAAGAGAATCGGTAAACGAATTCAAAAGAAAACGACTAATTTTAAGAAGCCGATTTCAAATGCTGAAAGGTTGTATGTAACTTTAAGGTAAGTAACATTATAATCAATTTCGTTATTTATTATTATTATTTTAAAGATATTAATAGTTTAAACAAACAATTAAACTGTACTTTTTTAATAACAAGATAAATACATTTTAAATACATAATTTATAAAAAAATACTCACCTATTACTGAGGTGATTAAAAAAATATTAAATAAACATAATGTTCTCCTTTTATATGTTAAAATTAATAATACATAATATTATACAATATATTCATACAAGTTTAAAATAGTAAATACTGCATTGCCTATGAGTATAATATCTATGATAAAATATTTGTATAATAAGTTTTTTTCAAAATGGTTGCAGTAGAATATGATTATAAGGATCTTTACTATTTACCGGCAACATTAACTCAGTAGTCTGATTATTTCTCAAACTTGAAGTAATCGGTTCATTTTGATCAATGGATTGAAAAGATTCTGAGTTGGACCTAGTTGTAGTAGTGTTGTTAGGTAAAACCCACTGAGATGATTCGTTAGTTGTAAATGGAAAGGCTGCGGTTGATGAAGGAAGTTGATAAGGCTGGTAATTATTTTGATGAACATTTTTTTTCATTCTATAGGCATTCAACACTACATTCTGAATTTGAGCCCTTACCTCCAGTTTTTCTAGTGGATCAAATTCTTTAATGTATGGTAGGAAACTTAATAGGAACTGTGCATCTGGATCATCATTTGTTTTAGTTTCTCGTTCCTGTGCTCTTTGAAGTATAGCTATTTTTTGTTTTTCCAGTTCCAAAAATGTGTGAGTGTCGTCTTCATCGGCGCGCCTTTTCTTTTTTTTGGATTTTGGCATAGAAAGTGAATGTTTTGTTGATTCAGCTGAGGGTGATAATACGTCAGTTATACTACTAGTACCCATTACATCAATATCGCTTTCGATGCAGTGGCCATCATCGTTAGTTTCCTCAAATATAGGTGATTGGATATTTTGCTCTTCTGCAGTAACAAGATTTCCGGACAAACAACTGGGCATTAATGAATCTTTAACAAACATCATCTGATTGAAAAATTGCCATTTTGATTTGTAATCACTACCACCATCACCAGAACGACCAACTGGTTCTTTTTGCAACTCTTTTCTAAATTTGTCTTTTAAGTTTTTCCACTTGGCTTTTATTTCATTACCTAAATTATTCAAATTCTTTACAAACTGTTTGGTATTATGTAATCTATTATGTAACAATTTGTAACCAAAGTATACCCTGCCCCTCCCCCCAAATGGCGCCCCTGTGTTTAATGGTAGGTATATTAATTATATTGCTATCATAATATGATATATAACTATAATATTATAGTAATACTTATTTATTTAATTATCAGTAATACGCTTCCTAGGTCGTTATTTTAAATTCATTTTACCTGATACCTTATTATATTGTATTATTTGTTATATTTACAAAATCACTAATAATAAATGAATGTTATATTTTAAAAAGGTATTTATCAACTGGAATTTCTTTTCGAAACTTATCGTTTTCAATGCGAATGGGTGCATGTACCATATCAAAGATTGTTCGTGAAGTTTGTCTAGTCATATGGGAAGAATTTGTACATGACTTTATGCCAGTTCCTACAAAACAACATTGGGAAAAAGTTGCTAAGGACTATTATAATCGATGGGGTTTTCCGAACTGCATTGGGTCTTTAGATGGGAAACATTGCCAAATTAAGTGTCCAAAAAATTCAGGATCGAGCTACTTCAATTATCTCAAATACTTTTCATTGGTTCTACAAGGAGTTGCAGATGCAGACAAAAGTTTTTGACAGTTGAGGTAGGAGCAAGAGGAAAGCAGAGCGATGGAGGAACATTTGCATCTTCGGCACTTCTTCATTTAATGGATAGTAATAGTTTAAATGTACCACCTGAAAAAATTTACCAGGAACAAATATCAAGGTACCTCATGTTTTAATCGGAGATGAAGCCTACCCGTTAAAGCCATATTTAATGAGACCTTTTCCTTCCCGAACCTTAACACCTGCAAAAGAACGTTTTAATGATAATTTATCAAGAGCGCGTAAATGTATTGAATGTACATTTGGAATATTACGTGCCAAATGGAGATTGCTTGGGAAGGAGATCGAGGTCAGTTCAAAAAAAGCCGTAATTATAATTAAATGTATGTGTTTATTGCATAACATTGTCAGAGAAAAAGATGGCGATACTGATTTGGACTATTGTAATGTTATGTTGGACACACATAACAATTATTGGGAAAATGAAAATTTAAATCAACGAGCAAGAGGTACAAATGCTCTTCAAAGGGCAAAAGAAGTAAGAGATGCATTCGTTGATTATTTTTTAAATAATGCGTCATGATCAGTACATACTTTATACACAATGGACAACGTTTTATTAATAAAAATTATAAAATCATTAAATTTAGTTTAAAATAAATAATAAATGCATTAAATTTATGCTGGTACTTATTGTTATTTGTTAGTTCACAGAAAACTTGATGTACAACTAAATCTCGTAGGTATTTAATTTATTCCTAATATATTAATTTTAACACGAATATTAATGTGTTTACTGTTTATATTATTGGACGTATTCAAAAAATTGTACATGAGATAATATTGTCAATGTTGATTGCACCAACTATAATAATATCATTATATTATAATCCCACATTTTCTTTATCGCAGAATAGACTAAATTTAAACTATTCTGTGGTTTTATTTATAAAATTTAAAACTAATACATATTACATATTTATATTTGAAATGTCACCACCACATGTAGTGGGTGCATAATGTAGATAATGATAATAATTATAAGTTATAGTAACTAAAATAGACTATTATAGCGTAAAAACAATTAGTTTACTACTGCTTTACGAAATACTTAATACTGCATAATGCATTTATATTAGTAAGTTCGTTATGTATTAATACATGTTTACTGAATGTCGAAAAACTTAAGTCAGGTAAGTATATTGAAAATACAAATCAGTTTATTTATTTTTTATTAATTTTAAATAATATGTTTGTAAATAATGTTTTGATCACCTACACATTATGTACATTATTGTTGACACTTGATAAAATACCTGTTTTACTTAATAATACCTGTTTTTCCTAGTGATTTCCTATTTCTTCCCACATTTTCTTGTTCCGTTCTACATTTTTATATTGAGGATGTGTATCATCCCACAGGGAAGGTCTTGTTTGGACCTCAGAAATAATAATTTCTCTCATACTGTCTACAGAACGTGTGTCGTCCATAGTTCAAAAGCAACTAGCACGAAAATACAGTGATATCATAATTTCATAAGCGGTGAGCGTCGAAATTCAAACATGTTCGATCTGCGACGCGCCGCTGGGCTGTCGCTCGCCGCTGCCGCTCGCCGCCCGCGGTCAATGTACACACTTCAATATAATTTACATAGGCTGAAAATTTTATTGCGACGCGCCGCTCGACGCTCGACGCTCGCCGCTCGCCAATGTACACGCGGCCTAAGGCTTTGCTGGCCGCTGGAATCGGTGAGTACTAACCTGAAATATCCGGTACCACGCGCTTTCCACATGACAGCAATCCCGCAACACGCGCCGCCCGTAATCGGCCACCGTGATTGCAACTCGCTCCTGCGCGTGCGGGCATTCACTTGAGTGCCCATATCTCCGCGAAGACTTAACTGACAACAGCGCAGATGACACAGTACTGTAGTGCGGACTCTCCCACACTACATACTAAAAGTCCCCCCCCCCCGCTTCGTTTTTTTGAGTTAACTCCAACTCCGCGGCCTTTCGTGCTAGAGACCCCCCCCCTCAGGACCCAGCCAGCCCCATTCCCAATAATCCGACATGGAATTCGAGAGCAGCCACGAAAGCAGGCCCCTCTCTCCGCGCTCCGCCCACGAACTTACGTCCAGCGCCCTTCAGGCAACCCAAAAGAGCGCAGCCGGGCAACCGACGAAAAGGAAAAACGAAATCTCAGGAGACTCAGACGCCAGCGAACTGGAAGCCACGCTTCAACTAGTGAGGTCTAACCTTCAGACGGCTCTGAGGAGTGTGAAGGATGCCAAGTCGGTTCCCGGCAAAGGGATCCACGCTGGCAGGATGCTGGAACTAATCGAAAGCAGTCTGGACCGCCTTGGCAAGGTGCTGACCAAGAAGGGTCACCTGGTCTCCCCCCATCATCGCCATTCAGTAAACAACCGAGGACCGAAACCAGTCAACCAGTCAGGCCACCCATGGTTGACGCAGCCACGGACACGATTCTGACCCCGAGCTGGTGGGACAGCGATAAGACAATCGCGGCGAGGGCGGCTTCTAGGCGAAGACCTGCCCGGAATCCCGCGGACCCATCCCAGCCCCACGCCCCCACGAAAACAAGACGACGCAGCCATGGAAACGGACGCCGTCGACACCTGGACTAGCATCACCAGGAGACGCAGAAGAACGAGAAAAGCAGCAGCCCCCGAACCTCGCACGCCAGCCCTCACGACGCCCGCGAGACTTACCAGCGTCGCGAAGAAGCCGCCAGCCATCCTCGTCAAGCCCAGAGACGGAAAGTCCTTCGCAGACACCGTGCGCCTGGTCCACTCCTGCGGGCTCACCGCCCAGGAACTAGGCTCCAGCGTCTCCATGCGGGAAACCCGCGACGGCTCACTGCTACTAGAACTGCCGAAGGGGGCTAAATCGGCAGCGGCAACTAAAGCGATCGCCGAGGCTCTTGGCAACAAGCTCGGGGACTCTGTTGGGAGTGTGTCCCAACTTGGCGTCCAGGTAGGGGTAGAGGTCCTGGACCTGGACGCTGTGTCCACCGCAGCCGAGTTCTTGGAAGCCCTCCTCGCCGCAATACCCGGTGATAACGAGTCCGCGGCGGCAGCCGAGCGCGAGGCCATTTGTGACGTTCGCATATGGCCGGTCCGGGCGAGCCAGCAGATCGCTAGCGCCAAGATGAGCCACTACGCAGCGTCTAAGATTTCAAGGGTCTCCGTAGGTTGGACGATCGGCCACGGACCCATAGGGTAGACCCTACCGATTGGTGATGAAAAAGCTTGGAGTTCGCAATCCCGCAGCGGATTCCAGGGGCCGGGACGCTCGCATCGCAAACTCGTTATTTCCCGCGGCCCCCGTCACGCGCTGGGACCTGGCTCCGTCCGCGGCCATGCAAAACATCTTCCAGGCCTTTGACCCGGACAGGAATTCCTTGGAGTTCGTCATGTCCATCCCGGAGTTCAGACCGGAAGAACTGCTCAGGGCAGTGAAGAGGCTCGCGCCCGGGCCCTCGGGGATCCCCAACGAGATCCTCAGGGCTCTAGCTCTCGCACAGCCGCGCGCGGTGCTCAGGGCGTTCAAAAACTGTCTGGAAGCACTGACCTTCTCACCACGGGGTCGATGAAGGCCCGCCTTGTCGTGGCGACTCCGCCCGACCGAGCTTGCTCGGCGCTAAGAGGCCTTCAAGGCTCCAATAACGGATGCAACTCGCGGTCGGCCCGCCGCGAGCCAGAGGGCTAGGGCCACAAACCGGCACCTGACGGAAGGTTAAAAACGTAAGGGAGTAAACCTATAAATCAAACAATGAACGTACCCAAACACAACAGCTTAGTTACCGGCCCAGTGGAAGTAGGAAGCCACAGGGCTAGTTGGATCGGCGCTAGTAGCCCCGCCGTCCCTATCTTTACCTTGCAAGGGCGAGCGAAATGGAGGCCCCACAAAACTGACAACGGTGTGACAACCAACTATAATAATATTGACAGACCCAATATTAGGGCCCCACTTAAAGATTGTCTACCTCTCCGATTACGAGGTGGCAATGGTGACGCAACGGATGACGCGGAATGTCAATCCGTAGAGGAAATCACAGTTACGCCAACTAAAGGCAATAACACCAAGAAGAGGAAAGCAGGTGAGTCCCCCCCAGGCGCTGTCCCTGACAGCATCACGTCAGAGGTCAACGTGATCGATGGTCTGGTCAGGGACTGCAAGGTGTTTATCAACGACATGATCATTACCACAAAAGTGGGTAAGAAGTGGAGCGAGGGAATTAAGGACTTCCAGAGTAAGATCCAAGCCTGCAGCACGAATATCGCCCTCGAAGCCGCTGCCATTGCTGGAAAATATCAAGAGGCTAAATTAGAAGTCAAAGAAGCCAACAACAGATTGATGCTGGACATAAACGACGTGCATGAACAACAGCGACCTAAGCGGCTATACGTCTCTGCCGTGAAAGGGAACCCGCAGCCTCAAACACCTGATGATGAAGACGATATCATGATCGTGGATGTTCCCGAAGGGAAGATTCCGGTTAAGGACAGGCTAGGGGATTTCCCGCAGTTGAATAGGCAAACCTCCACAAAAAGGCGTAATCGTGGCAAGAACAAAGCTAACACGGACAAGTTAAAGGCCGCGAAGATGAAACCAGTTAAGCCAGCGTTCTTAGTGGATGGTAAAGATGGCTCAGTTAGTATGAGCGTCATCTGGAACGCAGTGTCCAAAGTGACAAAAGCTCCGAAACTGGACGGCTGCCGCAAGAACGCAGACGGCAATTACGTGATTACTAGTACAGATAGTGCCACCATGGAGGCCATCAGAACAATTAACGGTGATCTGTCGATTAGGGAGTTGGGCCCTAGAAAACCAAGGGTTAAATTGAAAGGTATCCCAACAGAGCACACAGCGGAGGACATAGTTGGCATGATTATAAGCCAGAATCAAGAACTCTCGATATGTTCAACCGACGACATAAGGCCGCTATTCAGATGTGGTAAACGTAATATGTACCTTACGGACTGGGTGGTCGAGGTCTCACCCAAGGCTTATAAACTTTTAAACGGGAAAAGGATTTATGTGGGCATGATCTCCACCTTCCCAAGACCTTTCATGGTCGCGCCGTATTGTCGTAAATGTCTCCTAACCACTCATAAAACGCCTGAGTGCAAGGAGGAAAAATTCACGTGCTTCCATTGTGCTAAGCCGGGGCACAACAGAGCGGACTGCCCGAACAAAGGCGATAAGCCCAAATGCGCTCATTGCAAAGGTGAGCACACCACATTATCAAAAGACTGTGCCAAGTGGGCAGCTAAGGTTAGGGCTCTGCAGCTGAAAACCAGTTATGAGTGACCGAACCCTTAATATAGTGCAGATCAACATGGCCAGATCCATGGCGGTGTCAGTCGAGCTGAGATCTTACTGCACCTTAAATAATATAGACATAGCTCTTGTACAAGAACCGTACACCCGGAATGGCAGACTAACCGATCTGGAAGACGGCAATACCAGAGTCATCCGGGCACACACCAATGAGCAGCATGGGGTCTGGGCAGCTATAGTGGTATTCAACAGTAACCTGGACATCATCGGCAGGGACAATCTCACGACAGCGCACACGGTTGTTCTGAGCGCCGCACACCCGGGTCAAATACCCATTGATTTTGTCTCTTCCTACTTTCAGTTCAGAAAGGATACGGCCGATTTCGTCCATGAACTTAACGCGATCAACCAATCACTATCAGACAGGATCGTAATAGGTGCGGACGTGAACGCCTTTTCACCCTGGTGGTTTGATCCGCGCAGAAATGACAAAGGGCGCCTGGTTGAGCAGATGATCGTATCCCTGAAACTGGAAATAGAAAATAGGGAAAACTCCGGCTGGTCCTTCCACGGAGCCAGAGGCAATAGCAACGTTGATGTGACACTATCGAGAGGCCTGACAGGTAAGATTCGCGATTGGTCCATGGATCAAACCAGTACGTCCAGTGATCACTCCATGCTGAAATTCTCTATAACGGATCAATCGACCATGGTACCACTGTACAGCAGTAATAAATTTAATGACAGAAAAATAGACACGCAGAAGCTGCTAGCAGTGCTAAGGACAAAGATGGACAATAGCCCAATAAATGACGTCAATCATGCCGCCAAAAACTTAACTGATGCAATCGTAGATACCTGCCTGGAGGTGCTACCGAAACGCAGATCGAAAAAGGACCAATCCAGACCTCCATGGTGGAACCAGGAAACTACGGCATCGAAATTAGACCTAAATAGAGCAAAGAGGCGAATGTTGAGAGAAACTACCCCAGAAACTCGTGACGCGTTCAAGAGAGCTAGGAACGCTCACGTAGCCAACATCCGAAGAGCGAAGCTGGCTCTATGGAAAAAGATCGCTGATAGTCCCCTCAGCGGTAAGTCTGTTTGGGGTAAGATGACAAAATGGCTAATCCACGGCCGAACAGAACACAAGGTCCCGACGGTGCTGATGAAGCAAGATGGCTCATACACGACCAATCTGGAGGATACCATAGAACTGTTGATGGAGGAACTCATACCACACTCAGTAAACGACGCCCAACCTGTACAGCAGCATAGCGAGCACAATGAGTCCTCTATCAGCTTGGAGGATCTTCACACCATTGTGAAAAAGCAGAAGAACAAAGCACCTGGGGAAGATGGTCTTACTGCAAAAATATTAAGGGCATCATGGCCGGCTATAGGTGACCAATTGCTACAAATAGTAAATAGATGCCTTACGCTAGAGGTTTTTCCAGATACCTGGAAACACGCGAATGTGGTGATCTTACTAAAGGGAAAGAACAAGGACCCACTGAAGCCGAAGAGCTACAGACCAGTGAGCCTGCTGCCAGTTCTGGGCAAGATCCTGGAGGATGTGATCTGTACTCTCCTGGAGCAGGACTCCGGCCATAAACTTAGCCAGAAACAACATGGTTTCCGCCCAGGTAGGAGTACGAACACGGCTCTTGCTGATGTCAGGAATTGGACAGATAACAGCGATGGATACGTATTAGGATCCTTCCTCGACATCAGCGGAGCATTCGACAATGTGAAATGGCCTACCCTTGCCGAGGACATGAGGTCCTTAGGTTGTAGCCACAAGATGATAGCGCTGGCCATTGACTACCTCAGAAATAGAACGGCGACGTACAGAATAGGCAGTAAGCATCGAACGATTAACCTTACAAGAGGATGTCCCCAGGGGTCAAAGTTCGGACCCAGACTATGGAACATTTGCATAGATCCGCTACTCAGAACTATTATGCCGACAGATGTCTCCGTGGTTGCATACGCGGACGACATTGCTATACTAGCGGCAGGCAGGACCCGTAAGGAAGTAATTAGCAGATCAGAAAATGCACTTAGAATAGCTACAAGTTGGGCCAACCAACGCGGCCTCACTTTCTCGAAAAAGAAGTCAGTGATGGTGTCGCTGAAGGGTGGTCTGGTACCTGGCTTCACCGCAGAAATGGGCAATCACAGAATCAGGTCGGTAGCCACGACGAAGTACTTGGGTCTACACATGGAAGCCGGATTTACCTTCGAGACCCATGCTCAACAACTTCTGAGCTCTAGTACGGAGATGTTCTCGAGGCTCAAGGGCGTGAGAAGGTCAAAATGGGGCGTATCCTCCACGCTGGCCATGATCTTGTACAAAGCGGTATACATCCCGAGGATCACGTACGGAGCCAGCTCGTGGTACCCTAAGATAAGTGCCAAACTAAGGGGCAAACTGGAGAGTGCCCAGAGGCAAACACTTTTAGCAGCTACGGGGGCCTACAACACTACCTCCACAAGGGCCTTGCAGGTGATAGCAGGAGTACCACCGATACAACTCCAGATTGAACTGAGGATAAATATCGAAAATGGCATGCCCCGACAGGAGGCCGAAGATAAGTGCCTTGAAGACTGGCAGGCACTCTGGACGGGTACCAACAAGGGAAGATGGACCTTCACCTTCATACCGGACGTCAGAACAAGAATCGCGACACCACTACCGTTTGATCACTACTATTCACAAATAATCTCAGGCCACGGGGATTTTAATTTTAAACTGAACGGATTTAGATTGACCGAAGACCCGTCGTGCAGATGCGGATGGCAGGAGGACTCAGCAGAGCATTTACTTAACAGCTGCCCGTTAGTGGAGAACTACAGGATGATACTAAGGACTAAAATGGAGAACTTAGGGTACACCTGGCCCTACGACAACTCGGCATACATCGAAGACAGAAGAGCCTGGGAAGCTCTAGGTACATTTGCGAAGACTTCCCTCAGTGAGAAGGAGAAGATAAGGGCCGAAGAAAGGAGGATCCTGCTCCAAGATTAGGAAGACTCCGCGCAGGGCCCGGCTTGCCGGGATGGGCTTGACGACCCCACGCCGCCTGAGTTAAAACCACCGACCGGGGGTGAGGTCGGGAACTAGGTAATTCTGGTCAGGTGAGCCCCACTGCCGCAAGGTTAGTGCCCCGGTACTGAGGCCCAACAACATCCCGGGCCTCTGGAGTTGGACTCGCTGGGGCTGTGTTTTCGCTAGAAACGACCACTAGCCGTAGGCTAAGTCGGAGGTGGATAACTCAAAGATGACCTTCTCACCAGGCTGGAAGAGGACGCGGCTCGTGCTGCTGAAGAAAGGCCCGAACAAACCCGCCGACGTCCCCTCCAGCTACAGGCCCATCTGTATGTTGGATACTCCGGGCAAGCTGCTGGAGCGGCTTCTGATCCAACGACTGGAGGAACACCTGGACGCCCACGGGGGACGGAGGAGAGCCTCCAACCAATTTGGCTTCAGGAAGGGAGTGAGCACCGAGTCAGCCATTAACAGAGTCCTCGACATCACCGCCACCCCGCGGAGGAAGAGTCTGTGCGTACTGGTCACACTGGACGTGCGGAACGCATTCAACTCTCTGAGGTGGTCGGTCATCGACTCCGCCCTGAGAGTCATGAACACCCCCGAATACCTGGTGGAGATGCTCCGGTCTTGATTAACGGGGGAGGAGCTGGAAGAGAGGCCGGTGACCTGTGGAGTGCCGCAAGGGTCCATTCTGGGCCCGGCTCTCTGGAATGTGGCGTACGACGCTCTACTCGCGATGGACGTGCCGCCCGGCATAGAACGGTCGGCTTCGCTGACGACTTGGCTGTCGTCGGAACAGGAGTCACAGGCGCACTTCTGGAGGAGGCCTTGAACCCGACGCTCGCCGCCATCGACGAGTGGATGAGAAGTAGGGGTCTGAAATTGGCTCACCAAAAAAGTGAGGCGATAATCCTGTCAAGAAGACGGGTGTTCGTCACGCCTCAACTGACGGTAGGCGGCCACCCGATCCCACTACGCGACAGCCTTAGGTATCTAGGGGTCATTCTTGACAAGCGTCTGACGTTCGCGGCCCACGTCAACACGGTCGCCGGTAAGGCTGCCCGCTCCGCCGCGGCACTGGCGAGGCTGATGCCGAACATCGGAGGCCCCGTGCAGTGGAAGAGGAGGCTGTTGGGCATGGTCGTAGAAAGCCAGCTTCTCTACGCCACCCCGGTATGGATCGAGGCCATCGCCGACGTGTCGAGGACCAGGGCAAGTCTGATCCGGCCATAGAGGACCGTGGCGCTGAAGACGATCCGGGCGTACCACACGGTCTCGGACGAGGCCGCGCTGGTCCTGGCGTGTATGATACCAGCGGAACTGATGGGACTGGAGCGACGGCGAATCGGGTAGTGGCTCCGCGCAGAGCCGGACCCCGGGGAGCAGCGGATATCGAAAGGCGAGGTGAGACAGCAGGAGAGGTGTCTCACGATGACGAGGTGGCAGGCCAGATAGAGGACGATCCGGTAGAAGGCAGCGTGGACACGCCTAGCGATTCCGAACGTGGGTAGGTGGATTGGAAGAATCCAGGGTCATCCCCGGGTGCCCCTGATGTACCACATGACGCAGGCGCTAACGGGACACGGGCATATCTGCACCGAATGGTAAGGGCTGCCAGTCCACGCTGCTGGCACTATTCCACGGAGTCGGACACAGCCGAGCACACACTGTTTGACTGCGAAGAGTGGGAAGCCTTTGTAATTTGTTGTTTGTGACAGGTAGTGAGTGGGGATTGGCCCACCGCTTCTGCCTCAGGCGTTATTGTATTTTGTTCAATAAATGATGGGGGTCGGAGGAGAAGTAATACTCACGCGGTTCCTCCTCCGGCTCTCGATACCACACGAAAAAAAAAAAAAAAAAAGGTTAGGTTAGGTTAGGTTCAGTCGAGTCACGTACGTCTATCAGTCGAGTCGCGTACGCCTATCCGTAATGACGTGTTCCGCAGCAGGTCGCTCCGTCTTCGCAGCAAACCCTGCTCCCACGCGCGCGTACGCTTATCCGTACACCCACCCAGACCAGCCACGTATCTGCAGACGCATCCTAGCACCGGAAGCCACCAGCATTCACAAGCGCCAAACCCGCCCGCCGCGCTCGGCTTCGCGCCAGCATTTTCCACGGGTACCCCATTTTTCACGTTTTTCACGTGTGATGCAGCAGGGCCCTCCCACCAGAGAGATGCTTTCGGTGCCAGACTTTCGGGCACAACGCGAGAAGTTGCTCGGCGCAAGATAGGGCGGGCGCCTGCTGGAGGTGCGGCGAGGCAGGTCACCCGATGAAGAATTGCACGGCCGACGCCGATCGTTGTCTGGCGTGTGAGATGGCCGGTCATAGCAAGACGCTACATAAACCAGGGTCGGGCGCCTGCGCTGCTAGGAGACAGGCCGCCGGCTCCAAGGCCATTACTACCCAGCAAGATGGTTAACTTCCTCCAAGTTAACTTAAACGGGAACTGGGCTGCCGAGCAATTGATGCTCGACACTGAAGCCGACATTCTGTTAATTTCCGAGCCGGCCACCCACCATGGTGACGAAAACAGATGGGCCTTCAGCTCTGACCGCAAGGCTGCCGTTGGGATCTCGCGGTACTCCAACCTGAGCCACGACGGGCACGGTTCTGGTGAAGGCTTCGCCTGGCTGTCATTCCAAGAGCTTACTGTTTTTAGCTGCTACTGGCGCCCCGGCTCGACGCTTCAAGACTTCGCCCTGTTCCTCGGCAACCTCGAGGACGCGATACGCGCTAGAGGGAACAGTCAAATAGTTCTAGCCGGCGACTTCAACGCCTGGAATATCGAATGGGGCTCCGGTTAGATGGCGGGTTCTGGAAGACGAATCCCTGAGCGACCATCAATACGTTCAGTTTTCAACGTCCGCGCTCAACCAAGCCCCAGTTCTAGCCGGACCGCCTGCCCACGCACTTTTCGGATGGGCCATCCGCAAACTAAATGCCGGGGCTCTGAGTCAGTTTCTCACTTCCACTCATCTGGAAACTGCCGACAGAGCTCTAAAATCCGCGGAAAAATTGGACGCTTACCTCACGGCCGCATGTTAGGCCTCCATGCCGAGGAAAAGGCCTGACCCTCATGAATGGATCGTTGGCCGGATCCCATGAGCCGAGGGCGCCCACTATGAAAGGCACAACCACTGCCTCGCACCCATGTAACGAAGCCAGCTCGGCCCGGAGCTGCTCGTATTTGCCCCTCTTCTCAGCCGCCGCCGCCTCAAATGCAGCCAGCCGATTGTCGAACGGCACGGTGACATCCACGATGTAAATGTTTGGGCCCTTCTTCAGAACCAAATCCGGTCTCAAGCCCTGGTTGCCCAGGACTTGATTCTCGGAGAGGACCTCAAACCTCGTGGATGCCGCCTTCTTGACCCTGGCGACTATGGCGTTATGCCTCGCCATGTAGAGCGCGTTGTACCGCATGCAGTGGTCGACGACGTGGGATAGGCTTTCATTTATGTACCCACATCGTCTACACCTACGGTCACCGGCTCTCCAGGACGAGGAGCCATTCAGCGGCACGAGGTTCAACCTGGCGCGATGGGCAAAGCGCCAGTCGGCGAACCTCGTGAAATCGCCATCTCTCAGTAAGTGGGAGGAAGCAGAGTGAGCGGCCACACACTCTACGGCTCTATCTTGATCTGGCTTAGCGATCAAGGCGTCGCTTCGTTTGTGCCGTAGAGTGTCACGCACAGTCCTCATGACCGCCCGCCTATGCTTCCCATCCAACACCGTGCCCTCGTGTGTGATTGAGGGGGCACCATCCAACGACCATTTGACGCCGAGTCGCTTGGAGGCGTTCCGTGCCCTCGACCACACACTCGTATCCCCCGTGCCCCGGACCTCCCGGAACACGCCCTCGTCCTCACCCGAAAGGTACGAGGCCACCTCCTGGATGGAAGGGTCCTTGCTAATCCTGCGCCTGGTGACATCCTTCACATGCTCTGCCGCATCGCTAGCCACCCTCTGGTCCGGGGAAGTGACCAGTTTGAACCCGCTGTCCACCGCCGCGACGTCGGAGTTCTCAGCTAGGATCCGGATTCCGCAACACCCCCTCCTCGTGGACCCGTATATGTATTCCCCTGACGCCTCCTGCGGCAGGTAGAGCGTCGCCTTTATCTCAGGCCGCAGGATCTTGTCCACCCTCGCCCAATCCGTCTTCGGGAATGTCCCCAACCGTTGTAAATAGACCCATATGCATGTTAGACACGCCTGGTAAGCTTCTGGAGCGTCTTCTGCTGCAGAGGCTCAAGGAGCACCTGGACGCCCATGGAGGTCGCAGGAGAGCCCAGAACCAATACGGATTCAGGAAAGGCGTCAGCACGGAATCTGCTGTCGCAAGGGTTCTGGAGCTAGCCGCCCTCGCAGCCACCGGACCAGGTCAGAAAGACATCTGCGTGCTCGTAACACTGGACGTAAAAAACGCCTTCAACACCCTGAGGTGGCCGGTAATTGACGAGGCGCTGAGGTCAAAACATACGCCGGAATACCTGGTGGAAATGTTCCGTTCCTGGCTGTCTGACAGGACACAGATGATGGGAGTTGAAATGGCTGCCAGGCCCGTGACGTGCGGCGTACCCCAGGGATCCATCCTCGGCCCCACACTATGGAACGTGTCTTACGACGGACTATTAGGCATGCAAGTCCCGCCCGGCGTCCACCTAGTGGGCTTCGCGGATGACCTGGCAATCAAAGGTGTGGCTAGAACCGGTCCGCTGCTAGAAGAAGCGCTGAACCCCACGCTGGCGGCTATCGATGCATGGATGCTGCAGAGGGGCCTCCAACTCGCGCACCACAAGAGTGAAGCCGTCTTGCTGACGAATAGGCGAGCGTTCATGCCACCCCGCCTGGTGGTCGGCGGACATCCGATCAATATAGAAAAGAGCCTCAGGTACGTCAGGGTCATCCTGGACCAACGGCTGACGTTTGCGCCGCACATAGCCACGGTAGCCAAGTAAGCCGCCCGGTCAGCGGCGGCCTTGGCAAGGCTAATGCCGAATGTCAAATGGCCCTGCCAGTGGAAGCGCAAGCTCCTGGCTTCCGTGGTGGAAAGCCAGCACCTGTACGCATCCCCCACGTGGTCGGCCAAAGTGGCCAGCGTCGACAGGACGAGAACCGATTTGATCTGCCCTCAGAGGACTGCCGCGCTGAGGGTCATCCGGGCGTACAGAACGGTGCCTGGAGAAGCCGCTCTGCTCCTAGCGGAAATGCCACCCGCTGATCTTATTGGCTTGAAGAGAATTCGGATCAGGGACCGTTTGAGCGTCGCTGCCAACCCCGGTGAGCCTCGGGCATCAAAGACGTCCATCAAGCGGGAAGAGAGGCAGGCGACCATCGAACTGTGGCAGGCGAGATGGGACCTGCAGAGACTGGAGCCTGGACGCGTCGAGTCCTGCCAAGCGTGAGGAGGTGGCTGGAGAGGACCGTTCCCAGGGTACCGCTGTCCTACCACATGACTCAAGCGCTGTAGAACCATGGGTGCTTCGAGCAGTACCTGCACAGGATGGCAAAAGCAGCTAACGCCGGGTGATGGCACTTTCCCGCTCGGAACGACTCAGCGGAGCATACCATATTCACGTGCCTCCGGTGGAACAGCCTCCGGGAGGAACTGAGTGCGCATCTCGGACACCCGCCCAGCCCAGACGACTTGCAAGAAGTGCTTTGAGGACCGGACTTTCACCTCCTCCCCGAGGACGCTGAGGAGAGGCACAACGTTCTCAAGATCGCCGAAGAGTCATGGAGGCTATTTTACAAGATGGTGGAGAACATCCTGTCCCTGAAGGAGGAAGAGGAAAGGACCAGGCAAGCGGCCGGAGGAGGAGCGCACGTCCACCCACGGCAGTAAGGAGACCACCGCACCCGCCAAGCAGCAGAGCCCAGGACGAGGTCCAGCCACAACTCAAGTCGCCTCAACATTATATCTATATTTTGTATCAAATTAGTTGTAGACACATATCATACCAGCAATCGCTGTGGAAAGGTTAGGTTGTCGGTGCGGTCCGCTGGGATTAACATTGTTGCCATTTATGTAAATAACTATTTATTTGTTTTTATGTAAATAAACGATGGTGGCCGGAGGAGAAGTAATGCTCACGCAGTCCCTCCTCCGGTTCTCGATTCAACCGGGGGAAAAAAAAAAAGTTGATTGCATTCACCGAAACCATTTCGGTATTTTACTGAGTTAATAACCTAGTTGCTAATACTCATAACTCATAAGACGTTACAATATAATTTTATAAATAAATTTTTTTCTTAAATGCGGCAAATATGCCGCCCTAACAAATTTGCCACTCCAATCACCTGATTGTTTTGCCTGTAGGTAACCCGACGCTGTCTCCATCCCGAATTCACTCTATAAGCTAATGGTATATTGAGTTATGGCCACGTCTCTCTGAAAGCATGTGGCTTACCGAATACTGTTTTATTATATTTATATCGTGCACTGCTATTTCATACAATAAAATACTTTTAGTTTTCCTATTTGTTATAGAAGCTGGTTTCTTTTTACCAAACTGCCGGTAGCATCTGTTGTATATTAATTAAAAGAGTAACTCTGTAAAGTAGGGTTTAACCTTAGGTTAGGCGCGTCGATATTTGTTGTATGGTCGGGCGGTTGGAGGACAGTTGCCAACCATCAATAAATAATTGATTTAAATTAGAAATATTCATCATTTATTACTTTTTTTTATTATTAAACATCAATATTTACATCATTAATTTATTACTATTATAAAATGTACAAATCGAATTTTTATATAATAATATTTTTTAATATTTTAATATATTTTATACTTGTGAAAAACATTTTTTTTTATAATACGCAATTTTTACATATGTCTTTTAAATGAACACCGCACATCCATTTCTTACACTTACAACACCACTTTCTGGTAGTTTTATCACGCGCTCGTCCACAATCATAACATCGACCTCTGGATCCTTCTGGTTTCTTTCTCTGTAACTGTCGTTTCCTTTTCTCCTAAAAAAGGTTTAGAACGTCTTCGAAGTTCAATTGGAAGTGTTTCTATTGTAGATCTCAATTTAATTTGTGGTTTTATTAGTTCCCATGACAAGTTTTGTAAAAAGTCGATCCTTTTTATTTTTATATTTTCCATGTTATTCGATTTATAAACACATAGTGCATTTATGGCAGCCACGTTCAAAAGGTTATAAAATACAACCATTGGCCAACGTTTTGTGTTACGTGCTACATTGTAATTTTGACAATATTGATCAACTAAATCAACACCAGTTTTAGTCCTATTATAGAATGTAATTATATCTAGTTTCTTTTTGTCACCTGTTTCTTCATATATTTCATCATCATGGTGCATAGATGAGATAGCCAATACAGTTTTATTTTTTTTGTACAATATGAAACCAATGTTCAGTTCTTTTGAAATCCAAATACTGTAGACATTTCAACTCGTTGTTTGTTTGGTAAAAATTCTTTTGGAATCTCTTTTATTTTTACGAATTGTACCTATATATGTTAATTTCTTTTCTTTCAAACTGGTAATCAACGGTATATTTGTAAACCAGTTATCTACCGGAATGTTTCTATTTGTTCCAACAATAGGTTCAACTAATCGCAAAACAACATCTTGAGAAGCATTACTAATTTTGTATGGTTCATCGGGTTGTGTACCAAGATAAGTCTCTAAATTTAATGTATAGACAGTTTTAGGATCAACTAGAGCAAATGTTTTTATTCCATATTTGGTCGGTTTACTGGGAATATACTGCCTAAATGGGCATTTTCCCCGAAAAGCTAATAACTGCTCATCTATAGTTACATATTCACTTGCGCAGAGATATTTTTGAAAATTGCCAAACATCAATGTAAAACTATCTCTAATAGGAGCTAATTTATCAAATTGTTTACGAGCCAATCGATCACGCACATCATCAAATCACAAACATCTTACAAGAAAACGAAATCTTTTTTCACTCATAGTCAAGAAACATGACTCCATTCCATTTCCTTTTGAATTATCCCACAGTTGATGTATATTTTTACGAGAGCACATAAAGGATCCTATTTGATATAACAGTCCAATAAAGACTCTAATTTCTGTAACATCTGTAAGCCTTGCGTCTGTACTTCGCTGAAATTTGTCACGTATTGTTACAATATAAATATTTGTACAGTGCGTTATAATTCTAGTAATATTATCATCAATAAATAAATTTAAAATTTTAATTTGAGATTTATTTCCACGTGCTTCTCTTCTAGGACCAGGAAGATGGGTTATAATATAGTGTGCACGTTAACGAACATTTACAGGAGGTTTTATTTTACACTACTTTGTTATTCCATCCTTTCCTATATAAAAATTATTGGCATTTTCATGTGCCTCGTCAATTTCGGAATCAGTTACCTCTTCTTCTGAAATGGTATCATGAGCAATTCTAAATAAAATATCCTCATCTGAATCACTATCCTCTCCAAAAGATTCTTCTTCACTACTAATATTTTCGAACCAATTTCGAATAATATTTTCATCTGAAGTCCTCTCAAGTCTCAATCTTTTATTGTTTGACATATTAAACTAAATATATAAAAACGTGAACAAAATATTACCTAATTATCGATTTTATATTATTATTTATTATATATTTTTACCTTACAAATTACGATGATGAGGTAAGATAAGATGGTCGCGTGGTTGACACTTGTCACCCAGTCAGATAAATAAATTCACACAACCGTTTCGAACAACTGTACTTCGATAAATGAGTCAGATAAATAATAAAAAGAATGGTAAGCTAAGACAATAGAGTTACTTTTAGAACATACTATATAATTATAGAAGAACAATTTCTCTAATTTTTTGTTTCAATTTATAATTTGGTGAATTATTTTTATGTTGACATTTTTAAAAGGACAATACATTTTATTAAATTTTATGGTGAATGAATAAAAACAATGTTTTTTATACAAATACAACTAATAGGTACATTTTAAATAGCTAGTAGAGTTGGTCATTATTTAAATAAAATGTTATTTGGCTAAATTATTATTCTTCATTTTTTTATTTACCATTAATGATTATTCATTATTCTAGACTATGTATTCATTATAACATATTCATAATTTGGTTATTAATTATTCATTCTACTACAAAATTTTATTTTATTTCAATGTTTCGTTTATGACGTTTTGAAGTAATAATTTAATATTATTCACAAATCTTTCTAATATTAAATTATTTGCATTGTTATTAATATGATATTGTTATAAAAAAATTCAATATTATTTATTAACTAAACTATTTTTAATAATTATTTATCTTTTTTTCAAACTAAAATTACTTAGAATAAAATATCATAAAAATTAAAAAAATATATTCATAACATTATTTTGAATTCAGTAATCAGTGTATTGAATCGTTTTTGCTAACTCTGTGATAAATTCACCAATGCACCTATGCACAACATTGTTACTATTGTACCATATTTTATAAGACTGTGAGAACATCAAATATTTTTATATAGCAACATGATTTTTTGGATTAATTGTTCTATTTACATTGATAATTCAATTATTTGTTAGTTAATTATTTTTAAAATTAAATGTTGATTGATTATATGGCAATACAACCAAATTCACAATATTCCCATTATTGCAGAAAATGGAATTGTAAATTATATTGATGAAAATTTCAAGACTGACAAAGAAAAATTAACATTTGACATTACTTTTTCTGTCGAAGAGTGGAGGTTGATACGACCTAGAGAACAAGTATACATGGAAAAGAGTGGAGCTAAGATGTACAACATACTAGCACCATTTGAATGGAGTAATACCGTGCAAAACCACTTATTATTAACCAAGACTCCCTAGTGTTTGACTTTTAAAAAAGGAAAAGTCAGTGTATCTGGTATCGTTTATGTTTCACTATCTGGTCGTTGTTCTGACTGTGGATCAATATTTAATGGCAATATTGATTCAATTCCTACTTCTGATACCAGGTAGGTACTACATTTTCTTATTATTGATAAAAACTGCCCCGACGACTTGGGCCACTAGCTACATTATTTAACTCTTTCAGACCCCAGGCACATTCCAATGTGCATACAATTGAATAATTGATATAAAATTACTGATAAGAGGTTAATTGACGAAAATTGTTATATCATATGTAAAAACATGTGATATTTTCGATTTCAGTGTAATCATAAGCATTTTTACATTTTAACACGGTGAGTTTCTATAAAATATCAGGAAAATTAAGAAGTCTTTGTTTTTTTTTTTAAATTTATTTCTCTTACGTTCCTTGATAACATCAAAATTACAGTGACACAATATTATTACAAATGAGTAGCATATGAATAATTTTACTTCTTATCAAATGATTGGTACTATTACCACTCTCGCGGTATTAAGCGCTGAACTATACACATTACAATGTGCAATGGGATTAAACGAATGGATTTTATACAATAATATGTTATCGGATGGCTGTGATCACATAATTGATTAACTGAATATTTATCAATTTTTAATTAGCTGTTGTCATGAATTAAAATATTTTTTAATCGTATATTTTATTTAGTAGCTGTTGTACTTTAATTATTTTACAGTCTACTTTAGCCTACTTTATTTTACAATGATTCGAGAAGAAGATATTGTTAGGTTACTTGGTACTGGTCTTGATTCTGATATGTCATCACTGTCAAGTGACGAAGAGGTGACAGACAATTTTCCTGAAAGAGAATTAGACAATCTTTTAGACAATTTCGATAATGACATAGGAATGGCTAAATTTTTGGCTGAAATCGACGAAGCTGATGAACAAATAGAAATAGAACCCGAAGCCTCTCAGGTAAACGAAAATGTAGATCCATTAGATTTATCATTCCAGCCGAATCAAAATAAAACTTTTTTTACACGTGGTCCTTAAACTAATACAAAAAATAGTCAAGATTTATTCCAATATTAAAAAAAAATATATTTTGGAAAAATGTTCCGTTTACTCCTCCGACAATTATAATACAACCTGTTATAAACCAGCCAGTTTTGACCAAAATTGTAAACTAAATTATTATTATTATTATTATTATTTTACTAAATATTTCTCTAATGACGATTTTACAAATATGGCAAAATATACAAATATATATGCTGCTCAGAAAAATTTGAAAAAATTTAAAAATGTTTCCACATCTGAAATGAAAACTATGGTTGCAATACATATGCTTTTCGGTGTTCTAAAGCATCCAAGAGTTAGGATGTATTGGGAAAAAAATTTTAGAGTGCCTTTAATTGCGGATAACATGACCAGGATTAGACTTTTTGAACTTCGCAGTTGTTTCCATGTCATAGATAATAAAGCCATACCTAATGAAAACCGCGATAAATTTGTGAAAATTCGTCCACTGTATAACTCATTTATTAAACGTTGTACCGAGTTACCTGTTGAACAAAATCTAAGTGTGGACGAACAAATTGTTCCTTTTAAAGGCAATTTATCAATAAAACAATATATTAGAGGAAAACCATCACCATGGGGAATAAAAAATGTTTTGCTTTGTGGACAAAGTGGATTAGTCTATAATCTTTTATTATATCAAGGATCGTCTACTCAAATTGATGAAAATATGCAAAAAAATTTTGGTCTAGGTGGAGCAATCGTTTTAAAATTGGTTGAAAACTTAAAGCCTAACAAACATTTTTTTATTTTTCGACAATTATTTCTCCTCTTATAACTTATTTTGCTGTTCATTAAAGTATAAAATATTTGCTGCTGGGACAATCCTAATAAATAGATTCATAAATTTTCAATTTATCAAGGCAAAAATGAGGCCCTAGAACGAGAGTTCGAAGATTTCAATCTGGAAGAAAGAATAGTGCTAAAGCTAACCAAGCCATATTGGAAACAGTCCCGACTTATATTTTTCGATAGTTACTTTACGTCTATAATATTACTGGAAAGATTGAAGACAGAACAGACGTTGGCATGTGGCACCATAAGATCTAATCGGAAAGGAATGCCAAATAATTTGATGAAAGATTCTACTATTGCACGTGGGGAATACGACTGTCGTTTTTCTACTTCTGGTATTGATGTATTCAAGAGGCGTGATAATAAAAGTGTGCATTTCGCATCTAACTATCACGGAAACGAAGTTACAAGTGTTCTGAGAACGATGAAGGACGGTTCAAAATTAACAACAAAATGTCCTCCCGTGGTAAAAGACTACAATAATTTTATGGGAGGTGTCGAATTAGCGGATAGATACAGGTCATTGTACAATGTTGATCGGAAATCAAATAAATGGTGGTTGAGAATATTCTCGGGACTCCTCGACATTACATTTGTGAACGCCTACGTCATTCACTGTGAGATGTTCGATGACACGGATGTTTTGGATGTACGTCGATCCATCGCACTTGGTCTTATGACATTACGCAGTTTACCATCAAGAAGATCAGTCAGTTTGAAAAGAGCAGCTCCTAAAACCCCAACAACTCGCGGAGGAAAACAGTTATCCAATACAAAGGATGTTAGATTAGGAAACAGGTTCTTGAATAATAAAATTAAAATTAAAAATAGGTAATGATAAACAAAAATATTTTGAATTTTTTTAGAGGAATTCATTGGGTGGTCTACGGTGCCAATAGAGGGAGGTGTGAACTGTGCAGTACACGGATTCTTGTGCAGTAATGAAAATAAAAATTGTTTCAATGAGTATCATGAAGTAGAAACAGCAAACATTTGATTAAATTGTTTTTATATTATGTTTATTTCTATGATATATGTATTTCTTATAACTATAAAATGTACAGGTTATAAAAAGATAAGTTTTTTCCATAAGATATAATACATTGTTAATTTAATATTCAATAAAATAGTATACAAATAAGAGTTTCACAAAATAAAGTGTATTTTAATTTACATTCATAGAATCCTGTCGGGACATCTCAGTAAGGGGTGGTTAAAAATTGTTGACAAAAATATAACAAATATTTCATGCATATAAAAGTCTATGAAAAAAAAAATTCACTTTTTTAATTTTTTTTTAGTCTCAGGAATGAAAGGGTTAATGTAACAAGAAGTCTTAAGTTGGCATGATACAAATTTTAACCACAAAAAAGAAGTTTTATTTTCAAAAAAAACATTTTAGAACAGTTGGACATGTATTTTGGGACAAAAATACGATTTTAAGCAACTATAAATGGATATAATTCTATCTATAGCTGGATATAATGAAAGCCACCTAGTTTTGGAATGCGATAACTCTTTTAGACTTTCTACACGAACAGTATGTATGTATGAATGAAAGTATCCATATATTTTGCAAACAACGCTTTCGACATAAATTGGAAGTGAATCTGCAGCTTTTTGTATAGCGTTATGAATTATATGTGCAAACAATCCCATACCAGGTATATTTCGATGTAATGATTTTTTTAATTTAATAAAAACATTATTTTTACCATGTATAAAAAATTACTCCAAAATTAGTGTTTGTATGTTTGGCCGAAAAGCTGACGATTTTGTTTTTAAGATCAAAATTATCAATAACTTTAATATGATTATGTATTAATTCTGCAGATTCTCCAGGTAAATTGGAAAATTCAAGAATTTTGTTTTTACGCCTGCAGTGGTCGAAAAATAACGGACAATGGCAGAAACTAACTTAATAGCTTTATGATTCGATGCGTCTACAAGAATTGAAAAAAAATTAGCTTTATCTAATTCAGCTTTCATTAATTGTACAGCATACGGTGCAATAACATTTACTGCAATATCTCTAGTTTTGGTACGGCTAGTAGTAAATTTTTTTCATCAAAATTTTTCTGATTAATTCAGAAGTACAAGTCATAGAGTTGAAACTTTGACTATGTACAATTGTATGGTAAACAAATTTTTTAGACGCAAGTATTAACGCATTTTTGTCTGGTTTTAATGGAGTAAAAAATTTACGTACCAAGCTATTGGTGGAATTTTTGCATTTTCTATGTTTTTTTGTTTTGAGATGATCAAATGATTTAAACATCATAGTCATTATTTGCTTCAACCTTTTTAATAAATTTAGGCGCTGTTAAGTGTTTTCGTGAACCGCATGCACGCGACGTTCAAGTTATGCCCAATACTCGCCGTCGGCAGCCGGCCGTCGATTGTGCTCATTCAGTAATTCGGGAGCGATGTTCATTACTCTATGAACGTTCGTCTAAAGCCTCGATTACACTGAGCGATTGTACACGCTAGTTGCCGGCGAATTAACTCGCTCAATGCAATAGCTCTAGTAGATGTAGTAGGCATTGAACTTGAAGAAGTTGAAGGTAATACTATATCCAGATGTAATTGTTGTGAGTAAGCCTGTTGATGGTAAAGTTGATTTACTGTAGGCTCCAAACAAGATAAACGCATTCGAGTGATACACCTTTGTAACTCTGACTGCAATAATATGGCTTGACGTGGTGGTAACTGACGAAGCTCGTACGCAACATGTTTTCCGAATTGATCATAGGCTTTTTCTGTAGATGCACTTTGAGCAATTCTATCTAAATCTGAGATTTCAGGCGCTGCTCGTTTTTTAATCTTTCTTATAGGTTTATTTGATGGTAGTTTCATTTTTTCAGGCAATTGCCCTGTTGAACCTTGATCTTGATCTTCGTCTTTATCTTCAATGTCTTTTTCGATTGGTACCTCGTTAGAATGCTGACTTATATTGGTTAAATTCTAAAAAATTAAATTAAATACTGAAATGAACATTTAAATAAGTAATTTATTGAAGCAATTTTTTTAATTACAAAATTTTTTTTTTGTAAATTTCAGATATATTTATTTAAAAAGCTTAAAATTTAATTAATTTTCATAATAAACCCTCTTGATTTCAAATTCAAGGTGTCAAAACTATTTTTTATGACATAAAAAGTGCAAACATTTTATAAATATTTATACTTATAAATTAAAACTATCATAATAATTAAAATAAATATTATTTAAATAATTAAGAAATTAAATTAATTAATTTAAATTTCCCAGGTATCCACTACGTGTGATGAATGGGCAAAAAAAAAGATACATTTTTCCATCGTTGGAATTTTCCAATCTGCTGCGGCTCAACATTTTACAATTATAAGAAAACCTATAGTGTTATATTGTTCGCAATGGTTGACGGTGATTATTGTTTTACATGCATCGATTCGGAGCAAATGGACGAGCTAGCGATAGTGCAATATTTCGGAACAGCACCTTGAATATAGCATTGGAAAACAATACCCTCGGGATGCCGGAAAAATGTGTTATTATCGGAGATGATGCTTTTCCACTAAAAACAAACTTATTGAAGCCATATAGCAAAACTGGACTCAATAATTCCGAAATTATATTTAACTATCGTCTTTCACATGCTAGAAGAGTAGTGGAAAATCTGTTTGGCATATTAGTGTGGCGGTTCAAAATATTTTCAAAACCAATTGATCTAAAACCAGAAACAATAGACAAAGTAATCTATGCTGCATGTAGTCTCCACAACTGGCTACGTAAAACTAATCCAAACACATATATACCTCCACAGGCAGTAGATCGAGAGGATTTGAACAATGGCAATATTATTTCTGGGGAATGGAGAGAACATGTTAATAGTCTAGATTCCGTTAGTCAAATCGGCAGTAATAATTATAAACGAGCTGCTGAAGAAGTTAGAAGTTCATTAGCAAAATATTTTATGGAGGAAAATCCTTTACCTTGGCAATGGGAAAAAGTTGGTATAACTATATAAAAAACCTATTGTAATTTTTTTAGTTGTTTCAGTATTTGCAGTATTATACAAAGTGAAATAATTATAATCAAATATAACAATTCTTTAAGTATTAAATATAATTAATACGAGTAATATTTTTGGTTGTATTTATATTGTTATATTTAAATTTGTATTGATTGAGTGTTAATATAATTATACAATAATACTTATAATATTAAAACTTACCAAATTTGATTGGCTGTTTCTTGTAGATAACACTTCACGAAAAAAGTTTGCCTGGTCAAACCACACAAGTTTTGGATAATAAATGTCGTCTGTTCCACTTCCTCTTTTCCTATTTTTTTCTATTTTAGCCAGATCGTTCCGATAAACATCCTTTATATATTTTATTTTGGCTTTTAGTTGCTTTTCATCCATTCTTTCCACCAATCATTGACTCTCAAGTTCTAAATAGAAGCTTTTAAATATTTCATCTTTTAATTTTATGTTGTAGTAGTCCTTGTGCTTCATGTTCCAAAGTAATGGATATTTTTCATACCTTTTAAAAAATAAATTATATTACCTATTACTGTTCCACTTCATACTTACAAAACTCAAACTTTAAATATTAACCACAGATAACTTATAACCAAATTATTAAGCTAATTAATATTAATATATCAGTTAAAATCGTATGTATACAACTTGTGACATGTGCGAATACGTGCGACTACGCGACTAGCGACTATACTAGTTGTAGTGTAATCGGATAGGTCACTACGCGCGACTTTGTTCGCTGATAAGAAGCGAGTAAATTCGCCCGATGTTATCCACCCATAAGACGTTTCGCGTCATTATAAAATGCATACACGTAAATGCCGTCGTATTATTTTAAATGTCCGCGCTACCCATAATCTACTGATTATAATTTAAGTCACTGCTTACCTAAATATATGTATCATTGTATTGATCCTAAAAACTGTATTATAACATAGCTTGATTTGTATTTATTGAATTATTACTTATTCAATTATAATTAGATAAAAAACTATAATATTACCTATTGCCTATTGGACTGGACGACCGGGATACCGGGAAATTTCCCGGTGGGCCGCTGCTCGTATAAAATATATATTTATTAATATTATTATTGTAATTATAAATTAAAATATTATCTAATAAGTAATAAGTTATAGGTATGTAATATTATTAAACATAAAAACCCAGATTTCTGATTATTTTAAATGCGGGAATAGCTTATGTTCTGCCGGTCAGGGCTTGTTGACAACTTATTATTACAAGTTAATCGAAAATAGTTATTACATGGGCCGTTATAGGCGATAACGGATAAAATAATAATTGTTATCATTGCGCTGTCGCAACGACACATACACATTACACATGTTATATTATATTTTATTTTCATTTTTCACTGTTTAAAATGTTAGTAATGTGAATACTAATGAGGTTTTATTCATTGTTTTAAATATTATTTATTGACGTTTTAACTGTATACTATTCAGTATTCAGTATTCATATTTTATATTTTCGAAATACGATTTTCAATAATGAGTGAAGAACAAAAAGCAATAGTCAACAAAAGGAAAGGCGATGCAGAAAAAGCAAGATATAAAAACAAAAAGCTGTTGTTGGCCTCAGCAAAACAAGTTTGACATTAAATGAACTATTTAAACCACAAAAACAATCTCTAAATAAAAAGGTAGGTAAAATAAAATGTATTTATTATGCTGTGAAGTTAATAAGCAATAACTAATGTTTTAATTTTTTAAATTTAAATTGTACTTTTTAATATCTATTTTTCAAATTTATTATTTTTAAAGTACCCATTAATAAACTCAATACAGAAATTAGAAATATGGTTAGTGACATTAATGATACAAATTTAAATTATATTTTTGGCCAATTGATTTATTCTGGTGCAATTGAAAACTGAACAGAAGAAAAACTACGTGGTTGTGTTTGGCCAGCTGTCTTAGAAGTTCTGGAAAATGCGTTCGCTGGGTGACTCGAACGGCAAGTCGTACGGCACGCTGCAGTTCGTCTGGCGTGAGAACATATTCGTTGGTTGGGCGCCTTACAATCACAAGTAAAAAATTGTCGAAATTTGGTGCTTCACGTACGACCAACACGCACGCGGACGCAGTCTTCATCTCAGGTAGGCGGTGAGGACTGAGCGATTGAACGAGCGGCCCTGGCCAACTTTCCTCAGGAAAATGTATGAACGGTGGACCCTTCCAATGCAAGTTACATGCTACGAGGTCGTCAGGCAGTAATCCACGTGACAAAGGGTGGACAGGGTTATTCATGGTAGGCACATGTGACCAGTTGCAGTTTGGGAGTAGGGAATGGGTCTTGGCTACTCGGTTGGTAACGAAAATCTTAAAAAACTTCTGATCGGTAGTGAGCCATGACAACACTACAGACGAATCTGTCCAGGCACGCACTTTTGAAACCCGAACAACGGACGTGATTTTCAGGTAGAGGCGTTGTAATAATTGAGCCAATAAGAGGTAGATTTCCTACAATAATGTGAGGGTAGTTTTGGCAATTTTTCAAGAAACTCAGTCACAAATTTCCTTTTTATTTTTTCTGGAGTAATTCTCATAGTAGATCTTTTGTTTTTTTCTTTATTTGTCTCATAATTATTCAACTCAGTATCTTTTTCAGTTAGGCACCAAGTTAGAACTTGTTTTTCTCCTATCCAAGTGTATTTAAGAACATTGTTTTACATACACATAAATATGCATCTTTAACTTTTAAATTATAAGACATAGTACTGTTTCTTCGTGATGATTCGACTGTTCGTTGTTTAACAGGAGTGGTTATTATTAAAGATGTTACATAAGTTTTTTTTTCATCCCAGTTTAAGTTTTTCCAAAAATGATTAAATATTCCTAATCTATTTACTTCAGCTATTTCATTGCATTTTCTTTTTTGAGATTTTCTACATACATCACTATTACAAGCTGGCCGAATATTTTTACCAACTCTATTAACATTTTGTAAAATTTGATTCCTCTTTGACCGACTATACCCTAAATATGGGTCTCCAGTCATCCTTAATTTCTGATTAAGTTTTCTTTCATAACTGACTGCCATACTTTCTTTACTAACTGTAACTGCATAATCCATATCCAAATCATTACTATCATCAGCACTTAACACTTCTACACCATCAAAAACAAGCTCATCTATATTGAAATTTTTATAAAATTGATTGAGTATTATAACATTAATAGTCTATTTATTTATTACTGTATAATATTATATTATTTAGTTTAACAAAAAAACCTACTTTCGTTTAACAGAGAAATTTCCTCATCAACTACATTTTTTCCTGTGTTCTCAGTAATATTTTCATCATTCTCATTATTAATTTCATCATAACACAATTTCTTTCTAGCACTTTCAACATTTTCACCAGCAGATGTTCTAGGATTAACAGTCTTGTCTACTTGAATAATATTATAATATTGCATATTAATTAAAAGAAGTAGAATTCATTAAATACCTATCAGATTTTACTATCAAAAACTTACTATAGTTTCTAAGTGTGCACTCAACATCATTATTTGTTATATCATCAGCGTTATTCATTACAATAATATCATTACTACTCATATCCATATCTAAAGATTTTACACATTGTTATTGGACAAGAATTATTTTATATTATGCGACAAAATATTATAACTAACCATAATCTGACATGTTGTCCATTTCATTCAATAGTTTATCAATATCTTCTTCGTCCATCATAATTAATATTAAAAAATTTACTTTTTTTTAATAACAAACTATGGAATATAATATAACAATATTACACTTAATTGACTAGTTACTTACTAGTCATATTTAAGGCTAGGATAACACTTTTAATTCGATTTCAGTTTCGCTACAAATGAGTACACATTAATATTATTTCAATTATTAATAATAATTAATAATATCATGCCATATTATCAAAAATCGTATGAAATGAGATACGACATATTTCATGATCAACATTTTAATAACTGAGTTACGACCATGTTACTATTTTATTTCTAACCTCTTTGAAATTAAATAATGATAAGATGTAATTTTATCAAAAGATCTGTTATTTTTCCCTGCTTTTTTTGATATATAAAACGCAAAATCGATTTTTTTTGAGATACGACTTGTTACTCGCCCAACGACGATATGTGAAAAAGCATACGTAAAGTCCACTTTTTGGATTTAATAAATGTGCGATAGTAACTTACTAGCTGATCGTGTTTATCTACACCACCCATACTTTTGTTGTATAAATAAACAACTTCAGGAAATTCAATCAGAACCATAGATTTATTCTTACGATCAAATCTTTGTACGTTAGTTGGGGTTCCCGAGGAAATGAAATTTGATTCGAGTTGTACAGATTTATTATCAAACCACTTTACCAAAGCTATATTATGATTTGAACATACCTCGAAACTAGTGCCTCGGCCCATTTTAGCTAGTTGTTTATCTTTTGGAAACGGAGGGTTATTGAATCTATTTATTAGGATTGTCCCAGCAGCAAATATTTTATACTTTAATGAACAGCAAAATAAGTTATAAGAGGAGAAATAATTGTCGAAAAATAAAAAAATGTTTGTTAGGCTTTAAGTTTTCAACCAATTTTAAAACGATTGCTCCACCTAGACCAAAATTTTTTTGCATATTTTCATCAATTTGAGTAGACGATCCTTGATATAATAAAAGATTATAGACTAATCCACTTTGTCCACAAAGCAAAACATTTTTTATTCCCCATGGTGATGGTTTTCCTCTAATATATTGTTTTATTGATAAATTGCCTTTAAAAGGAACAATTTGTTCGTCCACACTTAGATTTTGTTCAACAGGTAACTCGGTACAACGTTTAATAAATGAGTTATACAGTGGACGAATTTTCACAAATTTATCGCGGTTTTCATTAGGTATGGCTTTATTATCTATGACATGGAAACAACTGCGAAGTTCAAAAAGTCTAATCCTGGTCATGTTATCCGCAATTAAAGGCACTCTAAAATTTTTTTCCCAATACATCCTAACTCTTGGATGCTTTAGAACACCGAAAAGCATATGTATTGCAACCATAGTTTTCATTTCAGATGTGGAAACATTTTTAAATTTTTTCAAATTTTTCTGAGCAGCATATATATTTGTATATTTTGCCATATTTGTAAAATCGTCATTAGAGAAATATTTAGTAAAATAATCAATTGGGTTTACAATTTTGGTCAAAACTGGCTGGTTTATAACAAGTTGTATTATAATTGTCGGAGGAGTAAACGGAACATTTTTCCAAAATATATTTTTTTTTAATATTGGAATAAATCTTGACTATTTTTTGTATTAGTTTAAGGACCACGTGTAAAAAAAGTTGTATTTTGATTCGGCTGGAATGATAAATCTAATGGATCTACATTTTCGTTTACCTGAGAGGCTTCGGGTTCTATTTCTATTTGTTCATCAGCTTCGTCGATTTCAGCCAAAAATTTAGCCATTCCTATGTCATTATCGAAATTGTCTAAAACAGGGATGGCCAACCCAAATGATTTTGCGGGCCACTTTGTAAATACATAACAATCCTGCGGGCCACATTAGGGTTGCCAAAAAAAAAAAAAAAAAAAAAAAGGTCATCAGCCAAAATATTAATATAATACACATATTTTTTTTTTTATTCAGAATTAGGCCATCTATAAAATTATAAAAGTATTTAAAACAAATTAAAATATATAAAAGTAATAATAAAAAGTATTTAATACAAAAAAAATGGAGTTACATTACTATACTATTTAGTGAGATATTTGTTTCTCAACTCGTTCACTAAGCTTTTTTAAATCAATAGAGATGCTTGTATTTGCACACCGTAATTGATGTTGCAGGTTTTCATCTCTTAGGTTTGAGCGTGATTTATCTTTGGCGAATTTCATTTTTGAAAAAAACGATTCACAAGTGTAAGTCGATCCAAAAGCACTCACAACTTTTTGTGCCAGATTTCTCAAATTGGGAAAATTTTCTTTTGTGATGTTAATATTATAAAAATCTATTTTTGATTTTGATGTTTTAAAAATGTGTTTTAATTCATTATTGCATTGTAAGTCAATGAGTTCCATTTGAAGATATTCTAGGGCCGAATTGACATCAGTATGAAAAGGAGATGAATATATTTCAAATATTGTCTTGTATTTGTCTAAATTAGTGAAACGACTTTCAAAAACAGCTATAAGTTTCCTTATTTCTTGTGTATATTTAATGCTATCGATATGTTTTGAACTTTTCAATTCGTTTAGCAATGGAAAGTGTTGAACGTTGTTATTTTTTAATTGAAATTCAAATAACAATAATTTCTTCTGAAATGCATTGATGTAATTACATGAGTCAATTATTAAATTATCTTTTCCTTGTAATGATACATTTAATTGGTTCAGTTTTTCGACAATATCCACTAAAAAGCATAAATCTACTAACCATTCATCATTAGTTAATTCTAATACTGGTTTTTGTTTATCATTCATAAACAAGTCAATTTCATGACGTAACTCATAAATTCGCTTTAAACATTTTCCACGACTTAACCATCTGACATGACTGAAATATACTACGTCACCATATTCTGAATCCAATTCTTTCAGGAACTCCTTAAATTGTCGGTGGGGAAGGGCATGTGATCGAATGTAATTCACTGTTTTTATGACTACTTGCATAACATGGTTCATCGATAATACTTGAGAACATAGATTTTGTTGATGAATCAAACAATGGATTATAAATAAATCATCTCTTTTCCAGAAATTATTAGTTTTTCTGGTAGATTCTATTTTATCGATCAGTAATTTTATAGCTCCTTTTTCTTTACCAACCATAGCAGGTGCACCATCAGTTGATATTCCAGAAATAATTTCCAAATCCAAATTGTTTTCGCATAAACTGTTTTCAACAGCGTGAAAAATATCTTCACCTTTTGTAGTTCCTTTCAAACTTATCAATTTTAACATTTCTTCAGTTATTTGAAATGATTCATTTACTCCACGAACGAATATTACAAGTTGAGCTGTATCTGATATATCTGTAGTTTCGTCAAATGCAATAGAAAAATATTTGAAATCTTGAATTCGATCGCGTAGTTTTACAATAATTTCGTTTGAAATGTCATTAATTCGACGACATACTGTTTTTCGGGATAAACTTATATTCGAAAATAGTTTATTTTTATCCGGTAAAATATCCTTTGTTACAGCTTCCAAACATTCTTTCACAAATTCACCATCTGAAAATTTTTTCATTTTTTTTGCAATCAAAAATGAGACAGAATAACTTGCTTTAACGATATTAGATGGTTGCTGTAATGCTGAACTAAACATTTTTTGTTGAGTTTTTAATTGTGACATAAATTCCCTGAGCTTCGATTGTTTCACTTCACTACTAAATTTCAAATAATCATTATGTTTAGTTTCATAATGCCTTTTAACGTTATATTCTTTAAATACAGCGACTGTTTCTCGGCAAATCAAACACATTAATTTTGTGTTTTGAATTATAAAGAAGTACTTTTCTTCCCACTCCTCACTGTACTTTCTATTTTCGTCTACTATTTTTCTTTTCTTTGCACCACTCATATTTAAAATAAATAATAAAATAATAAAAAAAAGTACGTACTTCAATATTTTTCCACACTGAACGCACTACAACAGTCACAGCGAACGGACAGATAATGACTGTTATTAGCCACGTTTTATTTTAACAATACAATTTGCTATAATGCTATAAACTGGTGTCTACTCGTATATATTTTCAGATTAGATTAGAATTATTACTTTTATTGCGATTACTTTGTTAATAATACAGATACCGCGTTGCGCGGGCATTCCAGACTATTCTATCGGCGCAAAAATAATTTTTTTTTTATAAATATTTGATAAATGTCGCGGGCCGCAAAACTTTCCAAGGCGGGCCGCGGGTTGGCCATCCCTGGTCTAAAAGATTGTCTAATTCTCTTTCAGGAAAATTGTCTGTCACCTCTTCGTCACTTGACAGTGATGACATATCAGAATCAAGACCAGTACCAAGTAACCTAACAATATCTTCTTCTCGAATCATTGTAAAATAAAGTAGGCTAAAGTAGACTGTAAAATAAATAAAGTACAACAGCTACTAAATAAAATATACGATTAAAAAATATTTTAATTCATGACAACAGCTAATTAAAAATTGATAAATATTCAGTTAATCAATTATGTGATCACGGCCATCCGATAACATATTATTGTATAAAATCCATTCGTTTAATCCCATTGCACATTGTAATGTGTATAGTTCAGCGCTTAATACCGCGAAAGTGGTAATAGATACCAATCATTTGATAAGAGGTAAAATTATTCATATGCTACTCATTTGTAATAATATTGTGTCACTGTAATTTTGAGGTTATCAAGGAACTTAAGAGAAATAAATTTCAAAAAAAAAAACAAAGACTTCTTAATTTTCCTGATATTTTATAGAAACTCACCGTGTTAAAATGTAAAAATGCTTATGATTACACTGAAATCGAAAATATCACATGTTTTTACATATGATATAACAATTTTCGTCAATTAACCTCTTATCAGTAATTTTATATCAATTATTCAATTGTATGCACATTGGAATGTGCCTGGGGTTTGAAAGGGTTAAATAGGCGATTCGGTACCCAACAGAGGTCTTAGTTATCGAGTTCATAGGAATGAGTCCACATTATCATTATTGCAGACCATGGTAATTTTCTTGATATAATATTACTTTTAAAAAAATATGACATTATATTAAGTGAACATATTGATAAAACAGTTAAATGTGCTCAAGTAAAATATGCATGTCATAAGTCAACATTGTTCAAGGTAGAGGGTCGTTAATAACTTTTTTATAAAAAATTCCAATTAATGTAATAATTGATATAATTAATATATTGATGAAAAAATCAATCGTTATGGAAGTTCAAGCAGCTGGTATGTTTTCCATTCGAATAGACACAACTCAAGACATTTCGGTTCAAGATCAATGCTCAATCATTATACGATATGTCAATATGATTGGTGTTAATGAAAAATTATTTGCAGTAGTTACTATGTAAGATTCAAAAGGGAAGAGCTTTCATACTATGTTGGAAAATATTTTAATTAAAAATGGACTTAACCTTGAAAATTGTATAGGAAATGCTACGGATGGAGCAGCAAATATGCAGAGCAAATATAATGGGTTTTCTGCTTGGCTATCTAAATCATCACCCAATCAAGTGCACGTTGGTGTTGTAGTCACATTTTAAATTTAGTTTTAATTGATGCTACAAGTATAACACTACCGGCAGCTTCATTATTTGTTTTATTAAACGATATTGCTGTTTATTTTAAAGAATCATACAAACGTATGAATATCTGGAAATTAATCATTGGGGAAAATGACAAAAGACGAGTAGCAACGATTGGAAACACACGCTGGTGGTCCAAAGAAAAGGCATTGGACCGAATTTTTGGAGACAATGGTGCTTTGTACATTGCTCTAATTATAACATTAAACACTATTAAGTTATCAGAATCCTTTAATTCTGATATCAAAGTGAAGGCCAGAAATTTTAAAGAATCCCTTTTACAATACAAAACTAATTTAACGGCGTTTATTTTTATAAATATTTTCAAAATTCTTGGTCCATTATCTAGATATCTTCAGACCAAGGGTATGAATTTGATAAAGGCCCAGGAGTTAGTCAATTGTGCATTAACACAGTTAAAACAAACTCAAAGACATTTTGGAGATGTAAAACTAGAAGCCGATAATTTTATAAAATGTATAAATGAACAATTTGATGGAAAACATGATATGGATGTATTAATTGAGAATGAATTTCAAAAAATAAGATGTCGCCTTCGCAAAAAAATATTTGATGAAAACAATAAAGATGAACCAATATTATGCCCTGAAAAATATATTGTATTGAAGTGTATAATGTAATTTTGATCAAACCATATCTAGTATAGAAAAGAAATTTTCAACTAATAAGTCTTTGTATAAGGATTTAAGTTTTTTATCACCCGACAATTTTAAAGATTTGCAAAAACGAAATTTACCACCGAATGCTTTAAAAAAATTGTATGATGTTTTATGTAAATTTGATTCTGATATGAGTTATGATCAACTAAGAGCGGAATTGCATAGCTTTATTAAAAATTGGAATGGATTAAAAAAATCATTACCACAATCATTTGATATGCAATTAAATGAAATTGAAAGTGAAAATGAAATTGAAGAAAATAATGAGAAAAATAACACTGTTAAATTAGAATGTAAATCCTGCAAGAATTTTGTGGTATGCTGCTATAATGTTCTTATAAAATATCTTATAAAGTAATGCATATCATTGCTTGACAATGGCTTATCAATACTTATTGACATTGCCGTGTACTCAAATAAGTATCAATAATTTGTGTGTATTTCATTTTAAAAATCTAACAGAATTTCTATTAAAATTATTAATATAGGTAGTATGTGAAAGATCATTTTCTCTATTAAAAATAATTATAACTCGTCTAAGAAATTCAATGAGTGAAGATAAATTGGACGCATTTATGATTATGGCAGTCGAAAAAAAATGTTTTATTTACTATTGATAATAATGATATTATTAATATGTTAAAAACTAAAAGTGATTTATTAAATAATAAACTTTCTTATTAAAATCAAATTGATTGTCGTTTAAATTATATACGTAACAATTACTTGAGATATACTCTAACTAACAAATTTTAAATTTACAATAGTTATTTGATTTTGTTTTATATCAATTAATTAAAATATTTAAAAAAATGTATAGCAAAATTGTTTTTACATAAAAAATATATATATATTATATATAGGGCCGTTAGTATTCTGAAGGCCTCTAAAATTATGATTTTCCCGGGCTGTTTTTTTCTCCCAGTCCGCCACTGTTGGCAATCATATATTATGTAAATTCTTTTTGAAAAGAAACATATTACTTTTTATTTAAAAAAAATCAAATTTATTGGTATAATGAATTAAAACTATATTTATAATATTAAACCTTACAAATGTAAATTTAAAATAATATATTTTTAATATTTAACTATAAATACCTAAACCTATAATATGTCCAATATCGTTTACATTTATTATGTAACGAAATTTATAAATATTACATTTTTTTATATGAAAATAATACTTCAATGTATAATAAAAATTTAAACAAAATTCCAAGTAGGTATAAATAAATAATAAATACTTACTTTGTTGATACTGTAATAACTTAAAAATGAAAAAGAAAAATATAAATATAATTACGACGCCTGTCGATAATTATACTTAAATCAGAAAAGAAATATAATATAAGTACGACTCCTGTCGATACTTACATTAAAATCAGAATGTTAATATATTAAATTTAAGCTATTACCTTCCTCCAGGTGTTCGGAGGGCTCTCGAGATCGTGTATTCGAGAATTATATCAAATACACTGTACAATATTATCTTATGTAAAAAGCATGTATAATTTTATAACTGCAATCAATATAAAATATTATATTAAATGCCTTACCTGATTCGCAGTTGTATCTGTATAATATTGTAAGAGTTTTAGGTTTTTAAATGAAATAAGGTAAAACTTCAAATACACAAAATTGAATTAAAGAACGCACTGATTATTGCTCGCATAAGGAGTCCAGTTGTCGCTCGTCGAAATCGGTTTTTGGAACTTGAGAGGTTGTTACTCTGGTGATATGTGCTCATGCACTCGTGATAGGTGCTCATGCACTGACTTAGGGGACGACATGGATATGCCGACCAGAGAGAAGTAGGCGGTATTTATCAAAGGCTTTTTACACTACCCCGAACTAAATAACTCTTCGGCGGCAAGGACCTTTTTTACCGTACATTTTCTCTGGCGGCATATAAGAACTCCGCACGCCCTGTGTCCCGTTGGACGCCGGTACGTGCCGACTCTTAGTTCATGGTCGCATAATGGATATTATACTTATTTGTTGATGAAAAAGGGTTTTATTAGGGATGTTCGATTTCTACAAGCGACAGTCTGGACGTTATTTATTACTCAATAAAATTTTATTTAATTTATAATAATGGTATGTGAGCAGGGGCGTACTCAGGAATTTTCAATGGGGGGGGGTTGAACATTTTGTTTTTTATCACGGGGACTTTGTCACCTTCTTTTTAAAAATATTAAATATAAACATGGTAATGTAATCTACAGAAAATAAATTTCAAAAATGAAAAATGTTTATTTAAAGAACAAAATTAAGTTTTCTTGGTTTTTTAGCCAATTCATTTATAACTTCGTCGGCGGTAAGTGACACTTCTTTGTGTACTGCCAACATCGTCAAACCATTCAGACGAGTCTGAAAGAAGAAATATTTTTAAATTATAACAAGCTGTCCTTTAATCTTAAAATAAATATTGGAAGAAATACCTCTGTCATTGTGCTACGCTGATAACTTTTTAACCTTTTTAAACATGAAAATGTACGCTCAGGTGTTGCTGTCGATACTGGTAGAGTACATAAGATAAGCAGCAAACGATGAATATTTGGAAATAACTCCTGCTTGCACAGTCTCAATGCTTCCAAACTATTTTTTGGATCTTCTTCATTTTTTTTTAATATAGCACGCCACAAATGTAGTTCTGATTACAGTTTGTTCATTAGTATCAAGATAAAACTGTATGATTTCTCCAAAGTCATCAGAATATGAACCAGTAAACAAACTATGAAATCCTATAAAACGAATATTAATTAAATTGTATGTTAAAAAATGAAAATTAAATAACTCACCTTTAAATATATTTTATGACACAAAAATCGCTCATTTAGTTGTTGAACAAACGAGTCAATGTACGGTATAGCTATCGTTACACGATAATATTCTTCAGGATCATTGATATCAGGATTGGCACGATTTATACATCGTTTATTTATACGTTTCATCGATATGCTGATATCTAATACATCGGCCATTTTCTAAAATAACAAGTGCATGTAATAGTTAATAAGTAACACATTTGTTTTTAATCTTTACCTCAGCTTCTCTGAATAACTTTTTGAACTCTTCACCTATATTTTCACGTACATTTTGCAAAGTAGTAATGCTGGCTTCAGCAAGATCTACTGCTTCTTTCAGGTCAATATCAACTTTTTGTAAGAGTTTACATAAAGGTAAACCATACGAAAACAATAACTAATAAATCAAACAGAATTTTTATTAAAAATGATTTTTTATAAAAAAAGGGTTCCTCATATTTACTTTAATAACTTGGAGAGAAATTATAAACTCTGAGTCCATAGCTTTATGTAACATTTTAGCATCAGTTGATGTTGTATCATTCCATTCTGATATAATATGTTCTAACGCAACAACAACAAAAGGAAATAATTCAACGAAATCATTAACCGCTGTGTACCGTTCTACCCATCTTGTGGCACACAGATGTTTGAGCGATTTTGATTTTGTGTCTAAACTACCTTCATTTATAAAATTTAACAGGACATTTTTACGTTTGGGTGTGTTAAAAAAACAATACATTTTTTCAAGCACACCCAAACAGTTTCTTATCGCCTGAATACCACAAGCAGCAGACACAGCTAAATTTAACGAATGTGCCGCACAGTCAGTGCTCGAATTGGGGGGGGACGCGGGCGGACGGAGTCCGCTTTCATTTTTTTCATAGATTTCAGCGTCCCCCTTCATTTAATTAAGCGGGGAACGCTAAAAACGAGTCCCCCTCTGGCCCCTGGGGATGCTTACTTTTGAACGGTGTATTTGGATTTTTTTTGTTTCGGTTATTTCTATTTTCTATAGCAAACTGCAAAGTAATGGTTATTTTTTCGCAGAAAACGGTTATCGTTGACGCACGATGTAGATAAAACGGTGAAGTCACTATCAATTGTACGTATGGATAGTGTATTTCATATACGTATGAATGATTATTACCGCCGCGGTGGTTTCATTGGTTTGTACACTACCACGATTAAAGATATCATGTCTACCTTATCTCTATTATCTGCAAGTGTGATAATTTTGAAGTGATTTCGGTTGTATTGCCGCCGTATACATGTTTCTACATTCTACTTTTGAGAACTTTTTGTTTAATTTTCACAACGGGTTACTTTACAATTTATTAGCTATGGAACGGTATTTTTTGAACTAAAACCAGCGTCCGTCTTCAATTTTTTTTCCAATTCGAGCACTGCGCACAGTGTACATATAAGGCCTTAGGATAAGTTTCCCTTACAACAGTTTGGGTTCCTTTAAAGCGCCCAGCCATATTTGCAGCGCCATCGTAACCTTGACCGTACATATTGTTGCAGTCAATACCGCATGAATTTAAACCTATGTAATAAAATCATTAAGAAAAAATATAATTTTTTTCTATATCAAAATTATCAAATTGTTCAATAATTACCATTTATAATAGTAGATCCAATATCTTTTCCGGTTAAGCTATTAATTTCAATATACTTTAAAAATTTTTCACTTAAACACACATCTTTTCCAGAGCCTACCACATATCGTACACATAATGTCAATTGTTCTTTGACTGAAACATCAGTTGTCTCGTCCACTAATACGGAAAAACATTTGGAAACATTCACTTCTTTTACAATTTTATCTAATATTAGATCACCACAAGAAGAAATAACTTCATTTTGGATATTTGGACTAGTGTATTTGTAACGACTTTCACACTAAAAAATTTTTAAAATCGACCATATCTTTTGCCTTATATTTAAGAATTGCACGGAAATTGCCTTCATTAATATATGGTTCAGCTTCACCTACATTAAAAATACAAACAATTATGTCACACCCTTAAATAAACATAATTTTAATTCATACTTTTAAAATTGATTGGACCAGAGTCCCTATGGCCACGTAGGGCAATTTCCTGTCTGCCGCATAATATGATACATTCAATAATAGGAATAAGGTTCAATCTGTTTTGTTTTTTTTGTTTTATTCTAAGTATCAAGTTGCATGTGCATAAGTCAATAAGTGCATATATTAATTAAAACAAAATTTGTATACCTTTCACTATCCAAAATTTCAACAATGTTTGGTTTATTAGATGAAAATAATTGTATGAAGTTTTCACCTTTTAATACAGAAGTTTTATGATAGTCATTGTTGCTGTGATTTTCAAATACCTGCAAATTATTATATTTGTAACATTCATAATGAAAAAAGTTGTTAAAAATGACTAAAATAACTAATAAGCAAGCAGCTTTTCAACTACTTTTAAAGCGTTTTTCCAATTTTGGCAAGCAGTTGTTACAAGGCTGCCCAAAGTCTGATTTCCAACACCACCACTTCTAGCAAAAAGTGCACAATATTTGCAAAATGCACCTTGCAATTTCTCAGAATAGCATAACCAATTAAATTTCCCTAACCAATGATGTTGAAATTTGATTTTTCTTTTGGTATGCTGTTCAAGTAATGGATATAAGTAATTCAATGGTGGTGACCATAAGTTTGTCAACACCTAAAATGTTAATATAGTTAAAATAATACCTACCTAATTAGAAAACTCTAAGCTTCTACTAATAAATAATCCGATATCATTTTTCGGCACTGATGGCACTACGTTTACAGCACATTCCAACTTAAATAAATAACATGCATAGATGCAGCATTCGCAGTGTATAAATAAATTTACTTAGGTGTGTTTAGTTTATACTTACATTATTTTGGATTGTTTCATTTTCCGATTGATTAACGTGTTCATGTTTTCTTTTAAGATTATTGGATGGTTCAATGTACTTAGAACTTCCAGGCACACTAGTAAAAAATTCTGTTATTTTATTTTTATTGTTTTGTGACATCTTTATTAATTATTGTAACATTTCACATTTGTAACTTGTAACAAAAATTCTAAAACTCGAGTCCGCACATAAAGTTTCAATTTTGAAATGATAATCAGTAACGACAGTAACACACATACGATAACTACTTTACACAATAGATAGTACTGATAAGAGAATACTAACCAGTAATCACTAACGGTGAACATTTATGTTTGATTTAAATGTTATCTGGTTATCATAATACAGTTGTTAACAGATAATGCTTGTAATCGTTGTATAATGCATGTTGATATAAAATTGAAAATAAATATATTTGTTTATTTTTTCCCTTAAAAATTTTTTTTAGAAAATTGCTCCTGTGAATTATATTATGTATACGCAAGAACGCACAAGAGTGCATCGGTTAGTGAGGTATTGGGGGGGTTCAAACCCCACGAACCCCCCCCCCCTTGAGTACGCCCCTGTATGTGAGCATATCATTATAATATACAAATATAATAATATATCATATACAATGTGGATCATTTGTTACCCAATTTATTATTTTTCATTTTTTTATGATTATCTATATTTTCCTTTATGTGCGCAAGTTCATATACGTCGCTTTTCAACAATCGTTTATAATATTGAGGGTCGATAATTTTTCGGAGTAAACATTCTTCGTAAAATCTATATAACAAACATTTTAGTCTAAAATAATAAAACCAATTTAAAAATACAGACAATTTTAATTTTTCTCTATTGTTATACTCCAAAATACGTCATCATAATGAATAATTTCTAAATGTGTCCATTCAGGTGTATAAATAAAAAAAATAACATTTATGACGTTCTGTGATATGCATTTGGCCCTGTATTTGAAAATAATAGTGATGGTCTTTCCTTAATTGATAGACTCCGTTTTTACACATATGTTTGGAAGCTACAAAAATATATTAAGCATTTAGTTTTAATATTATTCGATATTTAATATTCACACAATTTCCAAGATACTCATACAAACTGTTAATTTGTATTTTGTACTTAGCAATAAGTATATTATACCAACAACATTTATATTTAAAGTACTTAACCTTTTTTTCTTGTAAAGCTTGCTTCAAAGTGTCACTGTCTATTACCGAATAAGTACATTTTACATTTCGGTAATTGAGTTTCTCCCAATTAAAACATCTATGATAACAGTATATTGATACATAAAAAACATTTATTGTATGAATAAAATAATATTCATATAAAGCCTGGTAACGTGGTTAGAATATTATATACCTGGTGTTGTTGCCAAATATGGTATGAACTTATCATTAAATAGGCCACATTTCTGAATTTTAATGTTTATTTTAAATTCTAGGCATTTGAGTGCAGTCTCTTCAGTCTGTTTTCCATAAATTAGCGAATTTAAAGTAACAAACCACCTTTGACTATTCGCTTGCTGCATTGTCTGTCTCACGTTCCAATATAATATGTCTAGCCGTCTCTGTCATAGTCAATGATATAATAAAATCTTCCTTCTTTTTTTTTATTACAGTATCTGACAATATGTTTAATAAGAGTTTTTTAAATTTCGTCTTTTGTCAGAAGTATTTTTAAGACATTTTTTCACTATACTTCTTAAAAAAAAAAAATAAGATTATATAGAAAAAGCCGCGATTTTTTTTTCTATAATTTATTTCATTTTAAATAACAATTGCCCAGTTATATACCTAAATTATTTTATACTATAATAATTATTCACTAATATAGGTAATAAAGAAATGTTAAATGTTGTATGTTTAACCTGGACTTTTGTTTGTGATTTTTTTATGCATCGTACGAATAAAATTTTCTTTAGAATTAAATGACATTATCGCTGCTTGAATTCTTGTTGTAAGATTGCTTTTGGGTAAAATTTATCCTTTTGCCTGCTATATGTGTATTTATGATGCTGTTTAGTTGTTCGCAATAATTATTGTCAACATCAAGAATAAGGCTTTTTAAACTGTCAGCTACACGACGTAAAACAAACTTAACATCGTTCATTGGGCCACATTCGCATTTGGGATGGTGGCCGAAAATATGATAAGGTCCATTTAATATATCGTTCCGTAAACCTAACCAAATATAATTATTTTTTACAATTATTTTAGAATACCTACATTTATACGAAGTGATATAAATAAAAAATTAAACCATTTTACCTTCGATTTTTTCTTGCATAGTACCATTCAAATGTTTTCTATGATTTATCGCTTTGGTTACAGCCGTTTGAAATCTCAATATATTTCTGCTTCTAAATTTTCTGAAATAACAAGGATAATCCGTTTTTTTGATAAGACCCATAAGCTTTTGGCCATAATTTCGAAGAATGTGGTTTCCGCATTCAATTGTTTCAACTAATAACATCGGACCATATGGCATCACTTCGTTTAATTTTTTTGTTACACTACTATCGCCATCCCCTAGAGTATGATACAATTATTAATTAGTAGGGCTCTGATTTTTTTTTATATAAACAATAATTTAGTAGGTACTAACCGATCAATTTATTGTACTTAAGGCCATGGATTGAAATACTAGACAAAAATCTTTCTATAATTGCATCAGCCTCGATACTTGTAGCACATTTTGACCAATTTAAAAAACACCCTTGAGTGTTCGGGGACTTACTTTGGCTTTCTCGCATAAAACACAGTAACGGTTACGAATTCCCACAAACAATATTTTTTTGGTTCGATATCCGATGATTGTAGCCTATAATTAAAATGTATTATTATTATTATTTTTTTTTTTTTTTTTTTTATTAGAAGAAACTTTGTAAACAATTAGCTTCGACAATTATGATTATAAATATTACATAAGAAAACAATATTAACAACAAAAATAATATTACAGATAAATTAAATTTTTAAACCAGTCTGGTTGATGAAGGATATAAGTGAGGTAATAATTGGTACATTTGGTGAAGAGAGAATGGATTGAGCCATCGACTCGATCTTGTCTGAATAAATTAAAGTGAGGAATAAGGCAATTACGGGATGGAAGTAACCAAGTCTCAGAAATAAGTATTATGGGACAATTATAGGAAGATACGAGGTGTTGGATAGAAGGGAGTCTTGCAGGAAGACTACGAACATTCCATTGTAGAATATTGACCATTAGAAGAAATAACGGAGATGTTTGGAATCGAGAGACAAGACATAAGGGATGATTCAATTAAGTTTTGAAGGGAAGAGGGAGATAAGGGAGAGAGGCTAGGGGAGTTGGATAAGGATTCGGAGAGTTTGATGCAGAAGGCATTGACCCAGGTTAGATCAACTTGAGAAGATTTGGAATCCTGGGACCGATTTTTACTAGCATAATCTATGAAGTGCCCATTTGGTAGGGAAAAATTAGATTGGTTGGGAACGTGAAATTGTTTTTGTTTAGAGTGAGAAGAATGATTGTTATACTTCCTATGTGGTGTATGGTGGTAATGTGATTGAGAGGTTAACGGGGGAAAAGAGTTAGTGGAGGTATCCGGAACTTGATGAGAAGGATTTAACACAGACTGTTTATTAACAATATTTGAATAGCTAAATGCACTTGAGGAGTAATTATTTTTCTTGAGAGAGACTGCTTCGCGGAAGGGTAAGTTTTCTGTAGCCATAATTTTCTTAACATCCCTTTGGAATGACCACTCTTGGCAATTCCGGTCGGTGGAGAGGTGGGGGAGTTTACAGAAGATGCAAACTGGATCTGTTGCGTTGATTGAAGGGCAAGTAGTTAATGAATGGTCATTTAAGCCACAGTGGCTGCATTTGGATTTACTGCGACAGAATTTAGCCGTGTGGCCAAATCGCAAACAGTTATTGCACTGTATGGGAGAACGGACGCTAGGAGAAATTTTGAAAATGACGTTGTAAATCGATACGGCATCTGGGATTTTGGGGGATAAAAATTTTATTTCCACGACACGAGTAGGAGTTAGGACATTATCCTTTTTGACTGAAATACGTTTGAAGGCAATAGCGCGGACTGTGTTATCAAGTCCTTCCCAGAAATCTTCTTCGGTTAGGGAACTATCAACTCTGATAATTCCGTAAGAGTAGATAAGCGTAGATGGAATATATGCTGTAAATCCAATGTTTGCGAGTAGAGGGGAGGTGAGAAAGTTGTTGGCTGAAACTTTAGTATTGAAGGTGATTTTGATTTTTTTATGACCAATTGGTTTGATGTTGTTGACGCCAATGAAATTGGTGGAAAAAATTTTTGCATATTTTAACGGGTGCCAGTGATCAATTTTTAGGTTGATATCTGAATGTTCCGCAATGGTAGTGAACGGACCGTTATAATCCGCGGAGAAAAATTTATTAAGTTGTTCGGAATTACGTAAGGATTGTATATCGTTGGAATCGTGATTTATATTAGTGTTTGAAATATCAGCGGTGTATGTTGTATTTGCGGAAACGGGAACATTAGCGTGATCGGTTGTAGAATGCGATAAATCTATATCTATATTCATATTATTAGAGGCCGTGTCATTAGTAGAATGAGATAACGAAATGTCGTAATCGAATGTATTGTTGGGCATATTTAATACTGGTGGATTATTTTTAATCTGCTGTAGAGTGGGAGATATAGGGCTAGTTGGAGTTGATACCTTCTTAGATTGAGATGCTTTTTTACTTGTCTTAATGGTCCATTCCTGATCCGTGTTGTGTGGTCTGGAAGCATTTGATGCTTTTTTTATTTTACCGACTGAATTGTTAGGAGCGTGCGGACGATTGCCGTCGCCGCCCGAAGACGACGCCGGCATTATACAAAAGGCGATAGCAAAACGTAGATACGGAGCGACAATTAACGAACGACTTGCTTCGATGGTTGACTTATCGCGACTGATTATTATTATTATTATTATTTATTTATTTATTTAATTATTTTTATTATTAAGTAGGTATAATTAACTATAGGTAATGAGAATATGAGATTATAACATTATAATAAAATACAACCAATACAATTATTAATATTAATCTTATATATAACAATAATATATTAGTTAAAACATAAACATTTTCAGAAAAAAGTCTACTGTCAATTATAAGTTTAAAAACCAGGAACTCGTTCTGCTGTATATTAGCTAGGTGTCATTGTATTCGAAGAAAACAATTCTGAACGAAGATGATTTGTTAGCCTAGGTTATTTTGTTGATTTATTTTATATCTGAAATCATTTGATGGTAAATCATTATTCTATGCGTGCATTTTTAATTATTAATTACAACATAAGACGCTTGTAATTTTTTTTGAATAATTGACTTACGCTCGATTTTTTTATAATTATTGTGGAAGGTCATAATATTCCGGAAAATGTATAGGTGGAAAGTATAAATTCCAGAACGTATTTGTACGGAACGTATATTTCCGGAATATTTTAATTTCGAAACTTATTCATCCGGACCGTATTATTCCGGAAAATATTTATCCGGAACGTATACGCCCGGATTGTAAAAAACTAAAACCGTATTTTTCCAGACTTTGTAATCGAGTATGGTGTCTGACCATATAATCCTGGAATGTATATGACCGGAATCTAAAAACGTAAGACCGTATTTGTCCGGAACGTTTATTTTCGGAATTTGTATTTATTTATTTTTTTTTTTTTTGATCTGCAAAATTTTATAATTTATTTAAGTACGCAATTGTACTAGCAGTAAAATCAACTTAATTTTTAATATGGTAACAGCTATATTAATCCTTTTTTTTTTTGAAAATATCGATAGGTAATTTATTAATTTTGGTTAGCTAGTTTATTAACTACGGTTGTCTAAGCTTCTTAGATTTGTATGAATTTTGGGGGTTTTATAGTCAAACCATAGGTACCAATTTTTAATAATTTATAATTGCAAAATTAGAATGTGTAACCAAAGATTTCACTATAATATTATAATGTAGCTATATACCTATAAGTTAAATATTAATGGAATAAATATAATGATACCATCTGTACTTGATTGTTAGAGAAAAAATTAAACGATCAAAATGAATAAATTAAGCTTTACGCCTTATATTATTCTAACTATCTGTATTAACTAGCATGACCCGGTGATAAATAAATCCAGGGTAATCTTGAGGTGGATAGTAACAAAAACTTTTTTTTCTCACGTATAACCAAGTGTAAGCAGAAATCAATGAACTCTACCTAAGTGGTTGTAATTTTACTATTTTAATTCTATTAATAGCGGGTAATCCAATCTAAAGTAATTGGTTTAATCTATTATCTAAAACTTCTTTAAATCGTCAAAATTAGTTGAGTATTTTTTTTATTCTTTATAATATAATAATATTTGTTCATAAAAATCCGAGGACCTCTAATAACGGAGGCTGTAGGCAGTTGCCTATCCTGCCTAATGGTAAATATGGCCCTGTATATAGGTAGGCACGACTATATTTTTATTTAACTAACCATTATTAGTGGACGGTGGCGTCATTTTAAGGGGTTTTGAATAGGCAAATTTTAACTATGAGACATTTTCTTTTAGAAGTAATTAACCGATAATATTTGTATATTCTTTCCCCCTAATATCTAGTATTGCTACCCAATGATGCATACTCAGATATGAATAAGGTGGACAAGGTGTATATTTTAAATTTTGTTTCCTATGATTTTCATTATTGCGCTAAATACATTATACAGATAGGTACCTAATAGGTATTCTTTAATGTCAAATTTTGAACCTTGGATTCATTCCTTTTTTACAAGGTTAGGTTAATCAACAACTTCAACCTAAAAAGCTTTTGCTGGCCCGATTGATCATGATTAAAATCCTAATACGTACCTAGCTGATAAACTAAGAACTTATTATTTTTTTAAACAATATAATTGACCCTCCCAAATTGACAACATTTATCAACAGAGAATAGAGACTGATAAGTAAATTTCGAGTATCATGATATCATGCAACAGGGCCGGATCTAAGCTTTTTAACACCTGGGGAAAATGAAAAAAATACGCCCATTTCAGGAGATGACCAAAATTAGTATTTTTTTACACGAAAAATCAAGCACACTCACAAAGTATTGTGAGGACCAACCATTTACAGAACCTTTCGCAATATACTTGACCAATAAATTATTTACCACGAATAATTTAATCAATTTTAACTTAAAAATGAAACATTTTCAATTTTAAACTAATCAAGTAATAGTTTTAGAAGCACTTCTTAATTTTATATTTAAATCTAAAATCTGTGGTCAATATTTCTAAGTTCCAGGTTTAGAATAAATAATACTGATAATAATAACATGTATGAATTATTAGTTATCAACAAATCTAAATTAGGTATCCATTGTGCTTACCTTAAATATAAAAGTCTTTATGTAAAAGAACAATATTAAATTTACAACATAACAATATTATACATTTTTAATATTTGTTACTATCAAAACTTAATATGTATCTAGGTACGGAAAAAAATACAATGAAACAAAAATGTAATAATGTACAGATAATTGTAATATAATGATTATAACATGATAAAAAAATTTACTTTATCATTAATTATAACTTATGGATTAAATTTATATACTAAGATATCTACATTCTATATTCTACATTTTATAAATTTCCAAAATAAGTAGAACCCGGTAGTCTATTTGATATATTTAGCTATAAAAATAAATTAGATGAAAAAAACTAACCAAATCCATACTAATATATAAAGCTGTAGAGTTTGTGTTTGAACGCGTTAATCTCAGGAACTACTGGTTCGAATTGAAAAATTATTTTTTTGTTGGATAGTCCATTCATCGAGGAAAGCTATAGGCTATATAACATCACGCTACCAGCAATTAATACAAGTGCTCAAACAGGGATTTTGAGATTTACGATGGAAATATTTATTTATAAATAGTTGCTATTGGTTAATCAGGCAGATCAGGTACAAGCATGCATCAAATCAAATTTTCGCACATTGTCTACCAGGGTGGCTGAGTTGCACTTACTGCAGTGAGTTATACCAAAAAGGAGTTGAAAAATCACAATTTTTTTGTAGTTTTTTATGGGCCACGAAGTGCGCAGGATCAGCTATATTATATATAAATGAATGTTTGTGTGCAGATCTCTGGGAAGATTAGCTAATTTAAAAAGGGTTGAATTTGGTTTTTTTATTCATCGGATTTTAGTTAGGTTAGGTTAGGTTAGAATTATTTATTAATTGATTATATTAATCCACCGTACTATATCAAAATAATTATACTTAGTATAACTTTGATACTTTAGAGTTAAATCATACACTTACGTACAAACAGCACCGGGTCCGCGATCTGCCGCAGGTAGATTGCCTACCTGGTAATATACTGTTGCGAATCAGAATTTTTATTCCAGGCAACAAAAAAGTTAAGATAAATTTTGAATACCATACATCGAATATTAAATAACGAATTGAACAAAGTTTGAGTCATATAGAGTAGGTACATTTAACGGGCAACGAAGTGCACAAGATCAGCTAGTAGAATATAAATTTCCTTTTAAATTATTTTTATATAATATTCAATCTGACTTGGACTACATATTAATAGGATAATATTTTTGTTTTAATTATTTAATTATGTTGTACATTTGTACTATCAAGTTTATCTAGAAAATTAATAGTTGTATACTTGTATTTATAAAGTTACGAACATGTAATTTAACAAATAATTTGAAAACAATTAAATCAGTAGTAAGTAACATTTTATGTTGTACCTATTTGAAAAAATATTAAATTGTTTTACATAACAATAAATTACAATTAATAGTGCCATTTTTAAGATAAAGTTTTAAAAAACTATCTACGTAATGTATAAAAAAATGTATAAAATATATTAATATATCGAAATCGGTTTGGTGGATTTTGAGTTATAAAATTTATTCAAAATGTACACTTATTTTTATGTACATAGATAATAATATGTATATAATATATAATATATATCATATGAAAGAAAACGATGTAATTTACTATATTTTATTATATCATTAATCGGAGAGTATCAACATTAATCTATGATAGACTATAGGCGCGTACAGTGTGTACAGTTGGCCGTTGACAGTTTCGGACGGGTATTTCCACGGCACTGCGTACCTATTTCATATTTTGTTATTTTTAATTTGTAAATCAATGTTATTACTTATTAGTTACTGCTTATCTCGATTAAAAATAATAACTATTTTATTCCTATACCCAATATTACACATTTCCTATAAAATATTATTTTGTTGTTTCGACTTTTGTTTTAAAGTCCATTTTCAATTTTAAAATTTAAAGCCTTAAAAATACGCCCACGAAAATTATACGCCCAGGGATAAATCCCCGACTCCCCCCCCCCTAGATCCGGCCCTGTCATGCAATACAAATAATAATAATATTATACATACAATTTACCTAATACATTAGATGACATCAATATAAAAGCAAATACGTAGACTATAATAACTAATAGGTATACATTGTATACTTTAACTGAGTTCAACCCATACTAATTTTCGTAAAATATATGAGTATATGACTAATAACTTGATTGGGACATTCGGTTGATAAAAATTGGTAAAAATATTGGAAATCACTTTTTCATTTTTACAAACAACTCAAACTCAAAAAAAAACATCCCTTAAAATACTTATATTTTCTCAATCAAGCATAATTGAAGGGTGGAAATGCAGAATGTGGTATTGCCAAAAACCAAAATTTACACAAATCAAAGAAAACTGTGACACATTTTCTGACGACTATAAACACTCCGAATAAGTTTATTTATATGTAAAAAATAAAAAGGAAACGATTGACAGTGTCAAAATAAATCTACCTAAATTGTAAACATTGTTTTTAATACTTTGAAAATTTCGTGTCAGACTAAAACGTGGTATTGCCGGCAATACCACGTTTTGAAAAAGTAATGGCAATAGCACGTTTTAAAGTTGTTCATATTTCTGTTGATGCAAAACGCATTATTGCCGGCAATACCACGTTTTAAAAAAACATATTTGGCAATAAAACGTTTTGAAATTAATCCTTTTTTATCTGATTAAAACGAGATATTACCATTAAAAATATATTTTTATAATATCTGTTATATTTTGTTAATTTATTAATATTGCTGAACAACTAATAAAAATCACATTTTTACTTTTTATAAAGGTTTGAATAAAATTAAATCAATTATAAAATATTAAAAATTCTTTAATCTTGTAGACATATAATAATATTATAGAAAATAAATATTTAACATACTTTTTAATACATCTTGTATTAGTAAGAAATAAAAATTTAAAAAGTTTAAAACTCAATACATTATTTATAATATAATATAACATAAAACATAATAACAAATTTATCATATTTAACATAAACAATATATAATATAATAAACCCCTTTTATAATATTATAATAAAAAAATCTAACACTTAAACATAATAAATATTAAAAACCTTTTTAACAATATTCTTAACTTACTGCAGTCTAGTAACCTTATATCTAGTTATTTAATATAATAGTAACTTATGAACACTCAATAAGTAGCATCTTCATTGTAAATAGGAACATCATTTTCTTCTTCTTCTTCAGTTGGTAATAATTCATTTGATCGAAAAATGTCTGTATAAAAATCCTTTGCGTCTTCTGGGATAACAAAAAAACGCATTAAATTCTTCACGTCTTTTTGTTTAGGCAGTTTCACATAATTAATTTTAGGCAATATATCAATTGTATCTAGACTGTTTAAACTACTGCCTCTTTTGAGGACAGATACTGTATAAGTGGGATTTTCATTATAATTTGATGATACATCAACAGTCTTTTTCCCTTTATAATAAATAAAAATCTTCTGTTCTGTAGTTTTTATAACATTAGGTTTCATGAATTTTTTTACAGCCTATTTTATATCGTATATAAAAAAATCTTTATTAAATACATGAACAGTTGCAAATTTTTTAAATATATCATAATACTGTTGAGGAGATATAAATATTTCTTTTTTACGTAAACACTTTTCAATGCATCCGAAAACTTGATCGGGGGGCATGTAGCTATGCCCCCTTACTGGAAATATATGATTTATTTTATAAAAAAAAGTGTTTTTATAATTTATATAGTACAACAGAGTTGCTACGACAAATTGGTTTTTATTTTGTGCAGAACACGAGTCTGAAAATAAGTTAAGCTCACTTATAGGAATTGATTCTTTCTTTATTCGTTCTTGCAGTTTTTCTAAAAAATGAAGCAAAATAGAACATACCTCATTTGGACCACGAGCGCTTTCAGATTCAACCCATGTATATAAATGACAGTTTTCAGGGCTCTGATCTGAATTAGAAAAATTAATACAAAATGTCAAGTTATACAACCATATCTGCCTACTGTAGAATGTGTCAGTCACTGATAGTTTTGGTATAGGTTGATTCTGCATCATATCAAATGATACATTCACAGAACCTGGTTTAACATTAAGCATTGTTTTGGAAAATATTTTAGAACAGATCTTATGGGATTGTAACTCATTATTTAATTCCATTTTCTTTTCAGTATCGTCTTCTATTTGTATTCGTGCATTCATTTCAGAGCAAAATGAACATACATCCTGACGTGGATGGCCAAAGCTTAAGTTAAAGTTATTAATGAAAACTTTATGAAATTTGCCTCGTGATGCTGTTAATTTGCTATCAAGTATTCTTTTTTTATTCCATTGTTCCCACAGATACTTAACAGACCACTGTGGTGGCAAATAGCTCCGTCCAGAGTCACTACGTGCATAGTGACTTTTTTTACATTTTAGTTGAGAGATAAATTCAATAATACTTAAGGTTACCTCATCTGAATTATGTTGATTTATACGGTTTCCGCCTCTTTTTTCCTTTGGACTTGAACCAGTTTTTAGAAATGTTGAAGCTAAAATATTGAGGCGCCTAGGAGTGAAACTAGTTATTTGACTAAAAGTTTTCAAACAAACGGGAATTTTTACTCCTATTTTGTTTGGTATAAAATATTTTATTACATTTCTCTTATTTCTGGTAGATTTATGACGATCAGTTCTAGTTGGAAGTGAAATTGATATCATTGTTAGAATAAATTTGTCCTGATCTATTTTATTTATTAGGTCTGAAAGGTTTTTCCTGAATGCATTTACCTCCTCAACAGATAGTTTATCAATTTTACAACCAGCATTTTGGTTATTTTCTTTGTGACCACAGTTCTTTAAAAAAATCCAATTTGAAGTTATACAGTTTTTTATCATTTGTTTTTCTTTTCTTTTGTTAGTCTTTGTTTGTTTCCTACCATTTAACACTGTTTTAACGGGTTCTTGATACTCTGGATTAGAACTAAGCATTGACATTTTGTTCTGGTGTTGATTGCACACTAACAGGTTCTACCAGGGGTTCAACAAAATTAATATCTACATTTTGAAGGGATTTTTCTATTAATGAATTATTGGAACTAATAATTGGGACCTGGTCAACATTTTCAATATCCTGGATAACTATATTGTAAGGAACTTCTATCAAAACGTCAGGATTGTAAGCAGATTCATGGAATTTTTCAGGAGTAGAATCCAACATTACAATATCTGCATCAGTTAAATCTAATATGTTAAATTCCTAAACAAACAATTTGTATAGCCAATATACATATTCCAAAATAATTATTAAAAGTATTCTTACATTGTCCTGTTCCATAGAACTATGCATATTTTTTTCAGAAGTCAACCAAGCTCTTACTTTTTCCTATTTATTAATGAAAAATAGATTTATCAATAAAACTAGTACTTTAACTACCACCTATTACTATAACTAGTATTTTAGTATTTTACCTCACTGTCGTTTATAATCATTTGACTAACCGTAGTACTTGGTTTATCATACTCAAGTTGTCTGTATACATTATTTTTCTAAAAGAATATTAATTAATAAGATGTGTGTTAAAGTAACTATATTAATAGTTGTAATATTGAAGTGATTATCCTATGTGTATCAAATACACAGAGTAAGAGTACATTCATAATTATTTACATAAGGTAGATAATTTAATAAAATTAATAAAATTAATATCTTAATATTTAATCTCAGTATTGTTTTTAACCATTTGACTAACTGTAGTACTGGGTTTATCATACTCAAGTTGTCTGTATGCATTTTTCTAAAAGAAAATATTAAATGAAATGCTAAAATAAATATGAATATCTACATTAAGAAAAAAACTGTAAACTGTGTTTACATTATTTAACCAAGACACATAGTTTGAGTAAGGTATTTCACTTAAAAGGAACATTATATTACTTACTTATAATTATTATTGTATTTAGCTTAAGGTACTTACTTCTTGAGCAGCTTTTAAAATTTTAATTGTTCTATTCATATTAATTTAAATAATAAAATGAAATTTAAAATAATAAATAATAATATGTAACAACAAAATATGAAATTAATTAACTGCATGTGTGTAATCATGAAAATCTGATCATTAAACCAGACTTGTAATCAGTTATCACATACTACACATTAATACAATTATATTGAATTATTTTCTAATATTATAAAATTTTTTACACTATCATAATGTGATGAAATTACGTATTACAATCCCTTTAAATAATTTAAAAAATTCAAATTACTGTAGTTAATTGTTAAGTTGTATTTAACATAATGTAAATGGTAATATCACGTTTTGCACTGATAAGAAGTTAGTTCCTATACATAAAGCATAGGCAATAACACGTTTTGACATAAACTTGGCAATACCACATTTTGATACGGCTTAAAATGTGGCAATAATACATTATGCACTGAACAGCTGTTTTTCAATCGATTTTACTCATATAAATAATCGATATTGTTTAATTTTGACCGCAAATTCGATATTACCGCATTTTTTCCATTCAGAATCGATGTCTAACTCGATTTTCGAATTTTTGGCAATACCACCTTTTGCATTTCCACCCTTCAATTATGTATACAATTTGTATAGGTACTAAAATATAATCATTGTAAAACAGAATTATAAAATTCATATTATGTCCCCCACATATTTTAATATTTATGTTATTTGGTTAGGTACGTAGTATTTTTAGTTTTATCGATTAATAGTCTAAGATACGATGTTTTTCCATATAGGCAAATCATATATGCAGGGATGAATTTTAGTTGAATTTTAAAACTTTTAAAGGGAATTAGCATAAATCTGATTTTTTTACGTAACAATTATTAAAATATAAAACTCAGAATTGAGATGTATTTTAATTCAATAATTACGAGATTTAACTGAAATGTATAGGAGGATAAAAGGTGTAGGATAGTTTTAACTTCAGTATGTTGTAGAGTTTCCAATACAACTTTAAATACTACACTCAATTTAATACATCAACATCACTCTCTACCAGTCTCCCCCTTATGTTTTGCCAGTAATATGTGTATCCTATAATAAAAATAGGTTGGGTGTATTTAACTTCTTTAAAGTGTGTACTGTATAGGTATACTTATTAATTTATTTACCAATACATCACAAGGATTTAGTATGTGACATATAGACAAAACGTGGTAGGTAATCAAATTGTATTTTATTATATTACATTAAATTAAGTATTTATAAGCAGTAGTGCAACTAGCTCAAATAAATGGGGGGGGGGGGGGGGGGGGGGGGGGGTGTGCTAATCTCTCCAAACATTTTCCTAAAAAGTAACACGATGCGGATCTTTACCTCATCACCTATTCAATGCCTATTCAATAATAATTCTTACTCTAGTTTCGTAATTATTTTATTATTACTAATGAACGTTTTCACGTTGTTTCAAATCTTACTTAAAAAATTTAAATTCAGATGTATTATCATTTAATAAGTTTTTAAAAAGGTATATTATTAGGTACCTACGTCCTACATAATACAGTTTTAACTAAATAGTAAATATTGAATTTAATATGGACTGTAATAATAGAGTTATCCGCGTTGAAAAATATATGAATTGACAACAAAATATAAATAGATACACTTTACAAGACACTCAACTAAACAAGTAAATTAAAAAATGTCTTATGAATTTAAGCCTATTGGCTATTGTGCGATGGATTCGTTGGAATTGGCGATGAATATGTGCGTGTCATTTTACTTAGCAATATGCTAACTTCATGTCCCCGGCCCCCCCCACTTTGGAATTTCGGAATAAAATTAACTCCATTCGTTTGTGCTTTTAATCCCGTCGTTTGTGCTATACTACTTCAAAAGTTATTTGACTTTCAAAGTCGGGGGGCTGGGGACATGCTTAGCCCCCACTTTGGAATTTCGGAATAAAATTAACTCCATTCGTTTATGCTTCGTTTGTGCTATTTTGTGCTTTTAATCTTGTCGTTTGTGCTCAATCCCTTCCAAAGTTGTCCAACTTTGAAAGTTGGGGGCTAAAATGTAATACCAGCTACTTCCCTTTGTAAAAAAAATTATTTTGTCATGTGAATCTGATCACCACTGTCCACCTAATCATTGTTACCTCTATTGTTTTTAGTCGTAAAATATTTGGTTTGCCAGAAAAACCCATACACTTGTGAATTAGAAAATTATTTTTATTTTTTTTTTTGAGTTTTCGTCATTTTAGGAAATAAAAAAAATATTCGCGGCTCAAAAAATGGACTTGCAGCCTAACACTAAAGATATAATTGTAATGCAGGTTGTACTTTAAATACGTTTTATATATTTTGGAAAATCAAACTGATATGGATTAGAAAAACGTTTTTCAATCTAAGTGCATGATTGTCGATCAATTTAATTTCGATTCAATCAATGAAACTTAAGTATAATCAATATCTATATAATATTTTTATAATAATTATATTCTATATCCGATATCATACCAGATAAGGACGTTTCTAACAAATTTTTGCACCTGTTTTGTGTCAATTGCATTGTTTATAGTGTTTATACTAAACATGATATATTTAAACACAATTTAACTTGATACCTATGTATTGTAATAATATGATATAGTGATGCATCGCTCAGATACAACGCTTGTGAAGAGTTCGTTGTCCTCATCAAAGTTTTTGTTTATTCGAAAATTGTTCAATATTCATTAATTATGGGTATATATTATGCAAATTCATAATCTACATAAAAAAAAACAAAAACAAATATTTCTACTAAATTGCTATATTAACAATTTAAGAATATTGTATTTTTTTTAATGATATTGTACATATTATAAATCATTATGAATCATATAGGTAGTATTATATGTACTATCTACATGACAATTTTAATTATATTATAGTATAGTTACGATTGTTACCTGTGATCTGTCAGATGAAACCGATAACAGTTAATTAAGGCTTGATCGTGCCAGTGCCTTACAATACCGCACTCTTTACCTTTTTACCTGCGAAAACACAGCATGATTGGACCCTACTATTTTTTGAACATATAGACATAGAAAACTGATTATAAAGACCTTTGAAGGTTCAAATTTGATGGCGATATTATTTTGTCATGCACTGTTATACTATCATATTATGCGGTTAGGCATTCCAAAAAATATTTAATTATTAAAACTATAGTAGTAGGCTGATCAATTCTTGTAAAAATAAAAAAAAAACATTGTTGAAGATAAGAAATAATATATTGTGGGGTGATATTAGCCTGCAGATGATGGCATAAAAAGATTCTTACATAAAACAATACATAATACACAATTCTGCGATATCAATTTCAGTTATTATAGATATTTAGGCAAATTTAGTTTATTATTATTTTCATTCTCCTGTGCGACATCGTTGTGGACAGTTCAACACAACATTAATTCATTTTAATTCATTTATGCTTTAAATGTGCTGTGTTTTTATGAATAGTTTTTAGTCTTTGAATTTGTTTCAATAGCATTTTATCCAACGTCAATCTACAACTCTATAACTGGTGAGTAAATCAAAATATTTCATTAAATTTAAAAACATTTATAAACACATACACGTATACCTATACTCTTAATTACTATTTAATAATTATTAATTACCATGCATATTTATTATTATTTTTTGTACATAAGATATTAATAGTTAAATATTATATGTCCGTCTTAGGTTTTTAAGACAATATTTAAGTTACCAATAATATTATTAGATAAATAGTATAATATAGTTTAATTTTTAAAATAATAATTTATAGTAGAAATTGTGAATCACGTACGTTTCCTTTGTACCTTCTAACACGTACCATCAAATACGAATTACATAAATTTTTTTTAATTATATAATTTTTCAAATTTCGTATTAAAAGTTAATAATAGCCAAAAAAATCACCTTAACACCATTCAGTATTTACCCCAATTTAATTTTTTTGTCGGGAATAAACTGAAGTTATACAAATAATCATACACATTTTATACTAATATCTATTTGCAAAAATAAATAATGACATTTTTGTGTGGCGAAGGTAAGAGAACGTACGTCCACACTCATATTTATACTAAACGATACACAAGCACATATATAATATATACAAGATACTAATCGTAATCAAAAATTAAATGGTTCAGAAATTTCAGTTAAAATTATTAATTAGTTATAATAATATGTGTTAGGAATAAATTAATCGATATTATAGAATATTAATTTTTAAAATCTTACTTTAATATATATATACAATATACATATATATAAATTAATGTATAATCTCAATATTTAAGTGTCAACACTGGGTGGCTGCTTTTATCAAGCCTTTTCATGTATTATATTATCTCAGCTAATACTCTTATTGTACTCATGAGGTACACATTGTGTATATAGTATATAATAATAAAGAATAATAATAAAAAAAAAATCTAACTTTAATCTATTGGTTGTTCATCAAAATGTATAATCAGTTTTTATATAACATTTTTCTTAGATTTTTCATACATTGTACTCTTAAAACACTTTTATTTGAACGTACGAATGCATTATATATACATTTATTGAGGTAAAAAACGCCATTCAATATATGTTTGTGTAAGTGTATAACTAGTGTAAGTACTACTTAAATAGAAATGTTAACTTTAAATTATTGGTTTTAAATTGATTAATAACTACCTGATAAATTTATTTTTTCGTTATAACATTGAAGTGCGTAAAATTGCCACCCTAAAATTTTCCTATCGTCTTCAAAGTACATATTATCAATATTTTCTTTACCAATTAATTGCACATTTTTTTACTATTTTTTATTCTAAGGACCTGTGTACGAGTCTGCAAATACCGTTCGAGCATTTTTTTTAAAGACGGATCAAATTTGTATGACTTAGTAATTTAAAATTTATTAGTCGATAACTTTTCACAATTACGTTTATTACTATTTCAAAAGCATATTTTAAAAACTTTATAGCTTAGTAAAATATAAAAAAGTAACTTCACTTGGATAAAATTAAAATTAAAAAAAGGTTAAGTGTATGTCGCTCTTCTTCATAGTAGGTTACAAGAAGTCACTGTATAATGGATTGTATTAAATTTTAATTCAATGATATCATATCATTATAAACAAAAAACAATTCTGAGCGGAGACTGTTTGTCAGTATCGATATTTAATATTGTTATTATATTTTACTATAGTCTGTTACTTGAATTAATATTATAAATAACAACAAAATAATTAATTATTTTTATTCGTTTCTATGATGATAAACAAATCTTTAGAAATTAAAATCCCATTTTTAACAGTGTTTTATAATTTCTCAGTTCCCATGGCATCAAATATCTAACTATTGATAAAATCAAAAAATTACCGTTTTAAAGTACTATCTTGATCCAATTTGCTAAAAAAAAATAAACACCATTGAAAAGCCACTAGATCTCTCACTCCCCTCTGAATCTAAAATATATATTAATCTTTCAATAATGTATAAATCAATTAATATCTATAAATCATATTTTTTATTCAGTTGATTTCTTATGAATTAGATTTTTTAACATTTCTTTATCAATTTCGAATTTTTTAATTTTTTTATCAATTTAATTTTTTAATTTTTTTAATCGTTATGAATTTCGATTTTTTATTTTGTCGTTTTTTATGAATTTAGGTTTTTTAACATTCCTTTATCAATTTTGATTTTTTGTTTAACACGGCTTTTTTTATAAATTTCGACTTTTTTGAAATAATGAGTGTTTCGTGATAAAATAATCGATATATATATATACAGAATGTTTCAAAAGTCTTCATCCGATTACGAACTGATATAGTTCGGCAACGGTTAATTGCAAGTTAGCGACCCATGTATTAATGCTTGACTGATTAATAAAACTTACCTATTTTAAGAATATATTTTACTTTACTTCACCCTTATATCTTCATTTTTAAAATAAATATAAAGTTTTGGAATCGGATGAATACTTTTGATACATTCTGTATACATATATATTCAATTTAAGTTTAATTATTTTTTTAATATTTTAGCTGTTAACTTTTTGAAATACGCTTTTTAAATAATAATAATAACCCTAATACGGAAAAATAATAAGTCCCTAAGAATAACAAATTTTAAATTACAAATAATAGTAAAAACCGTAATTTTTTATTTAAAGAGTATGTAGGTAAACAAAATCATAAGAATTAGATCTTCATGTCTTTAAAAATAATTGCTCAAACTGGTTTAGTAGACTCATATAATTCGTATAATTCTTATGTAGAAAAATGTGTTACAATTTTTTTTTAATTGAAGCAAATTGATGCAATTCATTTGCAGAATCATAGTACTAGATTATGAATATTAGTATATGTATATCAAATTCAATCCGTGATAATTTAAATATTATATATAATAAAATCCCAAGAACTTTACTGAACTTAAATGCTTGTTACTATGGGCTGATATGAGATTCTATTATTCTTTAGGTTGTTGGATTCTTGTTAAAATGCCTGGAAAATCAAAAATTAACCCTGAAGAACTATTCAATGTTATACAAAACTATGATGTTTTTCATAACGACTCCAACCATTTAAAAGGCCCGGCCCAAGAATGTTGGTCTTTAATACAAAAAGATCTGAATCATGTAATTGACGCAAAATATATTTATACAATTGTTTTGCAAAACAGATATGGTATAGCGCAGTGGTCTTCAACCTTTTTGGACTCGCGACCCACTTTTTAGACCTAAATTTTTCACGACGCGTAAGCTTTGTAGAAAAACCAAAAAAAAAAAAAGCTAAAATTGCTTAATGCTTTGTAGTGTGGTACTATTATAACTGAATAAATAAAAATTACATTTTAGTAGGCAGAATATTTAATTACTGTCAACAGAAAATGTATAGAAATCACACAAAAAAATATAATAAAATAAAAATACGACACACAAAATTTAATGTGATGTTTGTCCTTGAAAGTTTTCACATAATATAAATTCCACCTGCCTCGTAGAAGTGTAGAATCATACCAGTTTATGAAACATATACTGTGATTTGATATCCATTATATTATAGAATATAGATTATATAAACTGTATTTTTATTTATTTCTTCTATTAAATTACATTTTTATTTTAAAAAGAAGACGTTTCGCGACCCTATTTTAAAGCTTATGCGACCCAAAAATGGGTCGCGACCCACCGGTTGAAGACCACTGGTATAGCGGACAAAATAAAAATAAATAACCAAAACCTATTGTCTAAAATATCTGACGATTCCAAAAACATTGTTACACATTACGTTGAAGAATCATCTGATGAAAGTCAAAGTAACTCACCAACATTAGAAGTAGAACATATATTTTAAATTTTAAATTTCAATATTACTCTGTTGCTCGAAGAGTGGAAATCTATATACAATTGAGATCCGAAAAGTTTGAAATGCTCTATTAAAATTATATTGCATAACAAATACATGCGCATTTGATAGCATATTTCAAGTAATGTGTAGCTCATATTTTGATAGTTACATGTATGCTGAATTACTTAATACCAATGATACAGATATACTTTTTAAATTGGTTATTAATACAGTTAGAGATGGCATAACTACACAAACGTATAAGAAACGAGCATATATTTTAAAGCCAATTATTTCAGAGTATAAACAACTTAATGAAACACCGGATGACCTAACTATATTAGATTCTGCATGTACAGCCCATCACGTGTTTCAAAAACTATTCGAAAAATATCCATCATATACTGAAGTTGGAGAATGTTTAACTTGTAGTTATATTCAAACAAAACTGTTCATAACAATAACAGCAAATTTACCGACAGAAAGTATTAATTTTATGCAAGATGTTTTGAAAAGTGGATTTGAAGAGCAGAGAAAGTGTATTCAATGTGCTTCTTCTAAACAACCAATATATACTTCTGGTAGCTATATTCTTATCGAACCAGTTACTAACAAACAAGGACAAAACAAAACTCAATTTGATTTACCTATTGTTTTAAAAGATATACCTACCAAAATCAATGTGTTTGATAAGCAGTTCACTCTCAGAGGACTTATAAATTTCATACAACCACCCACATTTTTGAGTATGGATGCTATAGGTCATTATGTATCATACAACTGGAGGGACACGAACAATAGCTGGGAAAGATGTGATGATTTATTAAATTGTATTCGACATGTAAGACCATCAACTAAAATCAATTGCCAATTTATAATGTACACTCTCTAAAAAAACTAAGGTTTCTATTAAATTTATAATCAAAAATTGAATTATTTATACATACCAGCATAACAAATCTATAATTTCGTGTAACTTATCTGATACATATTATGTATCCTGTAATGAACGGAACACATATTCATTAAGGTCAATATCATTTATTGTATTGGTAGAAACAAATTCATAAAACACAATAAAATATAAAACATAAAATATAATCTACACGTAGTAATAACAATTTAATTATCCCGTGTGCCGGATTACGGGTAAAATAAAGATAGGAATATAATTCAAATGTAGTAATTATAATAGGAAGAAGTTTATACAAACAAAATATAATTTGGTATGTTTTAGTATAATTGGCAATAACAGAACGGAGATATTATGATCTCGTTCAAACAATACAAATGATAAAAATTAGACTTGCGGTTCTCGCAGTAGTAGCCAATAGATTAATATTCGCCGACACACTAACAATTTAATATGTGCTTCTCGGAGCGATAAGAATATGTTATTCACTAGACTCTTTCCACATCGACCAAATCTCGTATCGTAGGATATCGATCGTAAGTACGGGGTATTAATGCCGTACCCAGACTATTATACTACGCCGTTTGATATCATCGGAAAGCAAAGAGTCGATGCGTATACGGGCGCAACAAAAAAGAAAGTTACGACTACTGGTGGAAATAGGCACTGTGACCAGGCAGTCGGATAGTAAGGGATTTTACGGCCTTACCCACGACTCTGGACGGTGGTGTCTATTCCTACCAGTATTTTGGTCGGAAAACGGAATCGGTGAGACGGCCGTCGGTCCTACCTATATGTACTGTGGCCCTCATTCCCTACGGTCAGACGAGCGAATGACAATCTACCCGTTTCGGTGCCGGTGACGGTTTTCCGTGTCAATATGTGTTGGACGGACATATGAATCTACGTATGCCCTTACCAGTTTGTCTCAATTAACCCCCCCGAAAGGACCAATTGTATAATTAATCGGCGGTCCCCAGTCAGATTTACAATGGGTGGTCAGTGAGCGCTATCTAACGTTAGTCCGCGAGAAAAACATCTTCTATTGATTCATCAGAAGAATTAGATAAATCACTTGGAATAAAATCACTTCCAGAATTTTCAAATTCGGTTTCGAGTGCTGATAAAATGTCATCAGAATCCATTTTACGTTGTAAGAGGTATAATTTTAAAAGTATGGACAACTTCACGCAGCAACTAATTATTAATGAATAGGGACTATACAATATTACAGTGTACAGTACTACAGTGACAGAGAATCTAATCTAATATTTTATAGCTGTAATAATAAACAATAATATTATGTAGATAGACGAAATAAGATTATAATATAATTCCTTGAATTACCTAGGTATTTTCGTCCATATTCAACTAAAATAAAGCAAGTTTGGCTATACTAATAATAAATTATAAACTGTATAATATGAAATGAATAATATATATATGTGTACTCTAGCTATAATTATACACAATTGTCGTAGTTGTCGTTATCGATAATTTCCATGGAAAAAATAGCTAAGGCTTAGCTAAAAATAAACGAAAACAAAATCTAAATACAGTGTTCAAAAGTAGATATTTCGTTGAAGAACTATAAAATATTTTCGAGAGTCCCTGGTAACTCTCATATAAAAAAACTGTGAAATGTATTCGTTCTGTACCGTGTGCGTCACCGGAACTTCTTACACCATAGCAATTATACTAATAATCCCTATGTAATCTACATAATAATGGTCTAATCAGAATATTTTTATCTTGCTTAATTATGGAATTATGGATTTGGTACGCAATACAAGTTTTCAAAAAAATAGCTCGGTAGGAAATTCTTGTTCTGTCGAGAAGCACCGGACATACTCATGGTAGCCAACGTGCTAGACTCACTTTTTTACCCGAAACCACCCCTTAAGTTTAAGATTAAAGCACTTTTACTGATAAAACCGTGATGACAGACACAAAAAAAAACACACACACATTGTAAATTCAATACATTCATCACCCCGTTCAGAATCTAAAATCGATTTTGTCAACAACTTTTTTTTGTGGACAAATATAGGCATAGTATATATATTTTATAGACTTACGACTCTATATTATCATTTGAAGTTTCTATCACATGATTTTCTATTGTTGAATCAATCTCAGTGAGATCTATCATCATGACATTATTATCGGTAACTGATTGAATCCTGCGATTTATTATAATATTATATTTAAAAAAAATAATTATTATAACTTACGGGCTTTTACATTCATCTAAAATATCAATAGAATTGAAGGGTACATTAAGTTCTGATATTATAGCATAACTATATATCATAAAACATAATATATAATAATTATTATAAGTAGATATATATTGAATCTATGATTATTGGTTATTTCGTCTAAAATACATTTCAACACCTACTCAAAAACTTTTTTTTGTAGGGAGTGATAAACAAATATAGACATAGTATAAATATATTTTAAAGACTTATGACTCTATACTTTCTTTTGAAGTTTCTACCACATGATTTTCTTCTGTTGAAGAATCAATCTCAGTGTAATCTGTCATCAAGCCATTATTTGTAACTGATTGAATCCTGTGATTGTGATATTATATTTAAAATAATATTTAAAAAAATATTAATTATAACTATAATAATATACAAAACTTACCTCTCTATTTTGTTATACCGTTTTAGAATTAGATTACGAGATATTAATTTATTTTGCGAACGTTTAGTTTTTTTACTTTTATTCGCCATATTCAAAATATTTAAATATCAAATATTATGACAATGCGTATATTATAAAATAATAACTTGCAAAAAACAAAAGAAAATACCACTAGGATATTATAATACAAGTATACATTATAAACAATATAAAATTAGGTACTTTCGACTTCAAAAACAACAATCGCTGTGATAAGGTCCATTATTAGAAAAAACCAAGGCTGGGCAAGTTAATGATTTTTTTTAACTCAGTCAAGTTAAGTTAATATGCACCAATAACAAAAAGTTAAAATTTAAAAGTTAATTTAACTATTGGTTAACTCAGTTAAGTTAAATGTCAATACACACTTTTTGTTAGGTAAAAAAAAAGTTAATTTGTTTACACAACGCTAGCGTACTGCCACACATTGGATTTATTTATTTTATTTGTAAATTATATTTCAACTATTATAATAACTGTATATATTTTATGTTATTGTTGCCTATACTTTGTATAAGAATATCCATGGGTTATTATTGATGATAATTTTTAGGCATAATGCATTATATTATATTACCAATTATTTTAATTATACTTAAGTATGAAATTATAATTGTATATGAATATATTTCATTGGAGAAGTATGAGAGGAGGGACGGGAGGGTATATATCAAATGTACCTATAAAGTTACAAAACAAATATATCAGGAACAATATATTTAAAACTATTAATCAATAGTACCTAAAAACATTCCAGGAATAGTTAAGACAAATATTACCATAATGTTTCAATAAAACCATTCAGGGAACATAAACCTGAAAACAGTTATATAATGTTGTATACAATGTTACAAACAACATGGCATAAAGTGTTCCATATATTGATACGATAGCAGTTGAAAAACATTAATAATACGCACAAACATTTTTTTTAAAAGCATTTAAAATTCGATTCTTGACAAAATATATCAAATTTAAAATTTAATAATTATTTCATAGTTAAAAATGTATAGCATTTTTAACTTTTATAGCTTAGGATTGAAAATTTAAAACAAGGTTCCACGTAAATAGGTTATAACATATAAATTACGTTATTTACAATAATATCATAAAATATACTTAGTAATATCAATAATATCATAGGCTGATTGACCGTCTTCGCCAGGCGCTACACTGGAGCTAGGGTGGGCAAGTGCCCCGTAACATTTGATTTTGCCCCTCCTTCCCCCCCTTAACATAATTTTGAAAATTTGAATCTAATTTGAAAATGCATTTTATTAAATACTATAATACAATCCTAATACCTAATTTGTTAGTATTTACATTCATTTAATACTAATAAGTAATAACTAATGGTATTTTGATATTTAGATATGTCCTTATTACAAGTTTATATAAAACATATTAAAAGTACTTTAGGTTATACCTTATACCTACTTTGGATGGTGACCTGCAACAACCTGGAATGTTAAAATCTGGAATTTAAAAATTTGAAATCCGTAAAATTCTGGACCGTAAAAACCTGGACCGAACAAAACTGGACAGCAATATTCTGGACCGGACAAAACTAAACCGTAAAAACCTGGACCAGATATTATATATTCGTTTTAAAGGGGTATGAGTAGGCTACAAATATTAAATTTATACTTTTCTTTGGGATAAATTCAAAAACCTTCAATTTTTATTACTTCTTTAACAGGAAATTATATTGGTCAAAAGAGAAACGTGTGTAGTTAAAATATAGATTAAAAAATTAAAACTAATATTATGATACAGTTAAATAATTACTTACCTATTCAGTAACAATGGTTATATAACAAAAAAAATATTAAAAAAGTAAATATTATACCCAAGGTAAGATTATTAAATAGTTTTTACACTTTTTTTACATAATGCCTATTATTTTCTAAATTAGGTATATGTTCACTCGTGGGCCACACAAAATTGCGCTACATGCAGCATCCATTTTGCCACCCCTATGCTACCTAATACACAATAAACCATTTTGAGGATATATTTTATATTTAAATTATATTTTAATGCTTTAAATGTCAAACGTCTGCTGAAAAGCAGGTAAAACTTACACTACATATTGGACAACGTTTGGGCTCTATTTGGTTTAAGCAATCACCATATAAAATGCTATGCCCACACGGAATTAACGCATGTGTCCTCAAAGCGTCTGTGCATATTATGCACTTTGTATCCTGATCTCTTAAGGAAGGTAGAATATTTTGAACACGAAAAAATGGAATATTTTCCATTTCCAACTGCCTATTGAGCCTTGCTTCCAGTTCCATCAAATAAATATTTAAAATTACATTTATTAGATATGTACTGTCGTAATATGTTTTATCTTAATTTTATTATAACTTTAGTTCGCCGCCATAGAATTTTATGTGGTGATTGTTTAAACCTGAAAGATCCTAAACGTTGTCCAGTATGTAGTGAATATATAACAACTATCTTAGGATTTGGTAAAACATAATAATGATAAAATATATATTCTGCGTTCATAATAAGTTTATATTAAATTAAACTTTATTGTATTTAGTATGAAATATTATATTTATACAAAAGCATATTATAAGATAATATTAATATTAATCTTATCTTTGACAAAACAATTAATGTCTGGCCTTAGTGTTCATTAATTGTACCCAATGGTAGTCAAACTTGACATATACATTTCACTAACTCCTAATTTACTATATACGTCCAATTGTCCAGCGTTAGTAGATTTCAAGACATGTCATATTATAGTATTACAACAAAATACATTTAATTATAATCATTTTCAAGACTTATATAGGTATCATTAACTTTGCAGATGATTGAAATTTAAAGTTCATCAATTATATAAACAATTGTTCATGTTTAACACTCTTAAATAGATTTATTATCGATATAATTATATGAATAGGTAACTACTTTTAGGAAAACTACTGGCATATTATAATGTTGTATGCTACTGGCGTTATTATTTCAAATGCGAACAAACGTATGTAAATAATATCTATAATATAAAAATGAATCGCTGAATGTGTTGCTAAGCGCGAATCTCGAGAACAGCTGAAACGATTTGGCTCAAATTGTATTTAAGATGTTCGTAATTGCCAGGAGAATGTTTTTACGAAAGAAAATTTTAGAAAAATCTACCGGAAAAGTAAGAAATCTGGATGTAAAAAATACAACTGTGGCGCAACACTATATTATATCATATTGGTTGATATTGGTTAATCGGGCATGTTTGTTGATTTGTATTATTATTTGTTGTCAATTTATATAATATAAATATATATTTATATATCTTCTAACTATATAAATGTGAAATGAAAATCTTTGTACAGGGTAAACTCTGGAGCTACTTATCAGATCTTCTTAATTTGTTTTTTAAACGAAAGATTATATCACAGATAATGTTGTTATGAAAGTCAATTTTAGGAGAATCCACCGGAAAAGTAGGAAATCTGGATGTCAAAAATACAACATTGACGCAACAGGTTATGTTAGGATTTTGTATTAATTGATTATATTAATCCAGCATAGGTATAATACGACAAACCTAATATAACTTTGATACTTTAGAGTTAAATCATACACTTAGGTAATACAAACAGCACGGGGTCCGTGATAGTATACGTGTAATATACTGCTGCGAATCAGAATTTTTATTCCGGGCAACGGAAAAGTTAAGATTAATTTTAAACGCCATACACCGAATATAAAATAAAGAATTGAACAAAGCTTGAGTCATATAGAGTTGGTAGATTTAACGGAAAACAAAGTGCACGGGATCAGCTAGTACTTAATAAAGATAAAATATTATGTTATCCTAGTGTCCAACTTTATGAAGATTTTTGAGTTCTTTATTGATTTATGGGCTTTATTCCAAAAATATTTATTCCCAAATGCTTAAAATGGACTATGAAACTACACTTTTCAACGAAGGAGCCCTTGCTTAAACATCTCGTTGTTAAGGTTAGGTTAGATAGATTGGATATTTTTGTTAGAAGTGCGTTTTACAGAAAATTAAAAATAAATTTAGGTCATCTACAATAGGTACTTGAAATATTATATAGGTAATGCATATTGATATTATGCACTCTATGAATTTAAAATACCTAATTTAAAATACTTACTTATTTAATAATATTACCTTAGGTATAATATTTACTTTTTTAATATTTGTATTTTGTTATATAACCATTGTTACTGAATAGGTAGGTAATTATTTAACTGTATCATAATATTAGTTTTAATTTTTTAATTTAAATTTGAACAATCTTCAATCTTAAATCTGGAATTTATAACCAGGAAAGTAGATATCTGGACCGTAAAGATCTGGAATTTAAATTTTGAAATCCTTAAAATTCTGGACCGGACAAAACTGGACCGTTAAAGTCTGGACCGTAAAAACCTGGACCAGATATTATATATCTGTTTTAAGGGGGTATGAGTAGGCCACAAATATTAAATGTATACTATTCTTAGGGATAAATTCAAAAACCTTCAATTTTTAATACTTCTTTAAAAGGAAAATTATATTGGTCAAAAGAGAAACGAGTGTAGTTCAAATTTAAATTAAAAAATTTTAAATGCTTTTAAAAAAAATGTTTGTGCGTATTATTAATGTTTTTCAACTGCTATCGTATCAATATATGGAACACTTTATGCCATGTTGTTTGTAACATTGTATACAACATTATATAACTGTTTTCAGGTTTATGTTCCCTGAATGGTTTTATTGAAACATTATGGTAATATTTTTCTTAACTATTCCTGGAATGTTTTTAGGTACTATTGATTAATAGTTTTAAATATATTGTTCCTGATATGTTTGTTTTGTAACTTTATAGGTACATTTGATATATACCCTCCCCTCCCTCCTCTCATACTTTTTCAATGAAATATATTCATATACAATTATAATTTCATAGTTAAGTATAATTAAAATAATTGGTAATATAATATAATGCATTATGCCTAAAAATTATCATCAATAATAACCCATGGATATTCTTATACAAAGTATAGGCAACAATAACATAAAATATATACAGTTATTATAATAGTTGAAATATAATTTACAAATAAAATAAATAAATCCAATGTGTGGCATAAACAAGTTTATTTTAAAATAAATTCCCATATCAAACATAAAAAAAATACATTCAATTTATATAAATATGCATATTACACATTATAGTATAAATAAATTACAACTATTCTTAATTATTGGTAAGTTGAACAAAAAAAAATAAAATTTTATATTATTTAAAATTATAACATATGCTTCTGATATATAAAAATTTTAACTGAAAAAATTCTTAAAAGTCTAAATAATTTTGGTTGTAAAACCATCAGTGTATCACATTATATTTTATTTGTTAAAAACTCAAAATCAAAACAATTAGGTAAATATTTTTATATTTAATGTCCCTAAGTGTACGTTAAAAAGTTATTGGTTTAAAAAAAAAAATTAGAACTGAAATTTAAACTCTACTACACATAATTGTACATTTTTGTACTTTTAGATTCTGAGCGAAGCGATGAATGTATTGACTTTACAATGATGTGTGTTTTTTTTTAATTTTTAATTTTTGTGTTTGTCATCACCTTTTAGTACAGTAAAAGTGCTTGGATTTTCTTCAACTGTAACTTTTCTGATAGGAAAGTGAATCTAGTTGGTACATCGGGGGGTCAAATATTAGGTAGGCATGAATATTTATACAATACATATAGTTATTAATTAAATATTGATACACCTATACTTAATTTAACTATATATATTTAGTTTAATTGAAATACTAATAAATACTATAGCGTACTACATGGAAGATAAGGATTATAGGTGTAATAATCAAGTACAGTGCATGGGCTATAGTAAATATGTTTAATAACTGAATAAAAACACCACAATATAGGTTATATTATTTAAGATCAATATTATACATTATTCATTAAAAAACTAGTAATATAATTAACTTTATTATAATTATTACCCTTATTATAATTATTACTATTTAACTGAAAGTTAAGAATGTAAAGCTGAAATATAAAGTTAAGACATAGATTAATTTGTGTTATTTATATCACATATTAATTATTTCATTATCTGTTACGTTGAAGAAGCGTTTGTCTTTTCTGACTGTTTCTGAGAAAAAAAACAATATTATAATAATGAATAAGATCTTGAAGTATTGGTTATACATAAATTATGTTTTTTTTAATATACCAAATATAACTTTGTTCACCATAAGATTATTAAATGGTTTTTTCCTTTGAAACCAGTATAAGAGTATTGATTTAGAATAGCATCTGAAAATATAGTTGCCATGATTTTTTTTATTACTTCTTTTGCAGTTTTTCCTCCAATTCTACTCAGCTGTGAAATCTGTTAACAAAAACCAAAAATATTTATTAAACCTATTATAGTTACATTTTATTATTAGATTATCTACTGTTTCTTTAAAACCTTACAAGTTTGTTTTTAAAATCTCTGTCACAAAGCTTATTATCAATCTCCTCAAGCTCTTCAAATGAAGAAAGAGGCCAACAATAACCATATGGTTCAAAATCATTTGAATGCTCAGTAGTAATCATATTGGCAGTGTTGATTAATTTTTTTATTTCTTCTTGCCCTTGAGTTAAATTTTGAAATTCCGTTTTGCTAAAAGCCATGGAGTTGTACATTCTTTTGTAAAAATAATCCATTTTTGAAAAAACCTGATCAGCTATAATAATTTAAAAAAGACCCATCAATAGTATTGTTTTAATAAATTAGTATGCGTACTAGACATACCAAATTCTGAGATATTGATATTAGCAGTATTCATTGAATTTTGCATATGTTGAGCGTTTTATTCCTTTAATTTATCTGCACCATCTGTAAGTGTGAAATTAATAAATTATTGGGATTGGAAGCTATTTTTCTCTAACATACCAGCTAACAGCAACAAAGGATATTAGACAGCGTGTTCTATTTTCCAACTTCCTAATATACGAAACAATAAGAACTCTGTAAACCCACTTGAGATTGCCTCACATTTTTGATATTGTGATTTTAACTTCGTCAACAGTTGAAATATCATAATTTTTAATGTAAGTTTTTAGTATTTAAGAAGATACAATTAAAATCAAAAATGTAGAAAAGTCAACTAATCGAAATATGTTCGATCTATCTCAAAAGTCTTATTAATTTACTACAGTTAATCCAGTATAATGGAAATAGACCATCATGTCTAAAATGTTATATGTGACATGTGCGTTAAAAAAAGATGAAAAATCATCACATATTTGAATTAAAATCCCCATAATACTTACATTAGTTAATACTAATAGAGAATTATAGAATAAGTTAAAAATAATTATAAAAAAAAGTAAAAACGCTTACAGCTTAAATTATTTTCTTCTGGAACTAATAATTCACTAGTATTTTCCAGTAGTTCAGTTGGCAGGCTTACATTAGATTTAAATCTAATATTATGTTGATCTATGTTCTTAGAAATATCAATAGAAATCATCGATTGTGGCTTATTCTTATATATAACTTCTTTAGTTGATTCTTTATACAATAAAATTCAAAAACAAAATAATAAATATATTAATATACCTGTATTAAAGTATATTTCAACAAAATTTTATTATTAATATTTACTAGTTCTTTTTTGAGTACTACTTGATGTAGGCTTGGTGATAAAAGATTGGGAATAATCTGAAGAATTAAACAAATCTAAAATATATAATATTTATGAGAAAATAATAAATTGGTAAAAAATTTTTTTAGCTAAAAGTTATTTTAATTGTCAATATGTAAAATAAAAGTACCTAATGAAGTATTTAAAATTGGACAGTCATCTTCACTTGAATGTTTAGTTACTGACGATGTTGATTCAGGCGAGGAGATGACTTTTGAATTGTACTTTTTTTTCTTTTTTTTTTTAATGCTATGATTATCTTCAGATAATTCTGAAAAGAATTGTGCATCTTTCGCTTTGGAACGGGCTTCAATCAAGGTTTCTGAAAAATATCACATACCAGTTAAGAAGATTAAACAATAGTTATTCACTTATGTATTTACTAATATTTTCACCACCCTTTGAAATCCTCGCAGCATAGAGATTAAATTCATAATCGTTTACTTGCCGTTGTTTTTCAATGTAAACTTTGATTTTGGATCGTGGAATTATTGCTGAAATCGTCTATAAATAATAAATATCAATGCTCATTATATTATAATATTTTTATAACATAATACGTAGGTAATAAATTATTATAAAACGTTATAATTATTGTTATACAACATTTTATTTTCGCTTACTGTTTTACTATTTTTTTCGTTTTCCTGTTTCGTTTCGTTTTATGTTTTACTAAAACTGTCGTTCATTGCATCGTATTGTTTAGTGATAATTTAATATTACCGTTTACTGTTTATTATTTTATTTTCTGTTATCTTTTTCAATCGTTTTTTGACAAGTATAACGTTATATAAACGTTTTCGAGCCCTACTGTGTCCACGCATAACGTATTATACATATTATGTCATATTATACAGATTATACCGTGTTTATAAAAATATTTATACCCATTATTATCGGATCGGCTAGCTATTGTGTTTTTCTGGAATATTCCCGTAATTGTATTGGAAACGTATAGGGAAACATTACACGTTTACAAAGCAATGTTTTTATAAAACTATAAATGTAGGTTTGTAGAATACGTTCCATTGTAATATTTACATTGGAACTTAAAATGTATATAACTCATTTTTTTTTGGAACATTACAGAAACTTTCAGATAATGTACCATTCTTATGTTAGTATTGGAACTTAAAATGTATATTCTTGGAATATTTGTAACAGTTTCTTGCACGGTGGGTATGACCTAATTACGCGGAACCTTGTTTTAAATTTTCAATACTTAGCTTTAAATGTATAACATTTTGTAATTTGTAAATACAAAATAATTTTTAAATTTTAAATTTTAAATTTGAACTTAAAAATCCGGCCAAAAACAAATACACGCGTGTTTAAAACCTACAGTACCCTCCCGCACAGTTCCACAGGCTAATGCATCAGTTGGCAAAGCCTCAACCAAAAAAAAATTCAAATATTTTGAAAATTGTTCTGTCATTTGTCATTGGTCATTTGTTTTCGAGTTACATCAAAAACCAAAATTGATTTTGTAAAAAACCAAATTTGCGTAAAAATTCTCGTTTTTCCTTAATTTGTATATTGTTTTTCCCAGCGAGTTTGAAAACTATTGGGAATTTTAAATTTTCTCAATGCTCCAACTTTTGTGTTTTGTGTATAAAGTCGATTACCAAAATGAAAATTCAAATGAAACGAGATTTTAACAAACATCTATTCAGATATTGCCGATTAAAATATTGTCTATTCTAGTTATTGTTCCTTCAAATTTTTGCTGGTCTTGAATTTTACTGCCCCAAACGGTGATGATAGACACAAAAAAAAATTTAATAAAAATGTGGGTTAGTGGATGTCGCTCTGCTGTACAGTAGGTTACAAGTGGGTTATGGTATAATGGATGGTATTAAATTTGAATTCGATGATTTTATATCAATATATCATTGTAAGTATACGAAAAACGATTCTGAGCGGGGACGGGTTGTCAGTGTGGATATTTTATAATATATTGTTATTATACTTATTATTAGAGTTAGGTTGTTGATGACTTGCATTTTTTTTTTCGATCATAAACAATTCTATCTTATTTAATAATTAGTTTCATGATTCCTTGATTCAAAATTTATTTATTTTATTTTGCATTTTTTGCATTTTTAGACCTATCCAGGTTTAAATGCTAAAATGCATTTATTTGTTTTTTAACGTCATATTTTTCATATTTCAGGTCATTTTTTGTATTTTTTTTTACAAAGTGGGAGAATTTTTCTCAAATTTTAGATTTTAAAAAAAATTTTATAATATTCATAAAAATAATATTATTACTATTCATTATTGTGTGGATTTTGTTGTGGTTAAATCGCGTACTGATTAGATTTAATTTTTGCGTGTTATACATTTATAGTACAATAGTGCTTTTTCACACATAATATGCCGATCATACACATTTTAATAATTTTATATTATTCTTAATATTTAAATAATTAAATGTTTACTATTGTTTATTAATATTACAATTCATATTTTAAATTACTCTGATACCCATTATCACAACCTCTAATAAAAATTAATATATTTAAAATTGATTTTTGCACGTAAATAAGTAGATTTTTTGGTCATTTGTCAGGGCATTTTTGTGTGTTTTTTAGGTCATGAACATCCTAAATCTAGTGATAAGTAATTTTTTACAATTCAGTCTCTAATTTGATCAAATACTACAAATTGGACCTTGTACATTAATTTTATTTTATGAATTATGCCATAGTAATTTTCAAGTTTCAATGAATTAATACTTAAGGAGTACAATTATTTTTTTGTGTTAGTAGGTAATAGAGAGAATACTAGATAGTAATTAGTATTAACAATAAACAATATTATACTTCAAAATCAGAGCAATATATTTTATTGAAAGATAAACTAACTAGTTAGATAGTTCGGTATAAAGCGTGGTTCTAAAATTTAAAGTTGTATTACTGTTTCTATTTAATTTTTATAAACTTTATATTGTTAATGGTAATTGAAAAATTAAATTACACGTTAAAGTAAAATTAGGTATGAATACTGTGATTTAGCTGTTTTAATTACTTCAAAATGTATATTATACTTTAGAACAATAGAACTGAATTTATATAGGCATATAGATATATCGTATACAGTCATACAGATTAAAATACAAAGTGCATATTAATAACTGTAGATATATCATATATAACAGTAGGTATATATAGAAACTGTATAGTTTATTAAAATGATCCAAGAATAATTATTATGACTTTAAGAACAAAATAAAAAAATGCCCTGTTACAAACAAAAATTAAATTTGCATTTATGTATTGTAAATAATTATAAACATAAATATTAATTTAAAAAATGTCACACGCATATTATATGACCTGAATAAGAGTTTTCAATTAACCCTTTTTGAAAACTTGAACCACTTGAAAGTTTTCTGTGATTGTGTACAGAATATAAAAACGTTAATTCAATCTTGAAAACGTTAAAAATAAAATAATGGCTCTTTTAAAAGGGTTTTAATAGCCTTACTTAATATTATAATTGATTCCGTTTTTATTTCACACATATTTTTTATATAATATGTGAGAGAATTTATAAATTAAATTATTATTGAAGTGGGGAATAACTCTATTATTTCTTAATACTATAATAAGACTTAAATTATAAAATTGTTTAATGAATAATAAATTACTCAGAGAATTTTCTTTAGAGCTTATTTGCACGAGACAATAAATATGAAATTATATAGCGGACGATAAAATATTCAACGTTTACGTAAGTCGTAAATCGTTCGTCTCTCTATATAAAATTATAGTACATTATACACATGACGTATAGTATTATACATTTATAAATACATTTCAGCGGTCGATACAGATTGCTACCGATTCGAAAACGCATATTATTCTGCCTCGCAAAACCACACGAAAGTATAAAAAAAGTATAATATACTCGAAAGACGTATACGTTGCGCGTGTTTAATTAGAAAAAAATCTCGTAAACTTCGTAGCGAACGCACTAAAAAAGAAAATCGTTATAATAACGTAGGGAAAAAACCAAAATAAATAGCAACGTTCCGGTCGTAAGAATACGGAATGATAAAAAAAAAAAGATGTTTAAAAAAGCGTATCGGCCTGTGCGTGGCGGCGGCGGCGCGGCGGGCGCTCTGCGACGAAGACGCGCGTTCTACTAGGGCCGCCGCCGCCGTATAGTCACTAAAAATAAAGTGCACTACGCGACGTCACTGCCGCCGCTAACCGTCCCGGAAATTGGGACATAGTTTTTCGCGCCCATCTGCTGCACGTGGAGTTAACGTGCATATTATTTCGAACCCGTTTAAAAGAATAGAATATTGTACTAGAAAAACTCGTTATGAAGTATTGTTACGCAAGTCGATACGACATAATATAACAAAAGTGAATTATTAATAATATTACCGTAAAAGTCTAGACGAGGGCTGCAGCAGTAGCGGATTCAGGGATCCAAGGACAATCCCCCCCTCCCTCTAACAAACGCCGTGGTAGCGTAGTTGTTTACTGGATGTAAAAAAATTTCATATTTACATAGAGTCTCTATACGAGAAATATTATTAACATTTTACAACAAATTTTTTGGAATAAAGTTTTCCAGGTTATTTATAGAACTTAATCACTGATCTGTCAATTTACATGACATATCAATATTCAATCTCAATAATTATACTACCAACTTTCAAAACTAATTATAATATATTATTAAGCACCGTATTTCCATACATTTATATTAAGATGGTGGGGGAGGGGTGTTGAAGCTCAGCTTTAAGTACTACTTTTATCTTGGAAAAATATTATGTAAAAAAAATGTGTTGAACTACTGTGTTTTGTCCCAAAATTGAGCATAGGATCCATCACAGCCTGCAACGAATGCAAGGGATGATCATATTAACAGCGTAAAGGCTCGCACACACTGCGGTGGTAGCAGTAAAATGCATCCGGCACAATGTATCGCGGCACAGCAGAGACAATGACATTTTGCAGCCAACACCTAGTTTCAGAACTCTGTGCCTTTGAGAGAAAAATGTCGGTTTTTCGGGGAATAAAAGACGTCGCTGCACATCGCGCGATATTATGACCGATGAGTTCGTTGCACCGCGCTCCTACACACACTCTCACACACGAAGCAAAGTCGCCGCCGTTCGGTCTTTGGTGCGTACATACTTACGCGGCGGCAAAATCGTGTGTGCACGTGCACGTGTGTGCGTGTGTGTGCGCGCGCCCGCGTAGCAGCAGCAGCCAGCAGGTTTATTAATAGAACGGCGGCCGTCCGGTTGACGGAGACTGCTGCGACGGCGGTGGCGGCGGCGGCTGTTGGAAGGAGAGTTTATTTTTGCGTCCGGTAGCAACCAGCCAGCCAACCAGCCGGCCGGCCCAGCCACGCCAGCCGCCTAGAGCAGTTGACGGCCCCGGCCCGGGACACGGCCGCTGCTGGATGCTGTCACACACACACACACACACACTCGCACGCACGCACACACACTACACACATGCACACACACACAAACACGCGTGGATCAGAAACCAGCAACGACGAGACGGCGCGCAACAGCATCGGCCCGAGCCAGCAGTCTGCCGGCAAACATCCGTGAGCGAGCGCGCGCGCACCACAAACCGCACGACGCACACGCGCGTCCTCTCCCGTACACGTTATACGCGCGCGAGCGATCGCGGGCGCGCGCGCGCGTGTCGGTTTTCTCCGCGTTTTCTGCCAAACTTCCGCACCGGTTTCGACGTTGCGAAAAGCGCGCGATCCCCTCGCCGTCGTTAAGTGCATACGAATATCACCACATAGGAACTCGGCGTCGTCATCGTTATGAGCGCCACGTGACTGGGCACACGATTACCGCCGCTTAAACTCGGAACGCCCAAACACCATGGTAAGTATTTTTGACGACGATTGATGACAAAATATTATGTATATTTTGATAATCAACTGTATTTGTGTGGTTGTCATTTTCGGGCCGTAATAATTATAGGCATTGACTAATATACTACAGGTACTTAGGTATAATAGTATTGCTATAAATGAGCGCTGGTAACTAATATATATATATATATTTGTATACATATTATTACGTTATTGTCATACAGCTTAATGTACCGTACGACGTGGTGGTAAAAAGATGCGGCGAAAGAAAAACCAAAGTGAAAACTTCCCGAGGGGTGGCTGAGGGGAGGGTGGTGGTGTCCGTGGTTTGCGTTGTTTCTTCGTTCGCGCTCGCGGGAGGGGAGAGGCGTTCGCGTGAGGCGCACGTGCGCGCTCCCCAAAGGGGGGTGGCGGACGGGGGGGCGAGGGCCGGCGCACGCGCTGCCGCACGCTCCTCCCCGACGACGGTGTCCGCCCATCGGTGGTCCGGCCGCGTGGTGCTCGGCCGCCGCGTGCGGTGCTTTACGTATCATTCACCGCATCTGCTCCGTGCCGCCGTCGCAGCGAGTCGTTCGCCGCCCGCACACATACCGTCGTCGTCGTCGTCCGTGTGGTATACGCGCCGCCGATCAGCGTGAATTTTATTATTCCGATTAGTTTTTTTTTTCCCCCGATGTCCGTTTGTTTATACCGTCCAAACGACGACAAATACTATCGTGAAACGACATATTAAATACACCATTCGGGTGCAATGTAAAAAGATATACAATCCGGTTTCGGTCCTATGACTATACATATTGTATATATTTTTATATTTTGTCGTAAAATTGCATAATACACGCGGAGGAATAATTTACGCGGAATTTTAAGAACACGCAAACAAAAACTTTTATTTATTTAAATCCGTTTTCGCGTTTTGGACACATTGCGATTATGTTCATACCGGACTCACTGCGCAACTACATGATAGAACCAGACGTGTCCAACTATCTGCAAGCACCTTCGTCCAGTCAGGTGTGTGTTTAATATAATATGTCTATATATATGTATTAACCTTTATTATTGTGGTTTTATATAAATGTAAATATTTTATAAGATTTTATTATAATAGTTTTAAAGTATACCTATTATCTACCTAGTACCTACCTATTACATGGCTGCAATAAGTTCGGTGTGGTCGAATTTAAATACATCACATTATATAGGTATATTTAGTGTTTGAATATGCGTGCCTATAAGTATTTCTCTTGATCCACTGTAGTAATATAAAGTAATACCTTCGTCCTTCATAGTACCCGGAACGCTCGAATTTCTATACTCCGGTCTTCCGCGTCGATTCCAATAATTTGTTGCCCTAAATATTTGTTCGAAGAAATTGAACTGCCGTACCGTATATATGTAAAGGGCGAGACAATATTTTTAACTGCATAGCACAACAATTGCGTATTGACATTGGCGCAGGTGTGCTTTTTGGCCGATGTCCCGTACGCATTTTGTTGTATAAGTATATATATATACGCTGATTGAACTTACCCGGGCTGTTAGCGAAATCGGTATTTTATCAAACGACAGTTGTTGATAGGTCGCACCGAAATAAAAATGTGTCATTAAAAATAATAAACATTTAATGGCGGTATACTCTTTAAGTGTAGCTAGTGAGTTCAACATCTGTGCGAACTTTTTTCTTCATACAAATCACAGATTCTTTAATGTATATAATATTTATGGTTATGAAAACATTAAATTCGTTTATGCATATATTATTCGTTGTGATTATTTAAATTTTAAATATTGAAAAAAATCACGGTTTAATTCGTTATACCTATCTACCTATTAGGTACATTTAATACAATTTGAATTATAGGTTACATTATAGGTAATATACTAGATTATGTATAACTTATATGAACTTAAGTATAGAAATTACCTACCTATACTATTATACTATTATAATATTAACATTTTGAAGTACCTAGGCAGAACATTTTGGTTTTGTTATATTCTTGTACCTATATATATATGACTAAAATAAAAAATAAATTATCTAAAAAAATACAAAAAAATAGTTTATTTATTATATACTACATTACTACACCCACCTATATACTTCTACATCTTTTTAATATAAAATTGTTTTTAAGTTATAACATCTGTTAGAGGTAAAACCGATTTTCGGCACCTTTGGGATAACACTAGGCTTAAGTTATAATGTACATCGACACATCCTATACTTTTGGTTACTTATGGTGGAAGTAATACTAACGTGGTTCCCTCCTTAGTTGTGATACACTGATACAACAGGAAAAAGAAAAATATTTATCACTGAAACGTAAAAAAGTACACCTAATACAATTAATACTTTTCACATTTACACCTATAATTTTTTTGTATTTTTATGTATCTAACCTGTTCATTGTACCTAAATATTAATATACTCATAAAACTATGTTAAGACATTTATAATCTATATATATAATATGACAGAAAGTCATGCTTTCCATAATTTGCTATGTAGTAATGTGCATTATTGGTATAATATGTTACATTTATAATTATATTATAATAAGAATTATGTGATCATAAGAGCCACTGGTATTCTTATTATATATTTATCTAAGACATAATTTTATTTTTAAACATTCTTATAATTTATTGAAAATCAATAGGTACCTATATATTATACTATATCAATATAACGTAATTGAGTAATAAAATCACTGTTAAAAACATAGTAAATATAATAAAATATAGGTACCTACCTATGTATACTGTGTTTTATACTTAACATATTATATAATACTGTATAGTAATATTTTGTTTACACAGTGTATACTTAAAACTTTTACAAGCACTTCGGCATTTATTTCATGGTAATGTTAAGAACTTACGCATATTTATAAATTGTAATAATTATAAAAAAAATCATAAATAACTATTTTGTAGAGAAAGTATATTATTTTGAAATATGCCTATATTATTATGCCGGTTTGCCCACATCACCATATTATATTAATATGTTATATACCACGTATAGATAATATAGGTTCAGTCATTTAGATATGCCTTTATAAGTAGGTATATAGATACCAGATTTTTGTTGATTAAAATATCTACATATCAAAGACATTTACATTCCTACATTTTTACTTATACCATTGAGTATTTATTTTGTTACAACTTATACTATACAAAACCAATTTGTATATGAGAAACTTTATATTAAATAGGTTTTTTCACTTTTATATTGGAGATAAAAATCGAACTTTCGATGTATCCATGTATGATCTATAATTAATATAATTATATTATATCCAAATAGATAGGTACCTACCTTAAGTATTGTACACATTATACTTATTACATTGAATGAAATAATAATATTTAGCTGATAACCGTTGTACCAAAGTATATGCAATTGTTATATAATAACTAATAAGGGAAAATACATTTCTAAATTAAACATTGTATGCGGTTTTGTTGGTTGTGACTGCTGTTTTGACAGAATGAATTTAATTTTCTTAAAAAGTATCTTGCGAAGGCGATACTTAAGTGAATAAAATTATTGTACAAAAGTCCGATTAGATAGTTAGATTTATGATGGATTTTAAATTCAAAATTGTTTTATAATAATAAATTTAAATTTAAACAATAAATATCTACTATATAATATTTTATACTATAATATACTGTGCGTAAGTATGCGTGTGTGTTTATATTTACTTATATTATGTGCATTCAATTATCATTGTACACCGACAAGACATTATTAATAGAACCTCTTGGGGTCCTCGACAACGACAACGTCGCAGCGATTTCCCCGGTACAATTTATATATATGACACACACATACACAACACATACACATGCATCACATATATCTACTATATAATACTACAATAATAAATTGATATGATAGTATATAGCTACTGTATAGTAGGTTTACCTACCTATTATAATAGTTGCTGATGCAATATATTATACATTTTTAAATGTATCATAATATTATATAAACGTTAATCAATTATTGCAGCATATCAGTGCGTTTTTTTCATGTGAAAATAATAATTAAATTTCGATAAAATGTAGCTGTTTGAATTTTCCTTGGTGGGGGGTCCCTGCGCATCGGTAAAGGGGACGTCCAGTGGCGGAGCCTTTTCTCGCGCACGCCCGTTGAGCATATCAAAAGGACCACCCGCGTATACGATTCGTGTCCGGAAAAATAATTTTACCACCTCTGCGATTTTATTATGTATACCACCCCCAAGGCCTATATAAGTTACGTATGTCACCCAGCAGAATTACTATACCCCTCTTATTACAGTAGTATAACCTGTTGTAAAGTTTAAAGACTAAATTATGCTGAATGTGTGGTATATAGTTATTGTATGATTTTATTGAACAATACTTATACTTACTCTTTGAAATTACTAGCATATGTAACTTTGTATTTGTTTCTTTAACGTCACGTTTGGTGGCGTGTTGTGATACTTACTTTTGCATGGTGCAACCCATAATTGTTAAATATTTTGCCGTATAGTTTGCAAAAACTATAGGATGTGCTGTAGCCTATACTATTATATAGTATATTATATAGGTTTTAAATATTGGTTATATTGGTTCTAAAAACATTTGTGTTACGTTTTACGTTTTATACGCACACTATAAAAATAAATGCGGTTAATTCCTTTGTACGTATATAATATTAGGTAGGTTTATGGTCTATCACAGTTATTTCTTTAGGCCTTACAAAATACATCATCATATATTTTTAAACCCAATGCATTTTTGTTTAGAAAATAGAAAGACTTACTCAGATAAATTTTTTTAAGTGTGTTGTTACTATATAAATAAATATAAATAAATTCTAGTCTGATTTTATTTATAGTTTAATAGTTTTCTTTATAGTTTATAATATGTACCCACTTGAATCACTTATAAGTTATAACTACACTTAAAATTTATTATAATTGAATTTTTTAATTTCTGAATATTTCACATATTATTATAGATAAATTAATTAACAACCTATACCTATTTAGTTATCTATAATTCCAAAATTGAATGCGGATAATGAACAATAATTTACACTTCACTAAATTATGTAATTTTAATTTATCTACTTATTACTATACTTAGTTATAAATTATTAATAATAAGATAACAATTTAATTTTTGTAATAAATTAACTGAAGCATTTATTTCAAGTTAAACAATTTTAGAAATATCTCGAAACTATAATAATATACATATTGGTATAAATATCAATAAATAGATTTATTGATAAATGATGACAGCAGAGGATTAATGATATAGTCGACTATAACAGTTATCAGAGAGTGATCTTTAATACTGATATCCATTGGCTAAGTTTCAGAACTCCGTAGGTATATACCGGTAGTATCGTTACTTTTGGTGGTTTTGTAGTACTTATTTAATAAATAATACAATTAAGTCTTACAAATCTGTGGGTACTGACAGATTAAACACACTTGTGAGTTGAAGTAAACATTTTAAATTTAAATAACATTGATTTTTATTTTTTATGTATGATTTTAAGTATTATATTAACGTTTTGTTGTGCACTCATTACATGTTCTATGTTTTTATATGTCGTATAACTGTATTAATATTATTATTAATTTAGAATGAATTAAAATAATTAAAATTTAGAATTAGATTTGATCATTGTTTTAGAGTACCATAATATGTATTAATTTAAGAAATTATTGTATACTCCATTTAGAATATTAAACAAATCTCTCTGCAAGGCACTGACTTTTGAGGCCCCAATATAATATATCAATGTATTATAAATATATGTCTGTATATAACTGTAAAGCTTACAATTCTTTAACTGTATAACTGGAACAAAAAACGTAAACACATGAGTCATAAATATTCATAATACTCTTACGAAAACTGATCTAAATATTGTGTTTGATATAAATGTATTCTTGCAGCATTGAACAATTATATAATATACCTCGTTAAGATGATGTCAGCGCAATATTTATTTTCTCTCTCAGGCCCACGCGCAATATAGATAAAACGCTTTCACCTAAAATCGTTTTTTTTATGATTTGAGTAATTTTAGAGCAAAATCACCTATTACAAAAATTATAGAGGATAATATTTTTGAAGGTATGACATATCGGTTTTATATTTTATTGTTATTTAATTTTGTATTCTACTTTCAAAATAAAAAAAATGTTGTAAATTTAAATGATGTTTAAATTATTTTGAGACATTATTTAAACAAATTGATACTCTCAAAAATTATTCTTTATCGTTTTTGTAATGGGTGAGATTTTACTCTAAGATTACTCAAAAACGCGTAAATATGTTTTGTTTATGTTGCGCATGGGCCAGAGAGAGAAAACAAACAGTGCGCTGACATCCTCTTAAAGTGTAATGTATTTTGTGGTTCCTGACTACAAGCTTTTTGTCTAGCACTGATAACTAGCACTTTGACTGGACAGTGGACATATTTCACATATTGCTCTGCTACATACCAGGACAATTTTTCTACTCAATATAGCCATATAAGAACTTGATTCATACTAAATTATTTCTATAAATACCTGATTATTTAAATGTTGAATAATAATATCAATTATTAATTATCACAACCAAATAATTTTTTATTATAATTTACTGTTTTTATATGAAAATAAATTACCTGATTATACGTAAGGGGTTAGCTGCACGATGTTTCCCTCAATAATTTCTACAACGTCACCAAATAGATTCAATAAATGATTCTTGACATTGCCTGGGCCATGGGATGAAAATACATTTAAAAACCAGTTTCCAATGTCATTAAAATTTAATATGAAAAAATTTACACTATTAATTATAAGATTGAAATATTTAAAAATTATATTAACGTATGTTTTTACTTTTTTAGTATAAAATTGGATTCATACGCTTTTACAGTTTACCTAAAATAAGTAATAACCATATTATATAAATACTTTGATAATAAATCAATGTTAAAATCACAATACGGTTTATGGTGAGCTGTATATTATGAAGCTATTATCTTCTTATATCCAGTATTTAGCGGTTTCAATTATATACCTACATTGGACAATGGTCATTATATTACATAATATTGACTCAGTTTTTTAATTTAGGATAGATAGGTAGGTACTATATACAAATTATTCATCTTAAAACTTAAAGTACCTACTTAAACAAATATAGAACTCAAAAATAAAATGTGCATTATAACTTATATATACAGCTGATTAATTAGTTTTTAAATTGCTTCTCTAATACGCAATAATGCATTTATTTGTATAATATACCTACTATATCCATTAATAAGCTTTAATAAACTAATACCCTTTAAAATCAAACGGCATATAAATAAATAATATTATTATAGTCTGATTTTTTGTTACAATATTATTTTCAACATATAGTACCTATTAAGTAAACAGTAGGTATAATAATTAATAACTAATGTAATGAGTAGTGGCAGTAGTAATATGTATAATAATAATATATGATTATAAGTAAGTAGTATAATGAGTATCTATATAATAAGCATAATCTATCTTAATATATATGCTTTAAATTATACATTATACACGTTTTAAATATATATTATACAAACACAAAATGCGTTATAGTTTGTAGGTATAGGTACTTACTGAATTAGAATTTGTAATATAAGAGTACTTACCTATATTATTAACTATTAGGAACCTACCTATTCCATGTTTTGAAAATGTATAGATAAGGTATTAGTGTAACGCAGCCCGATTTAAACACGATAAATATTATTGATCAATATTCGTCATTGAAAATATGATTGACCGTGTTATTGGTTATATTGAAAATATCAAAACCGTTTTGATATTTGTTGACGGGTTTTTAATACTGATATCAATAATGATATTGATCGTGTATTGGCCGTTACTACGATAGTATAATTATCATACGCGTCCCCAAGGGGGGGGGGGGTGAAGGGGCGTCCCCCCCATAACAATTGTAAATGTTTAAAACTGTTTACTTTAACTAATCTCCATAATAATAATAATAATAATATTATATTTTATCTATGGATAACCTGCAATACTGTTTAGATAAAGATATTAAGTAATAACTACTTATGTGGTATACTGGTATCGGCATAGTCAGGATGTAGAGAAGATATCTTCTCTACATCGTGGGCATAGTCTTTGCAGGTATCGGTTATCGGTGTATACCACGGCTTAACATAGATTCTATCTTAAACGTGGTGTATGTATACGATCTGTGTGATAACATGATTGTTTGTACTATATACAATTGTACTTAATATACTAACAAAGCTAAAAGTTATACATTAAAGGAATTTATGAAACAATACATTGTTACGTTAACTTATTTGTAAAGTATAGTCGCATTAAAAAATAAAATAAAGTCAGTAAAATTGACTTAAGTTTGCCCAAACTATTAAAAAAACACATCGGGTCATTATTGAATTAAAAAATAGATTCGCCCCCCCCCCCTTAGCAAACTGTCTAGGGACGCCCCTGATAAATATAACCACTAAATATATTCATTGTAGCGACAGTCCTAGAACTAATAATTGTACCTCGTACAGTCGTACCTATAATATCTTATCAAATTCAAATTTTAATTATGATATTTCCATCATAAGTCATCAAATGTATACATATACAGTGTACTTTCGGTAACTCGAACCTTGATAACTCGAAATGCTCGATATCTCGAACAAATAAAATTCCCCTTCAAATAACAATAACACATTAAGATTTTGATAATTCGAAATTTTTAGTAAGTCGAAATTTTTTTTTGCTCCGTGAGCTTCGAGTTACCGAGAGTATCCTGTATATGGAATTATGGAACGATAATCGTATTAATGTAATGATGTAATGTCTAAGTAACATTTATGTTCCTCAGCGATTAACTGATAAAGCGATAAGTATGCTACCCAAGCCGTGTAAATAAACTTGAAAGTTTTCATAAAAAATTGTTCATGTATAGGTAATAAATATACTAGTACATAATTGTATACACGAAATTCATTGGACACATTGTCGAAAAAATCACGTTCGCCGGCAGAAATGGCGCGGTGGCCGTTAGCCACTGGTGTTATATTATGTTATTGTACCTGTTCGACGTGCCGCCGGTAAAACGTATACACCGGTCAGGCTCGCGCGAGATCGTCCGTTATCGTCGTCACCCGTCACCGCGTCACCACGCGTCATTGTCACCGGCGACGACGACGACGACGCCGCCGCCGCCGCTGCCGCTTTGGTTGTAACCGCAGCCGCCGTCGCGTAACCGCCTCCGGACGTTTATCGCACGCCCGACATGATGGCCGACGGACGGACACGGGGGCGTGGCTTGGAACGTGATTGATTTTTTTTCTCTCTATTTCGCGTCCTCCTCGCTCCGTTGCACTCGCACACACGCACTACATAGCCCGCTATCTCCGTCCTCGGCGATTCGCCTTTTTCCGCGTCTCTTTTCTTCTTATTATTTTTTCTCTCATTATCATCGTCATATTATTATTTTCTTTATTATTATTACTTAGAACTATTTTTTCTCTTTCCACACGCACACACATATCGATAGTATAGTAATATAGTTCTTCTCTGTCCGGCAGTGTGTGTGGTATGTGCGAGTGTGGTTATTAACATTACAAGGTTTTATTATTATACGCAGTAGTGCGTCGGGTATGTGGTAGGTAGGTATACCTAACCTTATATTCTTATATGTTCTACAATATTTTTATGCCGGCAGCTGTTATATACAATAGTATACGATTTGTATACTCGTCGAGGCGCGGGCGCGCGCACGCGTGTTTGGTGTTGATGTGTCGCGGGCGAGTTATTTTTGTACGGGCGCGCGAAATTCATCACTGATAGAATATAATACAAAAAAAATTGCATTATTATATTGTCATTACTCATTATATTTAATGTCATCGCGTTCCTTACTTACCGCGTACTACCGTTTCGATATTTCCTTTTATGTTATATTATTGTGTTGTGTAGATAGACACGTTGTAAAAAATTACTATCCGAATTTTCGATGTAATGTCTATTTATTAACGCGAAACGATTCAGCCGATATTTTGAGATACGTATGATTGTTTATACCTTATACCTATCAAAATTTAAAATATGTATCAATGCGGTACATATCCGCCAGCACTCGGATATCATCACCAATCATCCAGCTGGCCGTCGCAGTGTTACTCGCAACACAAGGTAAATGAATAATAATGATAATATAAAAACAATTTTAACGTTTATTTTTACATATACGCATGTATACTGCTTATCTACTCGAATAATATTTTTATTTCAGTCCGATATTCTAAAGTAGGTGCACCCTAATATCAGTGTACCCCATCTATATACTTAGGGCCAGGATTTATATGCAATAAAATATAATTTTTTATGCATAATTATAAAAATGTATAATATTCTCTTTCACATATATTATATACTTAATTTATATAATATTATGTCCTGCAGAGAAATTATACCTATATGATACTTTAGAAACATCATGTAATAATTTGATCAATCAATTAAAAATACATTTTTCCGTCATAATTATATTATTTATGTAGGTTGGAATAAAAATGTGTGTATAGCAATATTATTATAAATGTAAGTTTCTCCAAAATAAAATCAATAAGCTTTAAAATAGGTAGTTTTGTGCTCATTGTATTAAATACTAAATAAGTATTCCCAATATATTTTGTGGATGCATTTTAATTCAAAGTAATATATTAATATTAATATAACAATATGAAAAAAATTATTATTTGGATATCACATGTATTTTTATTTTTATTATAAGTAATGTATAAAATTTATAAATGTAATTGTACAACATTTTAAAGTTAATTCATAAAAAGTCAATACTTATATATTTAATAATAATTTTAAATATAGCCGTAGTATTGGTCCTATAATAAATACAAACTAAAATATAATATAAATACGTGTGAATAGATGATTTAATTATAATAATAAATAGATAGATACAGCTACCTAGGTAAATCAAAAAATGAAATACCATGCATGAATATTTATAATTTATAAATTCCCGTATGAGATCGAATTCTCTGACGTTTTCATGATTGGTGTGTTATCTGTTAATATAATTGTATTGTTTCCTTTTTTCATTCACGATAATCGTGTGAATTATAATTAGGTACGTTATTATAGACAGCAGGAAGCTCTATTAGTCATGAGAATATTCAAGTTAGAAAATATTTTAATAATCACCTATTTGTTCAAATGTTCAATATATTCAGTTCATTGTGTTCTTTAGTACCTATAACCGTGCATGTCCGACCATATTCGTAAAATACAATTATATCTTTTTTAATTGAAATTTTATCATTAAAAACATATCATATATTATATACCTTCACTTAAAAGAATACTTAAAAAATACGTAATATCAATAAATCAAAAAAATATAATGCGTAACTTTAATATATTCAACAATTAGGTATGTGGGTACTTTGTTATCAATAAAAATAAAAATGTGCATTTACTGGATATCAGTATTTTTTTTACCAACAACATTTTTATAAATTATTAAAAACTATTAAACAATTATAATATTATAAATATACGCGTGGCACAATATAGTGTAGGTATTATATTATACTTTTGTATAATACTTTTTATGAGATTATGAGATCATGATATACTGTAATGTAGCTGGTTGGTTTTGGTTGTAAAAAACTTTATCATTATGTAATTTACGTTTACAATGTAGATTCTACATAATATATTTTAAACGATATTATGCTAACAAAAATTTGGGATTTTTGGCAAAAGCTGTAAATGAACCATAGACGTTCACAACAGACGATGATTTTGGCATAAAAATTGTGTGGGTTAAGGTTAAGGTCGAAAAATCGGGTTTAAGTTGGAAAATAAATCTCACTTTGAGTTTCTTCTCATTCGTGGATGATGCAGTTTTGTTTTGTTTAATGGGATCCCATTCTTCTCATATAAAGTACTCAGCTGTAATATACAACATGCAGGAAGTTAAAAAATATCCGGTTCAGCCACGTGTTTCTCTCGTAAATCGAGTGACACACACTGTGTTTTCAATGGACTTGTGTGTAACAGACCCTCCACGATATGACCTTGACCCGGAATAGTGGGTTTGCAAAGTACTGTAATGTACGCAGTTGATTGGAACGGTTTCAAAAACGGAAAAAAGGGGTCGGATAGTATACCTACACGGCTACACGCGTCTGAAATGCATAGTGGTCGAAAACTATGGCGGGCGGTGGTCTCACATTATATATTGACATATATGACGTGTAATGAAACCAAAGCTAAATTAGTCCACATCATAGACTGCATATCACATTGTAATTTTGAAAATAAATCATGATCATTGTGTATTGTTTGTGAAGGAAAAAATGTTTTAAGTGCTTTTATAGGTACGGAATATTTGTTATTTTAAAATAAATTTCAATGGATCATGATGGTTGAAAATGTTAAAAGCTTATTAGGTATAAAAAATGTATTTATGTTGTATGTTTATTGTTTATATAAGACAATTAATGCATTATGTGCGTAATGTAATTGTATAATAATTCTATGGCCGCTGTTTAAAAAGTCTGTTAGAATTGTTTTAAAATACAATAATTTATAAATGCATTTCAACTTATAATTTTAATCAAACCATACGAATATATATACTTTTACATTAGGTATTTTGTTTTTTTCATGGACATTTATGACATAGAAATATAATTAGGTTATACAGCCTCTATATATAGATATACGCGTGTATAAACATTACGCATACTTCAAACTGCCACTTTTACAGATTAATGATATATTTTGTAAACGCAATAAAGATTTATTATCAAACTGTACCTATATGAGAATGTTGAGATTTTTTTCTAGATTTTATGTAGATTTTTGTTTAATACACTCAAACTAATGTCTAATTGTGATACTGTTTTTATTGTAATAATTCACATACACGACTGTAAGGTTATTGTGCGTCTTAAGATGATTTATTTTTATTTCTCACAAGTGTAAAAAAAATGTGCAAAATATTTGAACAAACATCTGTTTTATATTATTAATTAAGCTGTATGTAACAGAAATATTTTAAATAAGAAAAACCAGTTTAATGATCAGAATACAAATTAATATAAGTTGTTGAAACTTTTTTGTTGTAAATTATTTTTCAATTAATTGATCATACTGTTAAGGATAACGAAATATCTTATAATAATATTATCATTTTGCATATTTCGTATATTATAATCATTACTCATTAATCATTCCATATAAACCTAATTTAATATAACTTAATTCTATAATATGACGTATAACCCATATATGGCTTTATATATTATACACTATATTATATCGTGTTCACACTTCATATAATATGGTAAGTGATTTCCAAAATGTCTTTAATTCCTACACTGCAGTTTGTTTTGTACACAGATACTTATCAAAATTGTTCATAAAACATGTTTGGTTAAGTATATATTGTGTTAGAAGATTTTATTCGGTTTATATTATATTATATTATATTAATTTACTTATACTTCCAAGTTTTAACAACGAGATTATTTTACTAAAAATAAAGTTACTATTTATCAATATTTTATATTAGTCCTGTGATGTAGTCGTAATTTTTTAGTGAGTATACGCTTAAATGTGTTTGATATGTAAACGTGGGGGGCTTCGCCCCCCACACCTTCCTATATATCCTTCGTTATTATTGTATTTATATTTATAGTTGCATAATTATATTACGATACCCTGCCGCAATTAAGCCTCTACCGTTTACAATCATACTCCTAGAAATATATTAATATCAATTTTATTTTTTAATGATTACCAATATACAAATCAAAGAATTTTAACTGTTTTAAGTTACAAAAATTAAATACTTTAGTAATAATTACTTGATTTATGTTAAAATATGAAAATAATGTTCCACTTTTAAGCTTATTTTTGTCTGGTTTCATATTTAATGTTTAATATAATAGCTTATTAGTCAAATATTAAATAAAAGACAAAAGTTAGAAAAACACGAAACATAATGCATAAATAATTATTGTTACTGGAGGTTGAAGCCGGCCGTTGTTGTTGTTCTGTAGCGTCTTATCAGTTACATATAATACGTTTTCCCAAAATGTTTGTAAATAACTCTATGGTCAGTATACCAGCAGCTATACTGTATAATAGATATTAATGTTTAATAATTACAGTGTTGTACGGTCATATATACTAAAATACTTTTAGTATAACTGTATATGCAACTGTTTTCATTATGGAAATCGTCAAATCGATAAGGTTTGTTTGACATTTTTTTAAAAAATGATTTATCAAATTGGTTTATAGAATAAATGCATTTCCATACGCGTATACCCGCGTATCATGTGTTATTCTATAGGTATACGCACTTACAGAAAAACAGAAAAGTGGGTATACGCCGTATACCCGCGTATACGCCACATTATACCACTGTTATACTACATATTTTTACATTATTTAAACACAACGATAAATGTTATCATTTAAAAAATAAAGTTGGCTAATTTAACAAACAATAGCCTATCTTTTCATTTTGATTGTTACTTATAATTATTGAAGATTTACAAGTATTATTCATAAATTGAATTTATTGAGAGAAAAAAATCGAGTAGGACGATGTTGAAAATAAACGTGTCCCAGTAAATTAAATTGCCACCTACAAGAATAATTGTGCACAAGAGCAATACGGAAAAAATTAATTTATTTTATCATTGTGCGTAATAATATTCTATGGTTATAAATTTATAATAATGGAATACGCCTGGACAATAGAATTGCATTTTGTGGCCGTCATTGATATACACGACCAGGCGCACAATATTCTGCAATTCTGGCAGTTCGTGGGCGAATTTATAATCATATTATAATATTTTTTCTCCTATATTTATCAAAAATTAAATCTACACATTTCTCCTTTACTAGTAGTAATTCAAATACAAATGTCCGCAAAGCAATTTTCGTCGTGTCCGGTTCGGCTATTCGGTTACCGAGTTGGAAAAATAAAATAAAATAAGTACCAGACTAAGCGGAATTGTTAAATAAAAAAAAGGCGGAGAAGTTCCACTCGAATTGTAGAGCTATAATAAAATTTACGATCTGGCAAAATTTCAAAAGGACAAAAATATTTTTTTTTTATTTTGTTAGAAAATGTTTTATTTTAGAACGTCAAAACCTTGATGAGGGCGTCGCGATTAGGCAATTTAGGTACCCTCGAGCTTCTGTTCGAAAATAGCACCGGCCGCGGCAGCCCGTATATATACGTGCAACATAAATGTGTATAAATAACGTGTAAAATATAGGCCGTTTCGATGTGTGAAACGCGCTCTCGAAACGAAAACACTATATAGCATGCATGCAGCAGTAGTTGAAAAATCAATAGTTGTAATAAATAAAATCGACGTCATAGCAATAGCATTACATAATATTATAAGAAGACTAGTGATGGAAAATCATTTGTAAAACAATAACAGAGTGCGATATATTCACGACTGTATTAGCACCGCGTGATGTTTGGCACGGTTGTAAAACACATACTGGACCTTAAAAGATTCAGCGATTTGAAGGGCGTTTGGATATAATCCAGTTGGACCGACGTTTTATTGTATTTTATTTTCTCACGACCGTTTTGGCCGGTAAATCAGCTTTTTCTCGTGAATCGCGACCATCACAGGTAAACGTCTGCAGCGAGGCTAGACCACGTGGCTTTATTTTTTTTCCGACATTGCAGATCATCGCTCTGTAGTTTACTGTATTATATAACAGGTATTTTATTCGTACATGATTTGGGTTGGTATACATGCAAATTATATTTTTGGTCTCGTTTATTATTATACGTGTTTCAGTGTTACACGTATAACTTAATTATTAACAGATTATAGGTTCAGGGTGTATCAGGAAGATATGATGATTTATACATGCAGTACATTAAAATTACATTAGAAAAATTGCAGTGCATGTCAGGTTTTCTTGATATACCTTGTGTATGATGCAATACGATATTAATAGATGTTTATGTTTACCTACGCGTGGTTCGATTTGAATTTATTGTGTTTTCTGTGTATATAGTATAAACATATATATTTTTGTGTCCTATAAATAAAAAATAACGATTTTAGCTTTTACCTATTGTATGTTGGTATATAATAGGTATAAATACGGTTCTTCACGGCTCAAACGAATTATATCGCTGTATATATATAATATGTGGTTTGAAGGGATATAATATAATATATATAGAGGGGTTGATAAGTATCAGAAGTTTCATCTATATTATTATATATAAACAAGGGTTGTTTCCTAATGGAATGGACTTCGTGAAATTACCTGCAGGGAAGCAGACGTATATAAAGTAAACGTTCTTTAAAAAAGCCCAAGGCAATTTTTTTTTAGTTACATGATGCCATATCAAAGATAGCAACAAAATTGAAAACTACATAAATATGTAATTATAATAAGCTAGGGAACTATAAACTTTATACTATATTTTGCAGTTTGTATTTTTTTCTTTCATATTAAATAGCAAATGATTTTCCTTAAATTAAACAGAATAATAATTTTTAAACAAGTGTAATGAACTTCATTTTGCATTTTTTTTGACTTTGCGTACTTCTATAAAATTTTTTAAATGCTTTTTTCTCTCTTTAAATTTTTAACGTTGGTATTTACGAGCACCTATTTACTGTGGTACAAATCAAAAAGAGCTTGTGAAAACGCGTTTTGGATGATACTAATATATATTAAAAGTTTCAAATAGTATATACTAGAAAGTATCAATACCTATAATATCATAGCTACGTGTGTGATCGTTGCGCCTATAAACTACAGAAACTACCAGGTGGTCCTTGAAAGATAATTTTCGATTAATTTAAATTCGAACCGTCTACATTTTCCCAAAGATAGTCTATAGTAAGTCTAAATATTTTATGGTTTTTAAAAAAAATTGATATAGACTTGGTTTATAGATTATTTAAATTTTCTATTTTTTTTATTCATGTTTATCAAATTTCATGGTAAAAAGCTCAAAAATGTAAGGTTCCTCGAAAATTGTTCTTATAGCACTAACATATACAGTAAAATTACTATAACAGTGTGTATAATACGAGGGCAGTGTATAAGCGCTATAGTAATATATCAGTAAATTGATAAGCCACAATTATTGTGAAATCGCATATAACCACGAACCGCATAAATAGTATATATAGTTTATATGTATAGCATTATAATGTATTGGTAGGTACTTATACTATATTCGTATTCCGGCACTCGACCGTTGTGCGACCATATTATTATAATATTATACCGTTCACCCTGAGTCCTGATCACCCCGCGCTACTCCACCACACGGCCGCTTGTGAAATCACTGTGGCTTTAAATTGATAAAAAGGATCCTTTACTATATTATATATGAGACTTGTATACGGAGACCCAAATGACATTAGCATTCCGGTCGGGCGAGACTTAATCAAAGGAAGATGCCTATATTACGCATATATAGAGTGTATATAATTATTATAGAGAATCAGTGGCTCGTTCCACTGGGACCGTTCAGGTCATATCCCTCCACGGTTAAATGTTATATACCTTTACGTCGGTTGATAGTCGACGCTCACGCGCATGTATAGTTAGACTAGAACTGATACAATAACAATATATTAATAACGGTCGCGATAACGGAGGAGTAAGAGGTAGGTAGGTTCTCTCGAGAGATCGCGTTTACAGACAAAATTATTGTAAATTGATATGCGTAACCCATTCGGCGGCCCGAGTATACGGCATCTTGTACACGGCTCTGTATAATTCGATTATTATCGCCGTTATCCGGATTATATTGCTGGGGTCCGCGACGTTTCCAGAGGGCTCTGATATAAGTGATATAACGTGCATTGTACACACACACACACACACACACACACAGCATACATGCTACTCGAGGCACTCGTTTTTGAGATATCGACCAAGACGAGTGCGCAATCAACGATGAATGATGTATAAGTGCATCCCAGATGATATTATTTATTATTGTCACAAAAATTATGCTATTATGTAATTGAATTACAACCGAACAATTTCATTATATTCGTGGTATAGTATGTTAAGTGTAAATATATACTTAAACTTGAATAAGTATTGTTTTTGATAATATTATACGCTATAATTAATATCGATTACCTATGCGTAGGTTTGTGAATTTTATTGAAATATATTGTATGGTATATTATTTATAGGTGTTGGAGCCTTTTCGTATTGTCATTTCTAATTTTCTAAATTATGTATCAAGTATATATTATTTAATATTTATTGGTTTTAATGAATGCAGTACATAGATATTCTTAAAACGTTAATAGCGTTTTTAATATAAATATTTATTTGGTTTTCTCTTACTCAGATACAATATTATAACTATAGTAACTACTAACCAAAAACCAATACACATTTGAGACATATTTATTTTATAAGCATTTATTATAGTTTTCATACTACGAAATACAAATATATGATAAATTATAAGTATACGTAAATATTTCTCGATTCGATAAAATAATCAAAATAAATATTATATATCCTACTTCCGAAACTGAAAAGACGGCGTAACTATATACATTATAATAATGAGATATATAATATAATATACGTTTATTATTATACATACATGTATTAAGAATGTGTTTGTCGGTTGGAGGACTAGAGGCGAGACTCATCTGGTTATTTTTGTATCATAGAAGAAATAATATTTTACCAGTTCATATTTCATAGGAACCTCTGCTGCGGCTCGGATGTATTGACTTGCCACGTACGCTGCAGATTTATAGGGCTCGTTTTACGCTTAAAATAGACGGACATGCACGGGACACGGCAGTGGCTTATAATAGGCCCTCGGTTCAACAGACGGCATTGTTTTACCGACACTGCTACAAAGCTATAGTATATTATATATTCTAATGATAGCAATAGGTGTTCTAGACACCGTGTTGAAATAGATTCCAATCATGTTACAATGACAAAATGTTCTAAGTTTACACGAAACTTGCCGTTCCATACAATGATGTAATTAAAATGTCTTATGTAATTGATATGAATATTTTATAACCACCGACCAGTGGGAGGCATACATTAGTCAAAATTTGAACTTTAAATACTCATAAAAAAACCGTGCATATGGATCTTTAATATTTCTCAACTGCTAAACTGCTATTATAACTAAATAGGGATCTTGTATTACATTTTCAAGCATTTTGACCCAACAAAAAATATTTTATGAACATTTATGAAATTAAAAACTTACATGATAAAATTAACATTCGGTGAATATTCTTCATTAGTCTTAGTTTTTTAAGTGATAGAAAAAAAAATCCGTTATCAATTTACTTTTTTTATGTGTTTTTTTGTATCTATACAACGATGAACTAAAATTCATAATTTGTAAAAAAAATGGCATAGATGAGGATCTATCTCCCATATCTTCCCTCCGTTTACGCACCTAGTTCTATACATTTTACACCTACCTAATTAAATATTTATAAAATTATAATTTACTGTAGGATTTCGAATTAAAAATACAACAATAATAAAAAATAAAAAAATCCTTTAAAATTGCAACCATCATTTTTTTAATTTATTATTTTACGAACGGGCCATTTTTTTCATATTATTTTTTTTTCAATATAATCCGACGTTGCATTCTCTCATGTACCTAATACTACAGTATGAAAAACTATACTATTTTCAACCATATACGTACACATATGTAGACGTAAACATTGAGTATTACCATGTGTTATCCAAACAATAATTAGACACGTTTTATTTATAGTACTAATAATAATACTGTATAATATTATAGTATAATATAGCGTGGCAGACTGGCAAATAAAAAATCGAATGCACGTGTATGGTGTATTATTGTTCAATATCTTACTGTATTACTAGCTGTACATTGTACCTATTCCTATATAATATATGGGATAAAGTGAAAACGATAAGATCCTATTTGGTGTAATATTTTTGCTCGAGATTATACTTCAAAAACGAAAACAGTCATAATAATTTGATGTATCCCGCGGAATAATTTATGCGCATGATAATAATATTTTAAATATTACGTAAAACTGTAGTTGTATCGATTTCTTGCGGACATCCGTTATTGAATTGTATCTAAATTGTAGCGTATGATTGTTGTAGCGTATGATTGTTGTAATATATGTTATAAATTATATAATGATGTATGTTTTGTTATGCGCCACTGTGATCAACAGATTTTCGTGTTAGAAAAATGTGTTTCATTCGAATTGTGCCGTAGAACTGCAGCGGCAGCAGCAGCAGCAGTAGCAGCTATCCGATCGATTCGTCTCGATAATATCATCGCAAAAATAAGTCGGTCGGAGGGTTAACAAGCGAGGGGGGGAGGCGAAAAAAAAGGGCAATTAATCTAAGGGGATGTCTGGTTTTTGTATGTGTACGATTGCAAAGGATTTAAGCGTTAGCCTCCGCAGGATTTAAAAGAACCGGCATGACGGACTCATTAATTCTGGTTGTCAGCGACGCGCCGAAGAAACACTATACCGCAGTCGTTGCAGAATAGTTACAAATCTACTAGTAAATGGCGTATAAATGACTGGCGATTTTTCGAATAAAACTCGTATGTATATGCACACGCACGAGACCGTTAATATCACAGAAGGATCTGTGCATCATAGTATTGTAGTATAATATATATTTGCAAATATGTATACATGTGTAAGCCGACGGCAGACATCGATTTTCCAGACAATTTTTTGAAAACCACTGCAGTAAGTGCAGTATCAGCAGCGCATCGGTCGCGTTCGACTGCATCTTTACGAGCCATAGTTCTCTCTAGGGTCATATATGATAAACATATATATATTACACTCCACCCATGAATGCATTTTGCATATTAACAATTGTTCGCCTGAATTTTTTTATTTAAAATAATTTCACTCGCTGCTGCAGACGATGTCACTGCAGAATATAAATATTGAATGAACATTATATTTATATATATATATTATATGTGTCTGTATGACTACTGTATGCTATTAAACGATGTATACATATTTAATATTTATATAATATATTGTATTTAATGGTGGAAGCATTAAAAAACGATTTTAACTGGCATTTGCAGATTCAATAAATAATATACAGTTTTAAAATATTTTCGATTTGATTGTTAGGCAGGTCGTTGTTGTCAATCGTATTTTTTTCATGTATGTAGGTACACAATACAGGACTCATTTATTTAATCAAAAAGAAAACGTTTGTTACATAATACATAAAAATTACTAAATATATTATAGTTTACTGTTTATTCTTACCTATAATTATTTTGTATTAGCGCATAAAGTGTAAACTTTGAATCACCCCACTGTATTTTTTTTTTTTTTAACAATGTTAATCACTTTTAATGTTTAAGTATAATTCTAATTTATATTGTCATCTACTAAATTCTAATTGTTTCTCGTTCATGCACTATATAAGGGCTGCTGCAGCTGTAATTCGTATGCTCGTTTTCGCGTCAGTACGTTCGGTTGCTATTAAGACCCATAACAACGGTATTACGTTGAACACGATTTGCCCGTATAATGTGTACCATTTATAGGATCGAAGGGACCACTGGGGCGCAAGAGGACGTGCGGGTAGAAAAGTGAAAAGTGAGTCGGTGGACGCGGGAGCAGGAAATCAGTGCGATGGCTGGGGGTGAAAGCATGGGTGGCGAAATAAAACCGCTGCGTTGACCGAAATTTATTGCTGCGTTTTTCAAACCAAAGTTTAGGCACTTAAAAAATATTGAAAAAAAATATAAAACATCCGACCTAAATACAATAAATTAAATAAATTTAAAAAAAAACACTATAGAGGGAAACGGTGGTTCTCGCGGCATAAGTTTACGCAACCAATAAATTAAAAAAATTAAAATTAATTCAGGAGGAGAAAAAACAAAAAGAAAAAAAAACAATGAGCCATTATTGTGAAACGTCGAAACCGTTTTGTCTGTCGCCACCGCTGCCGCCGTTGCTGCAGGCTTTTTGGACGGTTTGGCGGTCGTGTTCGGGCGACCGGACCGGACAAGAACGACGCGAATTGGCGAAAATATATATATATTTATAATATAAAAGGGGTCAACAAACATGAACAGGGACGGTAGTGATGGTGTTTAACGTGTTCGGGCATCGGTTAGTACAACTTTCCGACCCACGTCTGTGGCGTATATAGAGGGCCATGTTATATATATATATATATTATAATATTATTGTGTATATTATGGTCTTTGGGTCCTTCCATTGTGCTTTCGGACGTTTCGCCGAGAATAATTCACACGGTCTCTGCTGCTACTGCTGCTACCGCTCCTATACATGTCATTTACAGTTTTATAAAACAACAAACCGAGGGGTGCAGAGTGAAATTTCATTTAAAGGACGCGGCGATTGAATTACCACGATTGCGCTTCTATAATAATAATAATGGTATATTATACTATATTATGTACATCGTTTTCTTATTATAATTATTGATATTGGAGGTATACCCAAAATGCGACTTCCACTATAGTGTAACTACACTATTAAGACATGCTTTTTGGGCTGTATAATTTTAATTGATAATGTTTATCTACTTGCATTGTAATTATTCGTCAACTAACTTATTATTCTTTTGAAATGCTAATTTGGCTATATCGTAAATATGGTTTACGTATAGAGTATACTTATATGGGCGTAGTTTGGTACAATTGGTACCAACATTTTAAACAATAATTTCGGATAAAATGTAAAAAATGAAAGTAAACACCATGAGGGGGCTACAAAAGTTTCTGGGGGGCCTGTAACCCCCATACATACTACGCTTATGGGTACTTATTCTTAATTGTATAAGAGTTTTAACGAGTTATGATGAACTCAACTACAAGTAAAATATTAAAATATAAATACTAGATACTTTTCCATATTAACTATTTACAGCTATAGGTAGCGTGTTTTGATTTTTTTCCATATTGGCAAATATAATAATAATTATATAAGTAAATAAATATACATCCATTAGGAGGACACACAATACTGTACCTGAAAATAACCATATCATTTGGACTAATAAATTCCTTACGAGTTTAAAGAAATAATAATTAAAACCTAATTGTTGATATTTTGTTGGGCCTGTATATTATATAGGTATTGTGTGGAAGTTTTAGGGGAATAAATAAAAGTAGTTATTGTGGTCGAAGAATTAATATGTTGTCATAATTGTCTATATAGTACCTATTTAAGTTATTACTTATTAAATTGAATAGTTTATCTTTATAAATTAAAAATATTGTATATTGGCCAAATGTTAAATATTTGGGGTATATACTATCTAATAAGATTATATTGGCAAATGACATATATTTACCATCGTTTTTTCTATTTACTTAACGATATTTTGCTTTTATAATAATCTGATAAAAACACATATTTCATCGAATGTCACATAACGTCAATTGTAATATTTTATAGATAAAATATTACTTTTTAGAAGGCTATAATATTGATTACTGAGATATAGAAAAAATACAAAATTATATTTATTTTATATATCTATACTTGCATATTAGCAAAATTAAATTACATGACAATTTGTTAAATTATATTTTTTGGATTCGTTATACTTTATTATACTATATATGTGGCATGCATTAAAGGACATTAAATCATAATGTCAATAGAAATGCCTTTATCTGAAAAAAGCTGAAAATTCTATTGAAAAGAAAAAAAACAGTTAACTCTAGGTTAATTTATATAATAAGACGTAAGTATAAATGAAAAAGTTTTGTATACCTACTTTGCGTATAATTTTTATAATTTTATAGTTAATAGTTAAACTTAAAGAAAACTGTTATCGTCTTTTATATCCAATTTCGAAAAAGCAGTAATGCATGTACCTATATGTATACAAATCCACACACACGATATTACAAGCTAAGAAACTTACTGCATCATACACGACATATCCATAATATAATATGTGGGTGCGATTTCTTTTTCCGTATAATAATAAAAATAAAAATACTCAAAAAGGGGAAAAAACTTATGTTTATCGTGTACGGCGTACGGTCGTAGCGCGCGGGGCCCTTGTCCACGCGTTATTTACATGCCGGATTGCTGGTGTTTCGGGTGGGGGAAGTGTTTCAGGAAATTCGCGAATAAAACCTCATGGCTTAAATCGTCGTTATAAGCGGCCGTGTTTGAAGAGGGCAAGGAAATCTACACACACACACACACACACACACAAATATATATATATATATATATATATACATGGACAATATACGGTGCCCTCGTGCACAGATATACGATTTATGCGCAATCGACGGTCGTCCGCGTTGTACGTTATATATACACACACGCGAGTACCTCCTACGCGATGTCCAAAAGTCTGCGGTACGCGCTCGGACACTCCTTTGCAAACGTCCCTTTGCGTGTAACCCGCGGGGACTCAACTCCTGCCGCCGTCGTTGCTGCGGCCTGTGCCGTTTAATTAATAGGATCGTTTATTACACGTATGTATATACACACCATAGAGTGAGTGGGATAGAGATTGTGAAAGAGAGAAAGAGAGAGAAATTATACAGAGGGTGAGAGAGATATAGAAATAGATAGATATCGATCGACGACCACTATCCCCTCTCTTCCAATACCGTAATATGATAGGCGTTTCCGATGTTAACATACTGCAACGGTTTGTGTATATACAACGCATGCGACTACGGTATATCGTACATCATATTATAGTTATTAGTTACTGTACAATAATTATACGCACTTATTTACAGAAGTAGAGAGACGCGTAGGTAATAAACGTTGGTCAATCTGATCACAATATTCTATCGAATATTTTGGACAATAGGTCGATTTTCTCTCGAAACCATCCAATAGTGTCTGGAAGACAGTGTACGGTGTACGGTTTTAAGCAATGTGTTAGTTTTTTCGTATAGTTACTACTTAAAAATAATATTATATTACTATTTAAACGGGTTTAAGCAAACATGGCATAGTGAGAAATAAAATCCGTAGAAATGTGATAATTTGAAAAGTTTCTCTATATATGTACATATTTACATAATAATAAATTATTATATGTTATTCTATACAACAGTTGTACCTATATAGTTACTGTATAGTCTATATATTATCGCTCGGCCAGAAATCGTCTATTCATTTTGAATGTTATATAGGTAGTGAAATTTAAATTAACTTTACGCGTTAGCTGTAACAGCTCGTGCCGTTTATCTTGTTTTCATTTACCGTCTTTCAGTTTCCAGAACGGTTTATTAGATTTACCTATCAAGAGACACTTGTCACTTCTTATCTAGTTGTTCACATCTCCCGTATTGTGTACGGTTAAACGAAACCGAATTCAATTTAAATTTTAAACCGAAGGTATTGGTGTTAACAATAACGAGCAAATTGTATTACTTTCGTCTGCTTATTGTACGATAGTGTAAATATATTTATACAGTTACATTATATGCATTAGAATTTAAGCACTTTATTCACTATATTGTTCGTGATTATAATATTATTACGTGATATTTACACGTTTGCGCAACAATGCGTGTATAATAATATGTAGATATATCATAATAATATGTACTATGTAATTGCGATTGTGATCAATATAAAAATAAGAAAAATATTTTCCTCCGTATATAATAATAGATTTTATAAGATCAATGGTAGTATCCATATAAAATGTGATGCAAAAAAATCGTGACGTATAATATCATACCTATACAGTATACAACTATCGTTTGTACCTACATTTGTTCGATGGAAAACGAATGCCAGTGCTCAATAAATATATTGAATTTATAGAATTGTTTAATCAAGGGGTGCACGCTAAGTCAGTTTTAGTAGGCGCGTCGGAAAAGAATCTATTAAAAACTCCATTCATAAATAACTATATACATATGTTCTTCAATATACATAAACATTGCAGCGGTAATCGTGCCGCGAAGACTTTATAACCGAGCGGCATTGGTGGTTAAAAATCCCTATGTAAACGCGGCACAGAAATCCTCATCGAAAATCCGGGGTAAAAAAATAAAAAAATACCGGAAAAAAAGATTACGCCGTTTTATCCCTTAATTCGCGTTAGCAAACACGCAGAGTACAGCGGCGGCACCCTTCCTCGCGCGTTCTCCGTCGAGAGTTATACGCGTGACGACGACGCGTATACGTTCCTCTCGATCTTATCTGCTCGGTTCGGAGAAAATGTGCATCGGCGGCGGGAACGGAGAACATAAGAAGAAAAAAAAAATACGAAAAGGCAATCGCATTAATACGCCAAGTACAAACTACTATTTATTACTATTCGGGCGGGCGAGACGCGACCGAGAATGAGACTGCACGTTATATATAAAAATCGTCTGCGCGCACCCACCCTGGGGGCAGTTGTTTATTGCTCTCCGATATAATAATATGTATGTACACTAAAACACGTATGTGTGTGTATGTACGCGCGCGCGTGTGTACGTGCCAACCACGCGGGTCGTTCTCTAGCGAAAATCATATGCAAATGGAATATACGCATCCACTTTTAAATCGGCTGGCGGTGGTCGGAAAGAATATAGATGATACGCGCGCGCACGCCGGCCTCGCGTCTGTACGATAATAATATACGCGTGCGGTTATGATACCCTTTATCTATATATACACGCTATATATAATAAATATAAAACTACCCTCTGTAACTGTTACGCACTCGTCGCCGTGGCTGCCACAGCCCTCCTGCAGACACCCCCCCCCCTGCATTGTGAGTGTTGTCGACCCGCTTCAACCGACAGTCACATCATCACCGCCTCCCCCGCCCCGGCACACAGTCAGTTTTGGACGACATTATTTCATAATAAGTTTAATATTTTATTTACAGTATCGTATATAGTTAGAAAGAATATACTATATCGTATATTTCGGGAGAAATTATGCAAGAAATCATCTACATATTCCAAAAAACGAATGTTTCAAAGTGACTGTTGGGATTTTTAAGACACATTTCCATACTAATTCATCATGCTCGTGCTTAAGTTCCTCGCTCAAGAGCACTAAATTTGAAAATTCACATCATTAAATTGTAAAATTATATATATAATTATTAGGCGAACGAAAAAACCACACAGCTCAAGATATCTATGTAGACTATAGTATAATATAGGTTATGTAATTAAATTTATCCGATTTGTACCTCCACATTGTTATGTCACTAAATAATATTATAAATGAAGAAAGATAATTTGGGATCAATACCTCGGAGTATAATGTTAGGGATTGGCAATCAAAAACTGAACAGAGTTCCAATACGATTTTTAATTTTTTAGATAAAATCTGCTCATCGCATAATTGATTTTTAGTTGATATAATATAACCAGCATTCAGCTATTTGAATGTCACGTTGTGGTTGTTTGGCGCAAGTGTAAAAATATAAATGCATGATTACTTTTTTAAATATTATATTTTTTATTCTGTGTATTTTTAATAAGATTCGAAATATGAACACATACCGATAGAGCATTTTGAGTTAAAAGACGTGTGTTTCATTAATCATCTGTGTCGACGATTTAAATTAAACACAACATAATATTATATACACGCAAAACCCACGCATAAACGACCTGTCGCGTGTGTTAGTTTGTCTGTGTGCGCGCGCGTGTTATTGGATACAAATTTCCAACGTCGAGTGAGACGGACGTTCTCATAATATTATTAATATATATTATATATAGTAGGTATTATTTTAATGATCTCTTTGCAGTGATAATCGACGCCGCTATATTAATTTTTTTATCAAACGGTTCGCAGTATTTTAGACTTTTGCTATTTCAAAAAAAAAAAATAATAATATTTACGTTGTTCATAGAAGTTTACATAATATTCTATAGCATTTGAAAATTTGGACATCCAAGAACAATTATATTTTTAACCAGTGGTGTAATTATAAAAATTTGGGCCAGATGCAAAATACTAAAAACTATGAAAAAATATTCTGGTAATGCCCTTTTCTGCTGTCTATAACCGACAGAACCCTATTAAAACCCTATATGGATATTAGGGCCCCAAGCAACCACATTACCTTTCCTAACCTAACCCATTTAACGTATCATTTAAAATAAAATGTTAATACAATTTATGAACGTTTATCTAAACGTGTACAACTAATTACACAAAATAAACGTATAATTATTGAGCATAGATATATAGATATATAATCTTTAACCAATGGTATAATATTTCGATAAAACTACAATATAATGTTATGTTGAATGTATCGAAATGATATCCCATTTGCGCAGTAAAACTTTTATGAGACTATTATTGTTGAATAATCGCATTTAAGATTACCATGTATATCTTTCAAGGAATAAATAAAAGTTATCATGAAAAAAAATCATATGTATTATAATAAAATTATATTCACATTTCACGCACATGTTTAATTGAAATTGCTTATCAATTTTACGATTTAGGAGCGATGTTACATTTTCATTGTTACAATGTTGAATTTCAATGTTGTATTGTGATAAAAGATCATTGCTACAGCACAGCATAACACTGCATACTTACACATTGCTATTTGATGGATAATATAAATATTATTAAGTCCAACTAAAATTAATCACTATTTTAATAAAAAAAAGTTCAAATATCAAAATATTAGAAAATAAATAGTTTTATAATTTTTACACATAATAAATGTTTCATAAATTAAATTAAAAAATAATTTTAAAATCAAACAACATAAATTGGTATTGATTCATTGGTCAAATCTTCTTCCCGACATAAGTGTTTCGAATTTGGAGAAGGCTGAAAGTCAGTATGAAAGGTTGTTTAAAAAACCTTGAAGTACAAAACATTTTATAGATCCTAACAATAATTTTTAATTACGAAACGAGTATTTTCATTCATTATTATAACTAAATACTGTGAAACTGTACAATATCAATATTTTTAGGTAATAAATATTGCGATTGTATCAGAATATTAGATTGTATATTACACCATTGCTGTTGACGGTCCACCACTGTTCGTCGTCAATCGGAGGAGCCGGTGTATTGTATGGTCATCGGTGACACGCGCGAGTTTTATTTGTGTGTGTGTGTTGAGTGGGTTCATTCGGCAGTCCAAACTAGTCGCCAGGCGCGGACGTTCCTTGACATTTATCGACGATACGCATTTAATTTTTTTCCTCGTTTTTTTTTTTTTGAATTCAAAGTATTATAATATATACCTATAATACAATTTACTCTAAAGCAAGTAGTTTCACGACGACCAAATAAAAAAAATCTTATTGGTGCGCACACACACACACCACACACACACACATACACGATACACCACTACAACTTGACAACCACGCGACCGTCGTATTATATATTATATTAGAGGTATAATATGTTAAACGTTTGCGGGCGCACGCGCATCTTAATTCCCCGGAATAATCATAAAAATAATAATAATACTATATCAGATTATAATATATTCCGGTATATACCATCGTCGTCGCCACCGCCGAAGGTCGAGTAAAATGTTTTTTTTTCGTTTAATTTTTTCTTGTCGCTTTGCACTTTAGAAGTTTGCGCGCGTTTGAAAGGAGATCGCATACGCGTGCGTAGATTGTAGGTGTACCTATATATAATACGCGAGATATTATAGTATGGTCGCCGGACATTCTTCGGACGATCGACCGCGGTATCATGTTACCCGGTCGTCGCACAGTGATCACCGCGGGGGAATGTGGGTGTCCCGTGTAAAACGCACATAATATAATATCTCGCGATGCCTGTGTGTGTGTGTTTTTTATTATTATTATTTTTCTCCTTTTTTTTTTTTACTTTACGAGAGGAGAAAACAAGGTCGACGACCTTATCCCATGTGGCGGTGGTTATGCAATATAGTTCTGATGGATAAGCCTTATTGTAAACCACTGCTGCCGCCGCCACTGATGCTGCTGCTGTAGTCTTACCAGCCGTCGTCGTTTTATAAATAGCGCGCGAGAGCGCTCGCGCGACATCCAGCGGATCGCGCTGCGCGCTGCGCGTGCAGTGCGCGCTCGTTTAATAGTTCGAAAATACCCGACTCCGGTGTCATACGTTCACAAGTGTAGATTATTAGCTGGTACTATATTTGCACCACCTGCGCCCTTAATTGTATTTTGTAAATAACTTTAATGGTCGAATCACATATTATACAATTATTGCCCAGACCAAAACCCCTAAATATCTTGTGTCAAAAGTAATAAAAAAGAACATTTGTTAGTTCCATTGCTATTTGTTCGATCGTCGATGCAGTATGTGATTATAAGCGAATAACTTCGGCAGAGAAAACTATTATTTATAGATTCTTTTTTTTAGTAACACCACAGGATACTTCTTAAATAGTATGAAAAATTAAATAATTGAAAATACTAAAATTCCAAAAATCTAAATTTGCATGAATTTATAGAAAAAATGGGGGTTAGCATGCTTGGGGCGAATCACACAAAAATATAAGTACCTATATACAGTTATACACGCTACACAGTGATGGAAAAGGTATATTTTTTTGTCCAGGGAAAATTCTATAAACCGTGTCCACTATAGAATTGTATGTTCATACTTCAATGATATCGCATTTTTACTTCCATTCCCATTTCCACGGCTGTTGCTCCCAAATTATCGTTAATTAAAACTTATTAATACTTATTTTTACGAATAGGAATATACTGTAGATTTTAATGCAGTCTCGTGTCGTAGGTCTTGAGGAGGATACGTCAAGAAATTACTTCTTTTGCTCATTCTCCCTTTTACGTGTGAACATAACAATATTATTATTATTATAAAATAATATTATAACATTATTGTCATTTGATGAAAAAAAACGCCGTCCATGGGGCGGTGCAGAGAAATTCCGCAGAATCGGTTTACCGGTTGTCGTCTCTAAACTGGTTAGGTCAGATCTCATACAGATTGGAAAATTAGTATTTCGTCGTTGATATTCAAGAATTCGCGCGAGCGAATGAATATACATATACGCGAAAACAGTGCGTACAGGTTCCGGATGGATGAAAAATATTATAAAATAATATATTGTCATATTTAGTTTTGTGTGGCCGTGTAGGTTCACAATATAACGTTTACCTATAAAATTTAATATTATTTCAGTACACGCTACACTTATTATTCGATGTGAATCACACACGTATTACCTCTACACATAAATAAGGAAGGCGGGTTATGTCGCCGTATGGAACGTTTTGACGTATCTGACAGAAAACAAAGATACGTATAATTTAAGTTTAAATTAAATAATAATGTCCATTATTGGGTTTATAATATAATATATATCAATAGCCAATTGTTTTAATACCCACATCCCAATTGATCCCATATAGTTTCAATAATAAGTTGTATAAACTTTTATATGTTTCACTTATAACAAATAGATATCAGTAGACAATAGTTATGTGAGTCGTTAATGTATCATTTATTAATTCTTTCTTTATACATCATTAAATATAAATTATTGGTTGTGTGCAATAATAAATTGTTCTCTTAAATAAATAAACTGATTTTGAAAAATATTGTGCTGTGTAGTTACTTTTTCGGTTAGGCCAGGATGAATATTAAAAAATATTATAAAACCTATTATCATCTTATAGCTAAGAACATTATCTTGTAGATTTTTAAATTTTAATATTATACCCACTCATAACTTGCTTAAAAATTTAAATTTCATAAAAAACCAAAGAAAGAACAAAATATAATTTTGTTAAATTTGATGATCAGGTCAAATATTAAAGCTTACAACTCAAAATTGGAACTGCTGAACCCATATTTGTTGAATTGTAAGTTTTTGTTTAATCACTTACGTACCTTGCATATTTGAGGTGATCCATTATGCTCATCCCCATTTTTTCCTTTATTAAAAAATGTATTCAATTCTAATTTTTAAGTGTTCGCAAGGTCCATAATTTCAAATACTTTATTTTTTACATAATTTAAGGAAACTGCGAAATAAACTTTTATTTCCAAACAAGAATTATTAATTTAATTTTCAAATTGTTATAGTCACCATATTTTCCAAACCTATTATCAATCATCATGGACCTAATATCCTATTTGCTATACATAGTTAAATAACTCAAAATTACTCAATTTGGATGTATCGACCTTTTCAAAATATTTATTTGCTTAACAATTTAGGCAAAAATAGTGATTCTAATTTGAAAAAAAAAGTTGGGACTCATGACAACAGTCCACAAGACATAGCTTAAGTGGTGTAAACAAATTGTATGAATAAGATCATTAAGTATTATATTAAAAAATTCCAAAATCCAAATTTGAATACATTTATTAATAAAGGAAAAAATGGGGGTGAGCATATTTGGGGTGTATCACTCTGTATAATTTTATGTGAGACGATAAAACAATAATGATTATAATAGAATAGTATATAAAAATACTTTTTACACGCACACAACGCCGTTTTGATGTCTGCGCGCCGAGGCGATCGACTCTTTATTTTATAATGTTTACCACGCTCGCAACACATGTGTGGGATATTATACCGATACACACACACACACTTATAATATATGATGTATACATAGGTGTACGTAATATTATTTTCATACGCATCGCACATGGTTAAAGTCGTTGCGATCTGCGCGTGTGTGTTTGTTTTTTTTTTTGATTTTCGACGAGCATATGCGTTTTGTTCGGAGACCGAGTCTAAATAATAACCACCACTACCTCCACCACCGGGACGATAGACCAACAGGACGATGCGCATTGCCGTCGCCGTGATGACAAACCGTCTGCAAACTCTTCCCCTTGTTCGCCCGACAGGTGACAACCCACTTATTATCGATGTCATTTCTTACATAAAATTATTGATGCGTATTATATTATATTGCATTTATATTATTGTTGAGCCACCCGATTTCAGATTCTAAAAAATTATATATAATAATTCGGATATTATCGGCAATGACTTCAGACGTCATCCATGTATGGATGCTATTATCGCTTTGTGCAGTTTGTCATCCTCACCAACGGCATATTTTGTTCTAGAAGTCAATTTTGAATCAAGATTTTTTTGTAAAATTATTATTTTATTAACGATTTACATAATAATGTGTAATAACTATAGTTATAAATTAGTACCATATCCATTTTATTATATACTTATTTACAGTTTCCCTTCTATATAATCGCTTTTCATCGACGTCTCATCTATAATTTAATTGATAATTAAATACATATATTTTGGTCAAAATATCGTCTTTTTAAGGAGATTGGAACTTGGAAGTGATGATTTTCTGTCTTTGTCTAACACACGTTGAACCTAGGAATTAAGATGTGTTTTTATTCCAACATACCGATTAATTTAGTGAAGCGATAAGAATTCTTAAACAGATTTGAATTTCTCGTTAAGTCTACTTGAGATAGACTTCCTCGGATTTTTTGATTTTAACTCTCCAAAAATGTAAATATTTAATTTCCTTTTTTAGTATGATTTTTTATGATTTAATGGGATAATTGATTTTAAAATCAAAAATTGTAGGAAAGTCGATCTCAAGTATAGACATGACGAAAAATTCAAATCTGTTGGAGAATTTTTATCGCTTCTTCAGATCTAACGGTACGTTATTGGAATAAAAACACGTCTAAATCCCTATGTTCCAAGTGTGTTAGACAAAGATAGAATATCACTGCTTCCAATATCCTTAAAATAAGATTTTGTAGCTAATTAAATATTAGATTATGAAGTTCACATTCATTTGTGGACAAAGATTTAGATGGAACACAACGATGGAATGCAACAATGTACAAACAATACAATAATATTAAATATTATATTAATACGTCATGTATATTTTATACTGCCATGTGTCATGTAGAAAATGTTACTAAACTAATTACGATTTGCTCGTAATATTATTAGAGAATATAAATTCAAAATATGTCGTCGACACGATTTCAATATGATGTATAGGTACGTGTTTTTGTCTAACGACATTGTTTTGCCAATAGCACAATGTGCGTTGTTCTCCGGTTGACCCATTATGCGATTTATTTCTCACGGAACTGACAAGTTATTAATAACACAGTCAATAATCGGACTACCAATAAACAGTTAAATGTCAGTAGGCGCGTTCCCATATAAAAAAAAAAAAAAACAAAAACTGGACACAATTAATATAATAACCCGGGAACATATGTACGGTATATTAAAATTCAACTAAATATTTAAGATTTAAAACCGAATCCAACACCGGTGTGAAGTAAATTTTTTTTTAGTTCATGTACAATACTGTATTATTACTTATTAGATTTAAATAATACATTGTTTTGATGAAAATAGGACTTTAAACCTTATACTACCTATTTACTTTATATAACCATGCGTAAATTGTAAATCTACAGATTTGAATTTTTTAATTGTTATTCATTATATTTAATTTATTTAAATTGTAATTATAATAGTAAATTACTAATTTTATATCGGGCTACATGAAAAATGTATTAATTTAATAGTTCAATAAAATTTAATGCACCAATCATGGGCCACTATAAACCATGTTTAATGGATTCTATTGATTTGTTAAATATTTAGTGATTGTTCAAGCAACTCGGCATTAGTCTACATAATATATTAAATTCGTTTGCATTTTTGTATCTTTTTATCCTGAAAAGTAGGTATTAAAATCGAAATAATTTCATTCTATTTCCTTATTTATAATATTATAATATTCCATATCAAGAATGTAAATTAAATACCTATAGCTAGTCTCTGCATGTACTTCTGATAAGGCATAGTTTAGGTTTAGTATACCACAACCAACTATATGTAGCCATGTAGGTAATTGCTTAAAATCCATGTTCGACACTTCGTGAAAATATATAAACGTTTGTAGAAAATATATTTTTTTAAATAAGATTACGTCTAGACTGGATATCCCTTGTCTGAATAACCTAATCTGGTTTTGCTGACCAGAGATATGTAACAAATTTTGGATTTCTATCCAACCTCCTGACTGGTAAAATCGACTTATCAACATTTTTAGCACTCATAACTTCTCACTTTACCCATTGACACGCCCCGTTCCATTCCCAATTTCTCCGGCAAACTATTTCGGTAACTCGCCACTTATACGCACCACAAACCACTTGTTCACTTCTTTTTCACATATATCTGTACATTTGTGTATTCAACCCCATTGTTTTTTTGGGTGTATCCCGTATTTATTATTTACCAATAAAATACACAGAATTTGACGTTTTGCGTGGCGTCCATTATACTTGTGTCATGTATAATATGTAGGTAATATATAATATACCTAGTATTAAATAATATATACAATGGTTATTATGAATTAACGTAAGAATTCTGAATTTCATTAACGGAAGAACTTCTACAGCAGACGAATCACTACAGTAAACAACAGTCTTGTTTGTTTACTGTTGTCGTTGGCCGAAACCCGTTTGAAAATCAAAAAAAAAAATTTGGCAGTTTCTGATTTTAGTGTTTGTGTGCGTACGCATGACGTGCGTATTCTCCAGCACACACACACATCGATATACCATGCCAATTGCATAAGAAGTCTCGGCCAACGGGGTCACGGCGACGACACGACCACGACCACGGTAGTGTGCGCGTTTGGCAGGCTGTAACGGTCTGGTTGGCACCGGGTTCCGGAGGATCTCGGCGTGCGCGATTCCCACTAACCCAGTGCGGTGCGGTGCGAATTGGCAGCACCTCCTGCTACAACCACGTGCTCAAGACTGTTGCTCCGTGATATCCGGGGTCCGATCGTACATGTTCACCAGTCACCACAAACACTTGTATATTTATAATATCTAGTCTAGGTTTAGGGAGGGATTTCGCGTACCTATATAATATAATATGTACTATTATAGAAATGAAGTAGCACCTATGTGAATTGTAACAATAATAATACCTAATAATATTATAATAGAGTAACAGTAACAACGTTGTCACATCGACTTAACTATTTTTTTCTCTTATCCGCAGGATGAATTCCATCCGTTCATAGAGGCGTTGCTGCCTAATGTCAAAGCATTCTCGTACACATGGTTCAACCTGCAGGCCGCTAAACGCAAGTATTTCAAAAAACACGAGAAACGGATGTCGCTCGAAGAGGAGAGACGATGCAAGGAAGAGCTGATGGTGAGTTCATCAACTATATTATAATATATTATATTATACTCGTATGTACATAGTTCACAAATACACATACACACACACACCACACCTGGAACTTATATATATATAATATATACTAAACATACATATAAATATACTATATACATACTGTACGTGCCGCCACCACTACAACGGTTGAACTGCAGGTGGTGGCGGAGGCGTACGCGCAAAAAATAAAAAATAAAATACGAATCACCCGTGTATAAAAAAAAAGCTATAATAATAATAATAATAATAAAAAAGTAAAAATAAAACATTAATATAAACGACGACTCACGTGATGTACGTTTTATCTTTATATTATGCATAATACACACACGCGGCGATTTCGAATGTCCCGCGATGTTGACCTGTTCGATTGCCGAGTGGCGGTGGCATTCAGTTCAAGGTCATATATTATTCTCCCAGCCGCCGAGGAGTGGTCGTTGTCGTGTTGACGGTGCACACACACATACAAAAAACATTTTAATATATACATATATATATAGCACCCATCTTATTATTCCAGACGAAGTTTCGTCTTTCAGATACTTGTCTCGGTCGCGCGTGTGACCATCCCCTCACTACCACCCCTTCTATGTCATATTGCCCCTAAAATACTTGCAAACCTGCAGTGGCTGATATAACGATAAAAACATAATATATTATTATTACGAATGAGCACGTAAAGCTATTAAAGGGGTTTTATTATTTAGGTAGAATAGCGTGTATGGATGGGTGAAAAAAAACATCTTATACAGGTAAGACATCGTATTAGCGAGATAGCTGCGTAGACTGTGCGAGAATTCGAGGTTTTCTCCTTTATAATATACCTTGTATGATTCATAAATAATTTAATAAATAAAAAAAAAATAAAAATACCCCAACAAATCAGTATGTTATACACATTATATATATACATGTACGCATACATCATCTGCTTTTCGATTATGAGTTATAGTCATGATGGTTGTACAGATCATTCTGAGATATTGAATCTATGATAGTCATTTTACTACGTCAAAAATCCTTCCTCCGACGATATAAATCTTCGGACTGGTTTGAAGGATGTCCAGTGGCGTCCGGCGAGCAGTAATAATATTATTGTCATGTGATTAATCGGTACCCCGTCGTTGTAACTATATACATATTTTATATCCTCGCATTATGAACCATGTTTATACCTATGTACGATAACAATCTAAAAGAAAATTCGTCGTCGTGTTTCGATCACGTCAAAAAATCACCGTATTTCGCATTTGCCGGTCGAATGTTTTTATATATTATACATACAAGAAACTTTAATGAGAACCTCTGGTAAATTAAAAGCTGTGGGTGAAATGCACTTCGGTATTATAAATAAAGTTTGGTGGAAATCTACGTTTTCCTTTTATAATGTAGTAAGAAATTATTCAATTTTCATCAAGTGGACATCCAAAACCCGAAAATTTTTCATAATATACCCAATAAAAATTATATTTCCTGCGAATTGTCAAATTTTCGAGATCAAAATCACGTCTTCTGTGTGTGCGTTCACGTACTCATCACGCGTATGCATACTTATTACTTACATTGTATCTTGTAAAATACACCTATCGCTAAGTGTAGCGTGCAGGCACAATTTTTTATGTTTTTCCCGCGAGACGAGCTCTCGCATCCATTGCAAAAACAATAATAATAGTAATAACAACAACAATATTATCTCGTTTTTATTGGACGGGGTAAAAAAAAAAAAACAAAAAAACATCTTCATAAATTAGAACCCACTGACGGTCGTTCGCGTGTGTGCTTCTCGGCGCGCACCGAATCTTTTTTCGTATAATACACACGACACGCGTATTATATTATTATTATGTATATAATATAGCATTGAAACGACGCGACGGCGGCCAACTTGTTCACCTCCGTTGGAGTGCATAATATACCTTCGCTTAGTGTCAACCGGATAACGAATGAGTCGTATGAATAAAATACGAATAAAATAGTGTAATAATAATAATAATAATAATATAATAATAATAATAACGATAATGATAATAATAATAAAAATAAACGACCGAGGTGCGTATAAGAGTACTTGCAATCGTGTGCATACTATATTATTATCATCATAATATATGTGTCGCCTATCGCGATTTCCCGTTTCCTTGTGTTAGTATTACCTGTATGGCATGACCACCGAGTATGAATTCTTTATCCTAATCCTATAGGTCATAATGTACCTAGGTACTACTGCAGAGACACGATATCGGCAAAAACTGTCTAGCAGACGAATCCAGTATCTTATTCTATGCGAAATGCGTCCATAGTTCTATCTGATCTTATAATATAAGACGTGTAATATAGATTTAACATTAGATACAAGAGTGTGTCAGAGCATTGTCAAAGTAATCAAAAACAGTATACTATATTATTAGGAGCGTCATTTGCACGATGGAAGGGTGTGCTTTTAATTTAATCTCTTTAATCTTAATATTTCACAGATTTTTTATTGAATTAGTATTATTTCTAACAGAAATAATGACATTTTTAGTTTCTAGACTTTTGTATTGATACAATTAATAATTTTTTGAGTTCCAAGCTTCCTCACTATTGATATATTTGTTGAATATTTTAAATATTGAATTATCTTCCAAATTACTTACAATGGTTAAACAGGGAAAAAGTTTGAGGGGGGACTATATAGTCACTATAAGTCAATGAGCGTTCCCGAGTTTATACCAAAGTTCTAATTAAACTGTTTTAAGAAACCCACGAGGTCTAAACCTTAATACATTTTTTTCTTTCACATCTTTGTTCATACAAAAGTTAATGTAAGAACAAAATTCCTCCCAAGAAAAATTATGCTACACATATGTTATCCCTGTTCAGTAAAAATAAATTGAAATATATACCAGAAAATCAAAAACAAATGTACCTTTTAAATTTAGTTAAGTTTTAAATTCGAGTAATTCATTAAAAACACATATAAAAATTAATCTGAGTAATAAGTCTAATAAATTATTAAAATTAACCCACGATGTATATTTACCATACTTTTTTTGTTAAACGTCCCCCCGGACTTAGAGACTTAAATTAAAAAGGACGTATAATCTTATCATAAATATGAAGGCGGACTCCGCTATTCTTCTCCCCCCCTCCCCTTCCCCTTTCCACAACGTGTGACGATTAAAATGACTGCCGTGTTGGATAACGCCATATATTAAAACGAACGTATTTTTCACAGAGATCGTCGTTTCTATTGCTCTCTGTTGTTGCGAAATATTGTAGTATTTGTAATTTTGTAAATACTTTAATACAATAATACTTGACACTATTATAATATATATAACTGATACGGAGGATATCTATATACAAAAAAGAACACGTTACTCGACGTTTGTTTCGATGGCGTGGGCATTATATTGTTGCGCGAGTGCATCTCCGTTTCCGCGCGTGCAGGTTAAAAGTTTATGTAGGTACATATTATACCTACTATATAAAACACTTTTCATTTGAACATTGCGAATACGCAATTCTAGATATAACATTGTTATTGTATATTATGATACACTGTCGTGTGATCACGTTATTTACGTCCGATATAAATCGTAAATTTTAACTTAACTCATAATTCGCGTAGGTATATTATAATACTCGCATATTATAAAAATGATTACGCTCACAATATTTCGTGATAGAAATAATGGTATAAAGCATAGTATGCACATGTTTAACACAGCCAGCTGCACGCGCACATCGTGATCAGGAACATATTTGTTTTAGGAAATATGATAACGCAGGGGTGTCTGAGGAGTACATCCCCCAGTGATATTTAATAAAGTAATCCTATTCTTAGGCTAAGAAAGAATTATCTTTAGACATTCTTTAGAACTGTTATTTAAATATTTGAATATGTATAGAATATACATATATACCACCCTATAAATCAGTTATAATTTATTGTGTTTTGATTCACATTTTAAAAATTAGACAACTTCATAAAATACCATATTACATGATATAATATGATATAGTATTCGTAAAAAATTAATTCAGGTTTAGATTTTGAAATCAAATTCTTAAATAAATTATTAAGAACATTTTTAATACACTTCTATCTACAATATCTTAGGCTAATCGAAACCCATCGACGCCTTATAGAAAACGATGGACTTCACTGACATGAACTACAATGTATAATATTATATACGTAAAGGCATGGGTGTAAGAGTGTGGGACTTGGGGGCAAAATACGTTCTCAAAATTATCCATATAACCCTCAAATCAAGTTCTCACTTAGTACATAGTACTATGAAAATTTTATTTTTTCTAAAATTCTGAAATCAAAACGATTAATAATTATTGAAAAAACATTTTAATTTTGCTTTACAGTATTTCTACGTACTTGGCAATTATATCACAGAACAAACAACCATTGTAAATTGTAATGAACCTAGTGGGTTAGCTTCTCGATATGCGTTTGTTTTTCATGCAGCCATGGTCCTGTATTAGTAATTATACATACTACTGTATCCAATAACTGTGACTCATGACTCACGTGTATATATACACGTATCGGGTGCGTGTGTTTCTTTTCGAATTGTCTACACGCCGAAATGAGTTGCGCAAAGAAAGTTGTAAATAATTGTAATACTCTGTGGTCGTTGGTAGGTACGGCCGTGTCGAGTGGCGTACGAAGAAAATGACAACGCGCGAGATGACTGGTGTCCCGGCGGTGTGTCTATTTATGGAAAAAGGTCTTTTATAACTGCACTGCGCGAGCGCGTACGTAAAACTTCTCTGAACTATTACTTTTTACGGCTTTGGGTTGTTTTTAGAACGATTATAATGTCGCGCCGGGCTCGCGGGATGGCGACGGTACGCAGGTCGCAACGCCCGATGGTGCGGCAAAGATCGAAGGTGATAAATATTTACCAAGATTAAAGGGTTCGGACGAGGAAACCAGAACATGGATATTAACCCCTTTTCAAACTTTATTAGTTACTATGTAAAGGTACAGAATATTGTATTACCTATATTTAGCTGAGCGGAGAATTACTATGCATTGCCCACCGCCACTGACGCGATCTACCGCGTGCGTCATTGTGTGTTGCACACTGCGCTGGCTGCTGCCTGCTGCTTGCAGTGGACTGCGAGCTTGATCCCCCGATCCTCATCCGTATATCTGTTTGATAATAATAAATAAATAACTATTATTATTATTTATTAGTTAACACCGTTCGCACTAGTCGAGTGTGAGGCGTCGGCGTCAGACGCCTAAAAATACTATAACAACGTGCGCCTCCGCCACCGCACACAATATAATATATTATTTTTACGTATACGACTAAAAGTGTGCGGCGCACTTGTGCTCGACAACCGGCTATTATTATAATATTCTAATATAATATCATAACACCGACCGAAAGTATGAAAATGTGCAGGCGCTCCGTTATATAGATCAGTGATGATGGTATAATACTTGTGTGTAATGTAGAGACGTAGAGTACTGAGTAGGTAGTGATAAACTGAACAAATCCTCCGAGGTAGGATGAGGTATTGTACATTTTACGCATCATGCAAGTAGACTGTAGGTATAACATATAATAATAATAGTATTTTTTTTTAGATTTCGTCGTTGGTTATTAGCTCTCCTTTAAAGTGTAACATTGGTTTACATAAAATTGTTTTTTTTTTAATTATATCACTTACACAAACAATTTAATATTAAAAATTATGGAATGTTCTACATTGTTTTTATGATTTTAGTTTAATACTGAAACTGTATTGTTTTTGTAGATCGTACCTCACTCCTCAGTCCTCATTAATACCTATGGTGTTTGACATGTTCAGATAGATACTTACTGTGGTATAACTTGAGTATTCCTTTGTTATGTATTTTTGAATTTAACTGTGAGAACAGTGTGGAATGTATAAGTATAAAGTATAAGTACTTGATTGTGTTAGAGGTAAACGTGGTTAGATAACCTGCATATATACTGTATATAACATTATAATATATTAAAATAAATAATAATAATATGAGATCGTTGGTTATTTAATTAGTCCGAAAACACTCGTTAAGATATTTATGATTGTGTCAAATGTGTATTATATTTGTTAGGTATAACGTGTGATAGAGTGTATTTCGTTAAGCACTGCAGATGTTAAGAAAATAATCATAATTATTATACCGAACGCATTCGTTTATAGTTTATACATAAGGGCGTAGAATGTAGACACTAGAAATGGATAAAAACTGCTTTGCTCCAAATGTATAACTTTTTAAGTTAAACCTATTATATAGTTCAATAATAAAGATATATAACACTTATGCATGTTGCCATGTTGGTTCATAAGTAAAGATGTTGAGAGGAAAGGACAGTTTTGAAAAAATCCACTTCTTTGACTAGTTATCTAAATAATGTATTAAACCTTTTTTTTCCATAACTTAAAACAAAGTCAAAATAAAATACACTGCAGGTGACTTTGCACCAAGATTAAAATTATTAGCTTAGTTTAAAATTCAAAATTATTATTGTTGCTATGTTTAAATCTCATGTTACAAATATCACAAATATCAAAATATATATTATATAAGTTATGGCGGAATTTCGGAGCTCCTATACAGTTTCTTATACCTATACTGTATAGAATATACCTATATATAGAATGATTATTTTATCGTGAAACAAGTAATATCTTAGGAAGTTTAAGGTTTTTTTTTAATTTGAACAACACATTATACTTTTTACATTTTTCTATTGTTCAGTGTAATATTTTGTTCTTGCGTTTAAAAACTCCTTGTATTTTCGAAGATACCGCCTGATTAACGATGAAGGAATCCCCCTGTAGCAGCCTATATAATATGATATATACGTGTACATGACTCTCGGAGCGCTTATATTATTACATTATAATATTATGTTGTTTGATTAATCGCCGGACAGACGGACAACAGTTGTTAAATGAAAAATAACCATGTCGCGTTTATTGAAAGTAAAAAAGTGTATATACGTACATATACAGCACGCGTGCTTGTTTTTGTTCCTATGTAATATCAAGTAGGTATATAGGAAGTTGAAATAATATGCTTGGTCGATGTAGTAGTAGTAATGGTGTATCTAGCAATAATAAGAGTCCATGACCTATGGTCGCTCGAGCGCACACACACTTACATTCATACACCACATATGCACATTATTCACTACACCCGTACACCCGTACACACATACACAAACACACGCACGAATAAACACATACTAGTCACATTCGCATATTACAATATTTACTGTCACTATGCATGCGGTGCATTGTGCCCTCGGGCGACCATCCAAGGTCCTGCGGCGGCCGGAGACTTGATGAAATTTTTGTACGGCAATAAATGGTTTTAATGTAAACCGACGAGTGGTTTATTTATACCTAGGTATATTATGTTGTATATACGACGTGTGGCAGACGCCGGCGGAATCGCAGGGCCTATTATTGTATGCCTAAAATGTGTATTGCATTTGTGGTTTTCGTTTTCGACACATATTTACTGCGTTTCCGCGCGTGAGCGTCTCCGGAATTCCGTCCCTACAGATACTGCACAGCAGTTGTTGTCTAGACGGAAAGTATAAATCGCGTCCAGACACATCCCATGCTGCACTTAAATTAATCGCGTGCCGCCGCTGCAGTCGGCGCGGGGGCTGGACCGTCGTGAAAAAAAATACTGATTGAAGCCACGACTTTGTCACGCCCCGAACACTATTGCCGAAGACCGTATAATAAACAACTCTTATCTCGGTCTCTGAACTTTGATTATAATATATATACGTATATGTTTGTTTTACTTGTACACTCATTTATATTGAAATCAATCGAAATCCCATTTAATTTCGATAGTTTAGTCCGTTGCCTTCTGTTCGTCCAAACAAAACCAGCCATACTATTGCATTAAAAGTATATTATTTATTTTTCATAGTCTAAACGCTGTGGTTTTATACGATCATAATTTATTATAATATATAATAATAATCCAATAGAATGATACAAGGTTATAACTATTAAAAGGAAAATGTAATATTTTAACTCGATTTTTTTAATAAAACATTGTCGTTGTGTATAAATATATAGGTACATACACGCTTATATTATAATATATATGTACAGCAATACAACATATAATATATTATATATTTTACCGAACGCACGAGTGTTATATAAAAGTATTTTGCATATAATATCATGCCTATCTGAAGTGTATAAAAAAAATAATGAATTATTCTTATTTTCATCGTGTGTACTATATACATTTATAATAAGCCCATAGACTATGCGTATGTACGCTTAATTTCTTGGATTACCGTGGCGGAGACTGCATTATAATAATTATTATATTATATTATACAGGCCCGTTGAGATCAAATCTCATCCGTTATTCCATATACAACGTATATATAGAAATTATGAGATTTGCATAATTGTCCTGTACGCATTAAATATATGAAAAGGAAACGCGTGGCGCCTTTTAAAATCGTTCCGACACGTCTTAATGTTCCAACACAACTTTTTAACTTCTAACCAGTTTTTTTTATAGTGCCATTATGGTATGGTATATACGTAGGTACCTTGATATCTGAGTAGTACCTATATATACATAATTTACACTATTACCATAATAGACATCCATACACAATACCCACATAATACATATATATATATGTAAGTGCATTTTAATAAGCAAATAAAATTGATTAGGTCCGGTATTTAAAACTGTCTTATATGCGTATATAGATGCGATCCGTTGTATATATTAAATATTATATAATAACAATATTTACTTTCGTTTATAATCGATATAATACTAGCAAACCTAGTACAGTAGTACCTACCTATATTATTATTAATAAATTGCGCCGCGGTGTTGGTTTAACGGTACATACGCTGAAAAAAAAAGTCGAAGTACGAAAGTCATATATTATACTCTTGTACCTACACGTGGAGGCATAATGTATCGGTTGGAGGAGTACAGATTACTAAATAAATACCAATATATTATTATATCGTTATTCAGACGACGTTCGCCCGTTTGATTTTTTCATCAATTTCTATTCTCTTAATTATTTTAATTTCATTCCGCGTTAATTAAAACTTGTTGTTCGCCGCTGCTCCGAGTTTGGACGCGACACGTGATGCTCGCTTTATAATATACGCGTAGCTTAATTAAAAGCCATGTATACGCGATCATGTCTTGTCGAAACAAGGGAAATCCAAACCTCCCGACTTGAGTCCGCCGCCGCCACATTTGCGTCCGCGATTTATGTCCGACCGCGATAAAATGTCGTTCTTCTCTCTCTAAATACACACACACACTAACGACCCTAACTTCGGATTCCGCAGCTCTGGTTATATACCGACCGACGACCGACTCGAGTATGGTGTACGCGAAATGATATATTATACTTATGCGTGTACGACGTTTAACTACGTAAACACACAATCGAGAAATATATATTATATTGTATGTGTGTATCGCAAACGTGCGTGTGTTGAGCAGTAGTATACGAAAGACGCCCGCCTGCAGCTTGTATATTATAAGTAAGTATACACTTGCGGTGCGGTTGGCGACGACGAAATATGGTTACACTTAGAGCCTTGCGCATCATAAGCCAAAACGTAAAAGCGCAACTAATTGTCATCGGAGGGTCGTGTGTCAAACAACCACCCTCGCAATGCGAAACTGAACTGTATCGTGTGTGCAGTACACACACACATACACACACAAATGTATAAATATAGATATGAATAACGTAACGTTTTCGTAAAAAAATAATAAACAAATAAATACAACAAGAATGTTTTATTATATACACATATAATATATACGTTGGTTTTTGTCGTCGCGGGCGGTGCAGGGAAATAACCGTTTTGCGGGTGAAATGACCCAAAGGCGCCTTTACAAACAGCTCGTCTGCGTCTCCTTTCCTATTTCTCTTATTCTTTCACCCCCTACCCCTCCTTCGACGCTCGAAAAACCTCCGAAATTGCTATCGTGCGAGGGACGACTACGACGACACAAGAAATATGCCGCCCCCACCATATCCGCCCTGTATACGACATGTACGTATATATGTATATATTATATGTGTTGTATAAATGCCGTAGAGGAGACACATTCTTTACATATATGTATACGTGCGTAGCGTTTCTCTTATTTATACATCTAGTCTAGTTTTTAATCTTCCCCTTCAACCACTACCTTCACCTCCCCCCCTTCTGCCAAGTCTCACGGGTGTGTCGCATTTGTTTGGATTATATGCATTTTGTTTTTGCGCACTATACACCATCACACTGCATGCGTGTATATATTATATGCAATGTAATTCCCCCTCCCATCATCGCTTACGTCTTCTCGTGTGTGTGTAGGGGCGGTGCGCATTAATACGAGTATATAAGACTGGGATCTCCGCGTATGATTTGAGTGCCCAACGGGCGGGTTCTGTACCACTTAATTTGAAAAACTCGCGGAAATCCGTACAGTCGCGTATATAATAACATAACATTAAGTACTGTCGTTTTGGCAAAATAAATTAAGCTATGTTTTTATAAATTTATTTATCGTCCATAATCTATATCCATATGATTGAATAATGAAACTTATGAATAATTTAAACCATAAGTTTAGCGTTAAATGTCAATGAAATAATAAATACTTTTATTTTTTCATTCATTGATTTATTATTTATAATTTATAATTAGCATGTAAAATATATACAATATTGTTATACATATTTATAAAAACCTTTGGGTCATTTAAATAAAGTCCCAGAGCATTTAAAAGAAAATTAAATTACATTAAGGAATTACATCAAATATATACATAATATTATGAAATGACAGAATAAAATTTTAATTCAAATTTTGAATAAGAAGCCACCTATTAGTAACACTTGACTGCGAAAAATCAACAACAACAATTTAGCATTTAATTTGTTCAGGAAAGTTAAACTTTTATGTTTTTCCCACAAAAAAAATTAATAAAATAGTAAATTATAATTTATGTGAACAGCTTTCAGCATATTATAGTACCTATATTATTGTTGATTTGATTTTTCACTGATGGACTATAATTTAATTTGTTTAATACGTGGTATATTTATTTATTTAAAAAGTATTGGAAGTATTGGATGTTATTCGAAATGCCTATTTTATGAATTAAAAAAAACTAAAAATATAGTATGGGTAATTTATCCCCATAATATAATAATATATTATATACTTTTTATATTTACTTTATTTTATTAGAGAGTTATATAATATACAAAAATGGTAATCTAATTTTAGTATTTAAATTATATTATTGAGATTTATTCGAAAATATTAAAATATTCGGCATGCAGTAATAACAAACCGTCGGAAATAAATAAAATATTTATAGGCTCCTACATGTCCTTCTAAACGAATGCCATCATATTATTATGATGGGTACGAGTTTTGCGATAGGTACTTACAAATATAGGTATTATTGTGTATTATCGTTATGTGCGTAAATCTAATTCATTTGCGAAATGAAATACATTTTAATAATCTGCAACTGACACTCGTAAAGATCAATATTTTGACGACGTGTCGTCAAAATTCGACGTTTCCTTAAAATCGTCGTGTTTTGCACAATGTAACACATTGTCGTATTGGATTTGAATTATTAAAGTATAATATATAGCATTATAGTATATATGTGGCAATTACCTATTAAGTTACTAATGAAAGCGTATAATATTTTATAATATTGCATAATTTATTAGACATAAATGATTATAATAACTTAAAATAACTGCAATTTATTGCAGCGTTGTTGTTGCACTTCGTATCTCGATGCTGCAGGTACCTTTAGATTTTAGGTATCGGTTTGGGTACCGTGTTGTTATAAATATTTTATCGATTAATATCACATGCAATCTGTGACACACTGACGCTGTCTCGAACTTTGACTGTGTGTCGAAAAAAAAACCCGATTCTCTTGAACAGAATTTTATCTCGTCATCTCGCACATAAATATTGTATGAAACATCGACAAATCGAATTTTTATCTCTATGCAGCTGTATAAGGTTTTATAATTATCTCATCTGCAATCGTACAATAAATGAACATTCACGTTCAAACAATTGGCATTCAGTTTTACGTATTCCGTATCCGTGTTAAAAATGTCGAAACGTAAATTAAAAAAAAGTTTTAAAAGATCAATGAAAAGTTAACAAATATCGTTAAATTATTATGACTGTGGTATGTACAAGGGAGGCTGTGTAGTTCTATAGAAAAAGAAAGCTTACGTCGCTTATACTGGCGATACTAACCGACAGATAAAAGCTCAACGTCATCGACCGTTTGAAAAAAATAAAAGTAAATCTTCTTTACATGAAATTCCAAGGAACCATAGAAAATACTTTTCTTAAAAATGTGTAAAAAGGCTTAGAATTTTTTTTTAATAAGTAATAAAGTAGATATATCTTATATCTTATATCTTTAATAATAAGCCTGCACAGTGAGTTTTTATTTTCGACACGTACCTATTTTTTGTAAAAATAATTATTTTACGCATTTTCGACAATTCTTAATTTTTTTTATTCCTCTCCAAGTTTGGGGTATTGAAGTTTTAGATATATTATTATTGCTTTATATTACCTCTCTTTAAGTGTGTTAAACATGCAGTCAGCATTATAGCTGCATTCGGTGTTAATAATATAATATATGTTTAATATAAATTTCCGCGGCTTTAAATATTATATTATTTCTCTCTTTCGAATAATAATATTATAATTTTTCATACTTTGTATTATAATAATTTATTTATTGTATACGTATTATAATATATAGGCAATATAACTATATATCAAATAAATCATCTGGTAATTTTTTTTTTTATTCTAAGCATGAAAAAAACAGAAAACAGTGTACAAACGCTAGTGTATACGGCTATACCATAATATAGTCAAAGCGAACGTGTAAAACATGTAATTTCGATTATAATATATTACCACGCGGCACGGTGTTTATTGGGAAAAAAATTGCATCGCTCGGGAACTACCTGCAGTATAATATACGTTATATTATATTTATACATACCTACACATAGTTAGGTTAGGTATATCGCATACATAATAAAGTACGTCTATTATGTTACATACCAGTTTTTATTTTTTGTAAGTGGGAAATAATGACAATATTAGCGCATAAAACGTAATGGAGTTATCTTGTTACCTACCTATATATACATTTATAATATATAATATAATGACCGACGACAAACAGCGTTTGATCTGCGGGCATATATAATAAACTAATATTATATAGATAGATAGAGAGAGCAAGAGATGAGAACTCGCACAGAGTTCTATTATTATTCTTATAATATAGGTAGTCGCATTATAATAATATAATATTCTCTCCATATATCGTTGTACAATATTATATAAATTATAATATATATATATATATATCCTTTGAATGACAGAGCTACTGAACCTGATATATAATATTATATAATATATGTATATATATATTATATACCTATATAGGTTTATACATATTTGCAGTTCGTTTAGTAAACTGCGCGGTTGCAAATTTTTTTAACACACCTATTGTTGAAAAATGTGGTTGCGTTACATCACATCATATTATTATAAAACGAAGTTTGATATCAGCTGCAATGTACATAATATTATAGTTATATCCTAACCAGGGCATAAAGAAGTTAAAAAATTAAACTTAAGTTAATTTTAACTTTTTAACTTAATACTTTTTTAAATTTAATTTTCATTAACTTAATTTTTAACCTAACTGATTTTTATTGTTTAAACTTAATAAATAACGAGTTACTTTGAATCAAATCCAAGTTTCGTTAGTTTATAAATAATTAAATGATAATTATAATGAAATTATTATTGATGATGCAAATTGCATGAATATTTATTTTTATTGTTTTAAACTATATTACTGACTATTTATAAATTAAATAACTTAACAAAAGTTAATAAGTTAATTGTATGTTTCCATGTACCTTTTAACGTAACTAAGTTAAAAAAAATATTGAAGATTCCTTGTAATTGTATGCTGTCAATTGGCTCTTCCTATATAATAAGATATTATTATCCAAAATTGTATGTATAGGTTTTAATCGACACGATTTTGAATTCAATTATCATTACATTATAGTAAATTCCAAACGTTTTATTGAGAAATCTGTTATTTTTCGGCAATGTACCTATAAACGTGTTTGACAAAACAAGATAGTTCCTGATCGTATACATATCGCTTCATCAGTTCTGTGTTGTGTTTCTATATGTATAACCAAAAACCGGTCGAGTGATTATATTTTTTAAACGGATATTAATAATAATAATAAAATAAAAATCAAAAGTAATAAAAAGTATTTTAATGTGCCATTCAAATGAAAGTGACAATATACTCACATATCAATATATTATGATATATTAATATTAATATATTATATATATTATGTGTAATGTGTTACTAGCAAAGAAGATAATAGGGAATTTTATAAAACGGTAATAATATAGAATTGATCACGTTTTTAAATGTATATAATAATATACTTGAACCATTTTTATACATACGATGTTTCAATATTGCTGTAAGCGACGGTAAATGTCTTTATTATACTATTGTGAAGTTCCAAACTTCTCATAAACAGCGATTTTTAATTTTTAATCTACATCGGAGTACACCGATTTTTATTGTAAAGTTACTATTTAATTTTTCATGAAATTTGAACGACTCAATTCCATATATTGTGTGATCTAGCATATTATTATCTCGTAAACCGTTTATAAAATGTTTGAAGTTATTTTAATTATACTAATCGTTTTACGGAACATAGGAAAATAAACTGTAATTAATAAAAGATGTATAATATATAATATCGGTTATATTGGTACATCGTGAATACAAATAACATTTTAATATACGCACTCACAAATATCGGAGCACTTATATATACCTACTGCAGCATCACGTTCTTCGAAAATACCCTTTGCTTGATTAAAAAAACAAAAACTAAAAACTGATAAATAAACTAGTATTAATTTACACCCTGCGGTATAGTATATATTTTAATTTGTGCCGATTAGTCGATGATAGCGTTCCATGAAATATATGATGGTGTACCCTGGGGTTATACCATCACTAGCTGCTGCAGAGAGTCGTGCATTTTGCTGAAGTCATTATTAGGTTTAAAGTTACAAACTTTTCCCCCGGCTGTGCGCGCGTGTATACACGACTGGCGGTGGTCCAAAATATTTCCAATTGTTTTATATCATTTCGACCAGAATATTATCCTGGAAAGTTGGTTGCTATATGTCATATATGTATATCATACACACACAAAGACAGTCGAAGCTGCAGTTGCGTATAACGCGATTACGCGTGTTTAATCCGCCGGCAACGGTTGGTGGCCAGTAGGGCGAGTATACTGCGAAAGTGCTAAAACTAAAATCAGACACCCGGACAACTGGACAACCGGAAAAGAAAATCGTCGACAGGAAACATGAAATTTTGAATTTTTGTATTCGCAAATCGGTTTTATCGTTTTATTTTTGTAAGCCATACACACAATATTATTCAACTTTTTTTGAAATTTTCTTTTGAATAATTTAAGATACGGCCATGAAATTTAAAAATCGTACTTTACTACCATTTTTTTTTCCACTGTCTGAGATCAAAATCAGTATCTACTTTTGATTTTTATATGACAATCTACATTTATTTTTCATAATCTAAATTAAAAGAAAGACAATTTTACTAAAATGTTGATGGTGGTACCTAAAGACAAATATTAAATATTGGATGAATAGTTTTTATTACCAAGCGTTTTAAGTTTAGTTAAAATTGTAACTGAAGTGGCAAAATAAATGTATTAAATGCGTATTAATAAAACAAAACTTTTTTTATTTAATAAGTATATTTTAAATTTTTTAAATTAAGAAATTATAAATATTGATTGACATTAAAAATCATAATTCTATAGTGGTTTCAATTATTTTTGTTACACCCTGTACGCTAAATAATATATATATTTATACTTTTTAAATACTTTGGGACAGTAATGCTATCTCAGTTTACCAGTTTACCCTCCTTAATGCTAATCCTTCCTCTGCTAATAGTTAGGAAACAGGAAATAATGTACTCTATAATAAAATGCCTTATCGTAAAGTATTATTTTAATTTACATAAAGGTGTAATATTATATAATATAATTATTTGTACCTATTTTGTGATTTTATAGATCCTTTAAAATACTAACAAAAAGGTTCAGTGTAATCTTATGCTTAATAGGTACTATGGGAATTTGTCTGTTGATTCGTCTTCATTTAATTATTCGAAATCTCTCTTTGATAATTAAATATAATATGTACTTATTTAAATAGTTACTTTTTCATTCGTGTGTTGGAATACACATTTGAAAAACATTTTAATAATTTTTTTTTTTGTATCAGCAGATATGTAAATTCGATATTACATAATTATATTATGTAGATCACGTTGATCGGGGCTATAATATATAAATAACACGCAGTCACGCCGACGAAGATATTATTATATTATATACGTCACAGCGCATAGATCGGTATTGGATTTTAAATATTCGAATCGATCCGCACCTTTTTGTCGGACACTTTTATGTATTAATAAATTAAACAATACTCTCCTTGAGCTCCATGTGATGTAGGTTTAAATATATAAATAATTAATACGTGATCATCTAAGCACGGGTCAAGGACTGAGTTTAGGACGTTGAAAATAAAATCCTGCAAAACATACGTTAAACCTACAATAATATTACTGACTTTTATTAATGCTTTTATTGTGCGTATTTATTTAAAAAAAAAAAAAATTATATTATATGACATGATGCAACCAATTGACATTCCAATTTATAATCTATACAAACTATGGTCTCGTTCATAAACCATGTATTAAACGAAAACACAAAATAAATCCGAGATCGTTAACATCACCCGCGTTTGCCCGCAGCAATAAAACGTATATAGCGAGTACCTATAAAATACATGATCCTTTTATTTTGAGATGGGTCTAACTTAATTTTATTCTCAAACGGTTCAAATACGAGCTAGAATCTTATTCAAACTTTTTTCTAATGTTCAAACTGTTAGAAATGTATATAAAAAATTTTTAATGTAATAGAAATAAGGTTAACTTATAGTTGGTAATAGAAATCAACTTTATATGTACAACATTTCACAAAAAAAAATTCAAATTAATCTGTTGTAATTTACGGAAATTTCGAATTTAAAACTACCAATTAGGAAACTGTCTAATAAGAGTTTAAATTCGAACTTTGAACTATTCGAATTTCTTAAAGTTCGAGGTGTTTAAGCGTAAAACTCGTTCCCAATTTTATTACCAAACAGTATTTTTTTATGAAAATGTATATAGGTACTATGTAAAGAAAACTACTGTTTAAAGTGATGAAATAATCGCCGTGGTATTATATTTTATAAATTATTACACCGATGTATTGAATCAAAATTTCTGTATTGCACTTGCGCACGTGTATCATTGTAATCTAAGTGAAAAAAAAAATCGTTAAAATCAAAATCTATTGAAATCTTGAGAATCACACACAATACTGACACGGCGCGCTGCACATCGGTATATATTATTATATTATGTCAACGCGCGTGGAAGGTTGCCGTCCGAGGGCGGAAAGAGAGCAAATAAAAATAAAATGAAACCGTTAAGCCGGTGAAATATATATTTTATCCACGCCGCGGAAAACGTAATAAAAGCAACTTATGAGGGCCCCGATAAGACCGGCGGGCCGCGGCGGTCAAGGAAAACGCGCCGCGGCACCGTTGCCCAATGGTCCGTGCCCGATAATTTAGGTGCTTCGTCGTTTCGGCGGGGTTTGTGTCGCGCGCGCCCGTTACAACGCTCTCTCGTACGCGTTAACGGAAGATATACGGATATTGTGTACCTGCAACTGCAGCATCAGCGCGAGGGGTCGGCGTTAATTATGATCACCGTATCGGGCGACCCGCCGTTTATCGCCGCCGTTTAAGCGCGACCGGGATATGTGCGACCGCACATTACACACACTGCACAGACGGCTGCGCCAAGACTTGTCGCGATTGGCTTACATCTATATTATATTTTATGTCCACGATGCCTATACCGTACATATTATTATATATATAAGGCGATTCTTCGAAAATGCTCACCGCCGGTCTTTCGTCTAATAGACATAATGGATTTTGAAAATGTCGAGCATAATTTGTACCTTTATTCTTGAGGGCCGTATTATATCCAGAGTTTTCTGCACCGTTTAAAGAATAATGTCCGCGGCGATACAAACTTTTTGTTTCAAACCTATTTTACTGTAAATTATGAATGATTTATATGGATGATTGTTTTTGAAATTTTTTATATAGGTATGTATATAAATCAAATTTCGAACCAATAGTTTCCGAGTTAATAAATATATATTACCCTAATAGAGATAATAGTCCTTAAATGTGGTTTTACAAAACTATAAAATTGATGTAATATTTAATAATAATATAGTACTTATTGTAACCAGACAATTTTTATAAAATATAACATTCTGATGGATTAGTTTAATTATAATTACTATTATTTTCAATTAATCATAGACTTCGTACTATCATGGAACTACCCTTAGCATACAAAGTTAAATGCCTTAAAAACTAGTCGTTCAAATTTCAAACGGATATTTTCATCAACATCAAAAAAATATCATCTACTTAATAATTTACAAAAGTGTGATTTTAGTGTGAAATTAAGAAGTTATTACCACCACAGTACAGTCCTTAATTGGTTTACGAATCTAAGTATCTGTGAATTAGATCATAGCCTACTTAAAAAATCAAAAATCAGAAATTAGGTAAATTCATTATTCAAGGAAACATTGGAGGTGTTATAATGCTTGGTGAATCACTCTATAAAATACTTTTCCGCTGGTACCTATTTGTCGATGTGACTTATTCTTCTATAAAAGTTATATATTTTTTGAAAATTAGAATTATAGACATGTAGAATTAATAATTTCGAAAATCCAGATTTGTTCATAATCCAAAACATTTTGATTTTTTTAACTTTAAAATTTGTATTATAGAAATCTGAGAAGGCCTGAATTTTAACACGCTAAAATTGTTCAAGTTTGGTTATTATATAAAAATATAAGCCCGAGGTCGTCTATATTTTGCATGGTTGTGACTTCATATAACGTATTATTTTCAGTATACTTCTAGATTGTAAAGTGAGTAACCTTTTTTTTCTTAAATTCAACTTAAATCCTGCAGAGACATTGTAATAAAAATAATTTGTCTTATTTTGTGAATGTATACAACTATATTGTATAAGGGACGCGTCACAACGTAGCAAAACGTAGCAGATTTACTTTTCTTATAGGACCAACGCTGAGCTGGGGCTCTCCCGGGTTGTTTTTATAGTGTAGTTGACATACTTTACTGTTATCAATATGTTAATTTTATAACACTATACAAGACTATTAAATATATGTTTGTACCAAAGATAAAAATTATGTGGCTAAACAAATCAGTATAGTCAATTTTTCTACTAGCTCAAAATAAGCTGTAAAATGTTTTTTTAATTTTCATTTACAGTATTACTTAACTATTATTATACCATATTATATTATTTACCTTTAGAACACACATATGTTGTTGTCACGCGTATGTGTGCTCTATAGTGAATCATCTCCATATCACATGTTGAGCAGTCTTAAATTATTTTTCTAGTTATATTACACCGTATGTTATTTAGATATGTTTTAAATATGCATTACTCGTTGTAGAATTAATTTATAAAAAAAATTCAACGTACACGCAACGTATAATTTGCGTGTTGAGATTTGATAATAGGATAATTAACCAAGTAACACTCACCTAGAATCTTTAAAATATTGAAAAAAATAGTAAATTTGACATGCTGCAACGCGTATTTAATAATATAATATAACGGGTGGAGATAAGGAAAACAATTTAAAAAAACATTATGCTAAGCGTCTATTTAAATCGGGGCTTAAAATTATTCAAATTTCTCGTATACTGTGTTATAATTATAATGTATTTTTCAAATAATAATATGATTCTATATGTACCTTTGTGTTTAACATATTATAATAATAATGATAGTAATAACACGTTGCGATAAAAATGTTTCTATAATAACAATATAATAATTGTTGTAATTGGTATATTGAATATTCTACACTATAATTTATTATAAAATATATTTACATAGGTAAACATTAACTAGTAATCACTAATACCTAATTACTACATTATTATTAAATCATTGAATATCTACTCTGTACGACTGTGCACTTAATTATAGCTTATGGGATATTACAATATGTTATTAATTGTATTTAAAAAAAATATGAACTGCTGAAGAAAAATTTAAAATTACTTAATAACGTTGATTTGTGAAATACTTTCAATAAATACAAAATGTACATTAAAACAATACAAAAACGTTCACCAACACTTTACAAATCGGGAGGGCCCGATTTAGTTATTACATTGTACGTTAATGAAATTGAAAACTTTGATCGAATAGATACTTCAAAATCTACTGAATTCATCGCCTGTACACTATTATCGTTGTTTATAATATTTCAACAATTATAATAATTATGTACATAATGATACTGATATTACGATGAAAATTTAATTCTACCACGTATATAGTGGTTTTTGGAGGCTAATATAATATTATTATTTACCTATTTATGTACTATATAAGCTTATATGTACGTTATATACCTACAATAAACATATTCATATATAATATGTATATGTGTATATATAATTTATATATGTATATGCAGTGTATGTAAATCGTCACGTATATCTCAACCCATCGTTTTTGAACTGAATAATCGAAAATGATAAGCACGTACGTATAGTGCACCAGTTTCTGTTGATGCTTCGCCAAAATCCGGGTCGGGAAACACGAAATTTAACACGGCGCATGTATAATACCGTTTTGCTCTGCCACAACGGTGAATATTTACCTGTTATAGTGATTTAAATTTTTCTTTTTCTTTTCCTTTGTGCGTGTATAGGTGTGTGCGCACGCGCGTGTTTTTTTGCATCTGGGACGTGTGCAGTTCCACTCTCTCTCTCTATATATATATACATAGGTATATAGTAATTTTCCAAACCAAGTTGTCTAGTTTTCCCATTGCGCTCTCGGGGGCACCAGGGTGGTTTTATGGAGGGAGAAGTGGTGGGCCATAATTCAGGACCACTCGGGTGAAATTCGTCGTGTTTTCTACCTAACATTTTGGCATTGTTTCAGAAAATTAGGTTCGTTTTAACACTTTTCTCATCAGGCAATTTTGTCATCCTTTTTTTTGTTGTTTTGAATACAAAAAAAGGACTTGAATATGAAAAAAACCAATTCACGCCAAAAAAAAAGATGCACAAAACACCAATCCTATTTATTTTAAACGACCCGAAAACACTTAAAGTCGAATCTATAATAACAAATGCTGCAAACGAGCTTATTAAAAAAACAACAAAAAGTTCACACTGCCACTGCAGGTAGTATGTGCGAACCGAAATATGTGAAATTATGAACTTCAAAATAAAGTATATTATTATTTATTTTACAGAATAGTTTCTTGAATTACCGCAGTATATTTAGGATCCATGCACGTATGTTGGTCAAGCAAACCGTACTTGTAAATTCAATACATATAGGACATAGGTATAATATCTATATTAAGAGCTTTATATTATATTGATTACTAACATTCGAACGTTTATTTTAATTTTTTTTTTTGGTGGTTGGTTGGAGGGGGGGGGTTACACCACCCCCACCCCACTGGATATGCTACTTTCAGTCTGTTTATTATGTATTTTACCTATAGTTATAATACTGTTTGTTTCGTTTGTATACAACTAACTTCAGTTATAGCCTACTGCAGGTTATATATTTTGCGATAAAATGCAGCTAAAACAAGTTACTTTTTTACTGACCTAGTTATTAGTTTAAGTTAACTTGATTAATTAAAAGAAGGCTCAACTTATCTTAATTGAAAGTATTTTTATAAAAAAAAAGCAACTTAAATTAAGTTATAATTATAAAAGCTTGTCATATTTATCTTTCATAAAAACTTTATTAAAGCTCGCAGTAAAAAAATATACCATCTATAGTTCTATACGTATACGCGAAAAATAAGGTCCGCAAAGTTGTATTATTACACATGTAGGGTGATTTCAACCCTCTATACAGCCTATTATTTTTACTCCCTGGTCGCGAAGAGGGCTCAAGAACGAAACGTTTCATTTTCTGCAGTAGCACGAGCATATAGTATAGGTATATTATTCATGACTACGATATAAATAATCGTGTGCACCGCGGCGACGAAGATGATCTGAAGAGTACAACGGCTGAATATAACAATTAAAAGAGAGGAGAAAAGTAGATGAAAAAAAAATAATGATAATAATAATAAAATCGCACCCCACTAAATAGCATAATATCGTTAAATTATATTATACACCATTATACTGTTCTTAGTGCCGCGTTATGGGACTAACTGTGTAATATTATGTTTTGCGCGAAGTCCCGGAGATGGCGGCGGTGGCCCGATGGTGCGGCGTGACGGACGAGGACGAGAGCGGGAGCAATATCTTAAAAATAATGACGTCTGAACGGCCGATATTTTATTATTATTATTGTTGTTATTATTATGTACGCAGACGTCGTCTCTATTATAATGTCCACCCATATGTGTATGTTATATTGTGTACACATAATAATAATATGTTTACGCTCACACACTCAGCTACACGAACGAATGCGTTTCCGAATGTTTTCGTCGTATCATATTATTATCATTATAATGGTCACATAATTTTCGGAAACATTATCTCGCGCATAAAACCAACGGTGGCAGGAGCTGGGGGATGATGGTGACGGTGGTGCGGGAGCGATCAATGTAGTGTGCAGAGTTATTAGCCCTCAGCCGGGCTCCGTCGCAGTATGTACATTATTATTATCGTATTATGTATAGAGCGCGAGCCATATAGAGACCGGAACTCTGCCAGGGATCATATACACTATTATATTATACGCACACGCGTATTAATATGGATAATAAAACGAAATAAAATATGTAAACATAATTGTATATAACGAGTATGTTATTATATATTATGAGTACGTGACGGCTGCTGCAGGGTATAAAATGTGCATGCATTTGTCGCGTGTGTGCGTGCGCACGGTGCAGTGCGAATAGGACCCGCGGAAACGTATTATATAATATTGTTATTATATTATATTATATTATATTATATTGTAGCGTATGCAGTTCGCCGCCAAACTTGTGCCAGACGATCGTACAGTGTAATATATTATACTTGATAATATACTCTATAGCTGGACGGCTAATCTGATGACAATAATGTACTGTAGTAATATTGACATATTATGATACAATGTAGCGACGACAGCGATGGCGTTCTTTGGGTTCACCTCTCCGTGGTTTAAATAAAAAAAATTCATCAGCCTGCAAAGTCCGTGCCGAAAGCATTTTATAAATCGATAACGCTGTCAAAATGTCGAATCGAAATGTTCTCTCGAATCGTCGACATTGCGAGTTGTCAGTAGAATGTGGTTTCCCCCATATTTTGTAGACTCCGTCCTATGTAGCACACATTTATACATTATACGTATATGATATTAGTATCATTTCAGTGCGTATATATCATTTTACAAGTACCTATAGCTCTTTATAGTTGTATATGTTAGCGGGGAGGGTAGTAATAATCAAAACTGACGACCCGCGGTCGAATGGGGTCGACGCCACCGTCATCCACCAACCCCTTTTTACATGATATACGTTCTACTTGAATAAGATGAAGCAGATCGACATATTGTTTTATTATATTTGACATCGAAGAAACCTGCAAATTCGTTTTTCATCTAGTTAGTCAAACAGCTTTTGTTAACGGGACTATTTGTTTATGGGAGACTGAAGATGATTGAGTCGGTCGAAGTCTCATAATATACTAGTACAATTATACACATATCCGTTTTATAATAATCGTCACATCAATGTTGATTCTAACGATTTGTATGTATATATATAACGGAGCTAAAGTCAAAACCAATCAAGTTTGCCTAATCATATAATAATAATTCTCGTATATGCGATTTGGTTATCAAACGTAGACACTAGACACTAGTACCTATATAATATATGTTATAAGACATAAGTTGTATATTAACAATAAGTACCAATAGTACTAATATCTTCACTGTACGGTATACAGTATAACTACACACACACACACACACACACACACACACACACACACACACACATGACACATATAATATATATGATGCATAAGATATATTATAGACGCTGGTGTTGCGTGATTCCCACAAACACACAAATAACCGTTTTATAGGTTTGCCAAGAAGTCGCGGATTTCACGATCGAAGGGTGGACGGGCTGCGGTAACGCCACGTATATATAAATATAATTGGAGGTTTCTATTTCGTCGACGCCCGGCAATTGCCGCGGCAAAGCCGAGTGGTTAATAATAATGAATGTGGTTTAGAACGACGGCGGTGGCGGTCACACCTCACGACGACTTCATTAGGTCCTTTTGTATAGCCGTATTCTTCCCCTCAACGGGTCGGTGCCAGATTTCTTTCTCGAACTAATTCCGCGACGAGTTTTCGTCCGCACGTCCAATCCACAATCTCCACCGCCACCTCATCACGCCAAATGGTCGCGGGATGGAGGGAAATTAAAATGAAACGTGCACGGTGCCGCAGAAGTGGATCCTCCTCTCTCCCGCTCGACCGCCGAAGACTCTTTTATTGTATACTTTATTTTTATGACGATCATTGCCGACCTAATCGCGTGTTCCTATATATATATAAATATAACTCAAAGATGTACAAAGCAATGTCGTTTGTAAGCAATTATATATACACGTTGGTACCTCTTATACCTGCTCGTGATGGTGACTTTATTTGTGTTATATATGTACATACTACTATGTCTTATCGCCATTTATGCATATATATACTACTCCACGATTTAGTAAACGCTCGAACGCACCATCGGTGTGGCCAACACAGAATTCGGTGGGTTTTCGTTCTTTTATTGCGTGGTAAAACGCCAATCGATCAGAAAGATTACGATAAAACGTCGATTACGTCGTTATAACTTATATGGGGTACTGAGAAGAAACTTTGAAATAACTGTATTATATAGGTACTATATCGAGCAATAAATACGATACAGACGCACAGGCGCTATACGCGATAACGTTTTAACTTTTAAAGAAACATCGCTTTCTGACGACAAAAAATAAATAAACAACATTAATATACGCAGTCGGGTATATTTTTGAATTCGGTCAAAACAGTTCGAAAAAAATGAATGAAACAAAGGCTTATTGTATAACAGCTAATCGGGGATAATGTGGCATGAATTGTGCATTATAGGTGCGCGTTATTCTCAGTTAATCCAGTGACTTCAAGTCATCATATTATAAGCTATTAAATTCCACTTTATATTTTGCACGTCATGTAATAATAGAGGGTTTACTAAAACTGAAGAGGATCACTACCGCTGTTTTGACCGGAATGATCTTTAGTGGTCTGAGGTGGCGCACTTGAATAAAGTTGTATTTTTTTTTATAAATTATGTATATTTTGCGGTTTCAAACGCAATGAGTTATATAAATAAGATACATCATTTTTTTGTGAGTTATTTATTTTCGAAGCGACTTAATCATCAAAAACTAATGATTCAATTACACAATTACATGTGTAATATAAGTTAAGTCAGTAAACTCGCACTCAAATACTCAATACATATGAATCGTTAAGAAACAATTTAAATGTATATACTATATAGGTACTTTATACGGGTGTATAATATTATTATACTACGAGTATTGACTCAGCACGCACTTAACTACTGTCATCGTGAAAATAAAACGTTATATAATGTAGGTAGTGTTGATTTAAAATTAAAAAAAAACATTTCAGTGTTTATCCTTGCGCAGAAATAAAAATTCCGGTAAATGTAGCAGTGGTTAAACTGGCGTCGGGCGCTTTGCGAAATGTAAATTTCTTCGTTTATATTCACGTCTATAGTGAGAGAGCTTGCACAGTTTCCATACTCCCTGCAGCGGATTACCGGTGTATATATTATATTATATTGTTATATAATGTACTCCATGCAAAACTCATATTATTGTAACGAAGTTATCGAGCGTCGTGCTCGGACCGTCGTAAATCACGCCGCGTGGTACATATAATAATATTACATAGTTTGTAATGGAATTACCGAGTCGCCAGTCACCTAAATAATATAATAAATAAGCGCAGTGAAAAAGTTCTGAAAACCGACGATAGCATTGTTGATCGCGAGAGTGTCGAGCAGAGTTTTCTCGCGATGCACGCAAAAAACATTTACTGCTGCGGGATAAAAGGTCGGGTGCGCGTAATTAATTTTTCGTCCGGAACACTCACACACATACCCACACACCCACTCACCCACACATATATTTATACCGTCGTTATAATTATTGTACGCGTTCCACGCGGGGTGTGTGCACGGTCGGAATATTTATCTCCGCCCGGCGCGACGACGACGACGGCGAGTCTGTTAATCTCTTCCGCGCGCCCGTCCGACTGCAGCACACCAGACACCACCTGCTTCTGTGTGTGTACTAACTAATTAACTTAACTCGATAGTTTGCTGTTAAATTAATTAATTAGCATACACCGATAGTCGTCGTCGTCGTCGTCGTCATTTTGGGTTTTTTTTTTTTGTATATACATATTATAGTATATATAGGTTTATATATTCACACCAGTCGTGGCGGTATAGTATACGCGCACATACAACAACGGTACCATCGAGAAAAGGATGGAGAGGGGTGGGGGCAGTGGCGTTTAAAAAGTTTTTAATTCGATGTAAGAGTAACATAAATAACGGGCGGGCCGAATAAGAGTTTTAAAACGGTTTTAATTACATTAAAAGGGAAAAACCGAAACGCGCGATATCAATTTTCGTTCGTGAAATCCGCGCGCCCGCGCGATAATGGCTGTTAAATAAAATTAAACGGGACCCGACGAAAAAAACACACACAGACGAGAGCGGTTCGATGTTTATTAGCAGACCCTCTCTTGTGTGGCTCCTCGGCGGGTGGGTGTGTAATATATATATATATATATATGTAGAGATTTCGACAAACGGTCGTTGTCGTTGTCGTCGACGACGCCGCCGCTGCTTTGAATAAATTCGATAATTCGATTAAAAACGGGCCCCCGCGTTCGTATAACACAATTTATATCTATTTATACCTATATGTATATAAATATATTTTAACGTGGATATAGGATGCGCTCGGCGACCGTGTCACGAGAGAGATAAAAAGGGTATAAGCGCGCGGCAAGAGTGCGTAAATCAAGGTAACGATGGTGGTGGTGGGCCGAGGGGTTAATCAGTTGAAACATTTTCCGCCCTCCCACGTCGGCAAAGCACGGCATGTCGTACACGTTCGTGGTTTAAATACGCGGATCCGTCGCAATCTTTGTCTCTTTCTCTCTCACTCTCTGTTTGTCTCTCTCTCTCCCTTTCACGCTCTGTTTGTCCGTCCTACCCTACCGGCTACCACCCTCACCCTGATGGTTTATTATACGACATCGTAGTATCGTTCACTACAATACTTATTATATACTCGAAAATCCATGCCGCTGCACTTACATAGATCCAAGTTCCATCATTCGCACTCGTTTAATATTTTATTTTGTATGGACACATCTTATTTATGTTTATACCTAATGTAGTTTTGTTTTCGTAAGTAGCATTAGAGGGTGGACATAGCAATTTTTTTCTTATAAACTATGTATAATGTAATCATTTTAACTTAAATTCCTGCAGTATATTATTAATATAATTTACTAACGATAAATTCTGAGCTGTTGTAAGGCTGCAGGGAATATATTGGTCAGCTGCTGTGCAACAGCTAACAGCATAGCAAAACAATGAAAATACGACTTTGCAACGTTATTTGTCTTAGTTGATATTTCCGTTTTATATATTTGATCTTGTCTTGTTTAAATTGTTTGCTGTAATGTCACGATTTCTGCAGTGGAATGTTCCTGCAGCTATCAATGCTGCAGGTGGTTTTGCATAATGTAGCAAAATGTGTCCCGCTCGTCGTTTCAAGTGGAAATAATTATTGTATATACCTACAAAAAACATTTATGTTAACATTGACAATGAGTAGCTTTTAAAGGAAACAATTTTGATTGTCGTTTTAAAAAAATTATAATTCCAGATGGTCTAAAATATGTTCGCAGATTATCTTTACTTTCTAATATTATGAAGGTATTACATTAACTACATAAAAGCAATTCGCGAATTAGTACGAATAAAAACAATTGAAAAATAAAATAGCAATTTTTGTGTGATTTAAAAAAATAATATAACTGCAATGTTGGATCGCCGATTGCCTTCTTCTCTTTACTGGCCACAATACGAATTTTTATACGCTTGTGGCCCACAGACAATATGTCCTAGGGCCCGCGGAAGAATTATATCAGAAATTATTTTTTCTTATTGTGAATGGAATGAGGTTTTCAATAATTTTTATTTGATTTTTAATGTTACCTTTACTTCTTTTTGCTTAAATTACATTTTGATGATCCTCATTTTAATTGGTGGTCCCTGCAGATACCGGCAATCCGATATAGTATAGTCCATGGTTAGGTCCATTAAACATTTACCATTGTTCATTAAGTCATACCTTTGCGCGTATATCGTTATTTTAATAAGAAATCGTCATCGTAATATCCAATCGATACCATAAATCGTCGATCAAACTTTAGGTTACGCGTATAATAATTCGGTCGCGCGTGTGCCATTTATCACGCTATAATATTACTAACTAGTAATTATTAATTACTATACATATTTTATACAAGAGATATGTAGGGGTGCGTGTATATTTCGTTTATATGGCTGGCCATAATAAATTTTTCCTGCAGCGAATACTGTACATAACTATTGTACATCGATTACCGGTAGTCCCGATATTGCTAAATTTGTGCGCTGCACATAGATGATATACGATATATACCACCTACTCGTATGTGTAATGCATGTATGCGGAATATCTCCAACAGTCGTCATGGAAGTCACATAAATACGGATTAAAATTTACAATAAATTGTTATTCGGCTCCTAATGCTTTTCAATGCAGTACAAACTATACGCATACATGGGAAACAGAGTTGTAAATAATTTAATTGAATGTTTTCAAAACGTTCATGTTATTATTACCTATAGCCATATAGGTACTATTAATGTGGCGTGAATGTGTGTAAATTTAATTTAAAATAATTTCTCATAAAAGAAACGAAATAAATCTATATAAATGTTGATCCACTATTAAAATCAACTTTTTTTTAAGGAATAATTTCAGAGTCTTAACATATTATTGCGATCAATATTTTTACACGCTGGAACAAACACAAGAAGACTCGTTTATCAAGTGCGATGATTATTTCGTTATAACGAGCTGTTTTGTAGGTGCATAATTATTGCATGTATTATATTATACACCGAATAGTCTAAAAATTAGATTAGCCGCAGCTCACATGCGTGTTCACCAAATTTGTCACTATATATTATAGGTAGCACATAAATCAACAGAGTGGCGATGACGTCCTTCGAATTCTCTAGTTTTTATTACTCCTATATTGCAGCTGTAGCTGTATAATAATATATATTTCAATATAATAAAAACACGCGTGATAAGACCGCGAGTAGGTACACCACCCGTGAATTCGCTGCGGAGGTCACTCCTCAGTCACGGGTCGAGCTGGAATTTCGCGCCTGTGTATAGAACGACCGGAGGACGTTGCGAGAAGAAGAAAAAATCATAATATAATAATATAGGTATGAAGGTAAAAAACCGTACCCGCGTGCTTCAGCATTTGATTTCGTGATTATGGAAAAATATGCAATATGAAAAAACCGACGTGTTTAAAAATGAAAATAAATTATACTTGTCGTTGTATTTATACAATTTATTATTGGAGTAGGAAAAAAAACGGTGATTTGCATATCCGTTTTCGTTCCCGCGTGGATCGTCGGTGTACATATTTATATTTATAGTCGGGTTTAATTTAATATTATCGTGTATAACGCGTACGTATAAACTCTGTCAAAACCGCTTCGGCGACGACCACTTCAAAGGGGTGGCATGTGTGGGGTGGGAGTGTCGTTATACATTATATACCCTTAGCGCGTGATGTGAGTACTAAATAGTTTATCTACAAGTCTTCCTTCATTGGCTCTATTCCTGATATTATTGTAATCGGCATTCTCGATTCTATAATAAATTTATATTTTTACATTTAAATATAACTATCCCCTCGGTAGTGTAATAGGTAGTCTAATAGCTTGTTCAATCTATGATTTTTCCGTTACAACAATTTAAATTATTTTTTTACAACGATACTTATGATAATATACTTTACGAGGTTGTTGTTTTGGTATATTATGTAAAATGTTTAATGTATATTAAGAGACAGAAAGAACAGAGACTTCTTATTGTAATTGGAATGTGCTTGTTTGTTTTTTGGTGGATCTGTAATATAAGGTGGGTGACAATCTAAGTAGGCTTTATGTTGATATACCTAAAGATATAAAGCAGATATATAGCCAGTGTTAATTGTGTTGCTCCTCAATAAACTAAAAAAAAACCATAGTACGCTACACGATATTAATTTTTTACAAGGAAAATCTATGAATCATAAATATGTTTATGTTAATAAATAACAAAATCGTCTATTTTTCAATATCAGCTAGAAAAAAAATCTGATAGAAAAATAAAATATCTGTACCTACCCAGCCCAAAAACATATATACATATTAAAACGACAATAACTGACCTTAGCGTTTTTTATACGGTTTTTACTTTTTATCGTTATTTAAAGAATAAGATAGCCTTTAAGTCGTCTATACGACTGGACTGACCTCACTCATGCTCCTGGAAAACTGAGCCGTATAATCATGGCGCTATCTGTTTGGTTTTTGCAGAGATATAATTTTTATAAAGTCTAAAGTCACGATCAAAACTGTCTAAAGATTTATAAAATAAAATAATAAGTGTAAAAAAATAACAAATAACTTTGTTTTGAACTGGAAAACGAATAAGTGTGGTTATTCAATACTACAGAAGAGACTGTTTATCGTGTGTGTGGTGTAAAATCCCTAAAATACTATACCTACTCATTTTAAGAAATATTGAAGCATAAAATATTTTAAAATTTAATTAAATTTAATTAAATATAGTGAACAAATCTATAATATACAAATGATTTTCAGCGGATAAAAGTACACTACCTATATCACAAACAATCCAAATCAGATAAATTATAGTATTTCCTAGATAGAAGCAAAACTAAGGCATTATTTAATTTCAAATTGAATATATTAAATTTCATAGGTATAATTTATTTATTCATGTATATTTTAGATTATTTAAGAGAACACGTCTAGTTGTTTGAGTGATAATTGTTGTATATTATGCCAAGATTACTTTCTGCTTAAATAGTTAAATGTTTCATATTCGTAATAATAGGCCAACGAAGTAAATGAGCTGAGGCAGCACTTTGTAAAATAATATTTAAGGACGTATAAAATATATGGTACATGTGTCTGTAGTCTGTACTTCATTTACGTGGTTGTATGATCTGGCAGTGGCGTAGCCAGGATTTCTAAAGGGAGGAGGGAGGCAATAAAACTTTTTTATAAAAATTTCCAACTTGGACGGATTGTACTATCACCTTGTACCTATTTTTTATTTATAGTTTATGGACAATTTTATTATTGATTTTATATTAGTATTTCCATTGGACATACTAATATAAAATCAATAATAAAAAAAAAATTCGGCTACTGTGATTTGGTATAGTATTCTAAAAACATTAATTAAGCGTCGTTTGAGATGAGTTTTTTTGTTGCGTGTTTGTTATATTTATACTCGTTTATAAGACTAACACTACACTGTGTGGTGTTTGCGGTCAGAAGGTTCAATTCAGAGGATGTCGTGAGGCACAATTAATGACTTTGTGCCTTGTCAAAATAAAATAGTATGCTGACGCGCGACGGCTACTTCAATATCTCAATTAGCTTGAAGTTACAATAGAAGTTAAAGTTAAATCATTTAAAGTTAAAAATCGTGATGGAGGTGTTTTTCGTGAGAAAAATTAATTTTACTTATATAACTAACCGACTTGTATAGTTTGCGCGTGGTTTATCAATGCGTTTTTTCGTGCAACACACTTGGCCAAACATATGAAATATGAAAACATTTAGTTGAATATGAACACGATTCGCTCGCTCCAATTTCCGGTTTTTTGTTTTTTCTTCGTTGTCTTCTTAATCTTCTCAGTTTTCTGCACCTAGTGGGCACACGTCCAGGCCAAGTCGAGTTTGCCGACTGATATACTTTCACTGTATTATTTTTTTTATTCAAACGCGATATTACTAAATAATATTATCATATAATATCGTGCGATGATATCACGGAATGAAAATACGTTTATGATATTTATAGAATTTGTGCATCTACCATGCAGTTTTTATTTTCTCGGCAGAGGAGCAGGTATAATTTTTATTTATATCTATTACTTATATTATTACCTACGTTCGTCTATAATACGACTGTTGAATGTGAATGCCGACTTTGAAGTGTGGTCAATTTGTACATAATATTATAATTTTAATAAAGAGATTCGATATGCAAATTATAGTACATACTTGAGAAGTATTCCGCATACTTTTAAATACAATTTTATACGTTTTCTCAAAATTACTAGCAAAACATACCGATATTTTGAATTATTTAATGATCGTCGTAAAATACTAACGAAATGTTAACAATTGAGTAAACTGCTAAAGTGTAATAACAAAAAGTTGAATGGTGTTTATTGTTTTTTGGCTTTTTGTTTTCTGTAGTGCCTTTACAGATATCTTAATTTTGAATGAGCGTATAGTTAAATGAACCAGACTATTTTTATGTGTTGAATGTATTTTAAGAATATTCAGAATACTTTGATGAATACTATTATCTGGTGAATTTTTCCCAAACTTTAAAACCTACCCTATTATGAGTATAGAGTGGTACAATAATATAATTATATGACGGGTGGCAGTTATAACCTATTCGATTTGGAGGGCCGGAATAAACCGAACTGACAAACGATGGATTCGATGGGACTGGTGGGGTGGTGAGCGGGTGGCTCTCAACGAGAAAAAAGGATTTGTCGAGTCATTATTAAGATAAAAGAAAATTCCCAAAAAAAAAAAACAAAAGTGTGAAGCGCGGCGAGCGCTGTATTGTTCTTGCAGATTTGTTGTTTCCTGTAATCCCCGTCCCATTCCCAATGACTTATTATATTTACCATAGCGATTCTCCTGATATAAATATACAGATAACCATCCTACTGCAGCGCGGGCGTATATATTTCGTTGTTGCTCGCTCGCGAAATTGCATTTTAATTATATATTAGTGCCTGAAATCGCCATTCTTTTGTACGCCTTTTAGCTGTTATTTAACGACTTTTATTTTTATTAAAAGAAAAAAAAAGTAAGAAAGAAAGAGACAAGGAAAAAATAAAGAAAGAACTTTTTACCCTTCTTTACAAAACACCCCGCCGGGAGCGCGTCGCGGTGGCGTGTGCTGGGGTCGTTGTTTTATATTTTTTTTCTCCTCGATATATGTATATATATATTCAACCACTACAGTTTTTTATATATATATATATATTTCGCCATCCACTTTTCACGCAATTAACTTAACAGTCGAACGACTGGTGCTTTACTTTTCTGGAACATCTTCTCCGCACGCGCTCAAATAATTTATCGCTCCTTGTAAAACTCGAAGAAGCAAAAAAAATACGAAAAATGCTCTGAACTGGGGCCGGGCAGCAGTGCGTACATAAATAAAAAGCATATTTCTCGGGATCTGTTTTCGATGCGAATTTCCAATTGGCGCACCACGTGGTCGCGTACCATAATAATTAGAGAAATAAGACGATGGTAAAAGCTGTTGTGGAAATTGTTATACGTGACGAGTGATCAAAGTGTCTATATAAGAGGATATATATGTGTATTAGAGAACCGTTTATTTTATTGTCCATTACGGTAAGTATATATTATATACAATTTACAAGAACCCATTAGTTATCTTAATTTTAATATTAAAGTTAATTTACATTATAACAAAATTAATGTTTAGGAGTAAATCAGGTGCTAATTATCTTTGTTTGGCCACCGCTGATTTTAAAAGTACTACATTTTAAAGATACCTACTCATAATTCGCTCTAAAATGAAAATCAACGAGAGAACATAGATAAAATGTTCTTACCTACATTTAATGTTAATACAAGGCAACTTTGTAAATTTCGGCTCTCTCTAGAAGTGTTGAATTGCTGAGGTCTCTCTAGCTTACTCTCCCGTTTTTGTGATAATGCGTTTATTATATACATTAATATACAAACCTAGATGACTATATGACATACTATAATGAGCAGTATTAAAATCGGTTTTTAAATATTTGTTCACGCTTTAGCAATTGCAGGCATCGAACAGAGATTAATAATTAAATATTACTCGTTACATAATATGCGCACGGCCGTGGTACATATATTATGCACGTAACTGTAGAAACGCGCTCGACTTTGATTGAAACAACAAAACTGATAATACCTAATAATAAAAAAAAGGAACTGTTTTTACAATTATTTAGAATATTGTTGCGGCTGAAACCGGTTAGGTTTGCACCTCATCGACTTGTGTATTATACGCTTACCTACCTCCTTGTGCTGTCGTACGCCGTTCGCAACTTGCACGTGTACACACACATGTCGAGTACTATATTCTATTATACATAGTGACCTTCGATAAAGTCGAAATGCAATATTTATACACATTTTATCCACACACGTAGGTCGTAAATTAGTATTAGCGTCTCCGCTATAGCAGTGTATATAATATTATGTTTGTATGTATATGTGTGTGTGTGTGTGGAGCATATCGACCACGCCTTCAGTGGATGGATTTCTGCATAAGCCGCACACACTATGTACATAGATATTACCTATAGATATTATAATAATACCAACACGACTTTTGAACTTTGACGATGTCATTGTGAGGTATATATTTATAAAATATTATAGCCAAAGCACCTTTACATGAAAAATATAAGTTTTTATATTGCGTTCAATTTGCAGCCCTAATATTACTATGAGCATAACGACACCTATTTATTTAGGTATAACTTATAGTCTATAGATCAGCTGTCTTCTATTTTTTAGTTGTACAATACAGTATTTAGTACTTATCTATACATAATATTATACATTTAAACATATTAATATATTAGATTACTATTGGTTATTACGCATAAATAAAAATGCATCAAACGGCAAAAACGTATTTATAATATAAAATACCTAAATAAAAAATATAAGTATCTGTACTGTAACTGAAAAAAACTTAATTTTATAATATGTTCGAATGTAAATGATGTAGGTACATTTCTGATGGGTGCTTTTCTACTACAGGACATTATTATAATAAGTATTTAAGTATGTAATAATTATAATTCTACAACATATGATATTTCTATAACTCAACATTCTATAAAACGTGTTCTGATACCGTACAAAGTAAGTGTGTAAATCAGCGCTGAATAAAATTAAGCTTTAACTGAATGTGATATTGTTAAATCCAATAGTATATACATAAAAAAAATATTTTCCACCAGTAACGAAGCCTTAACTTTTATCATACATTTAATATTATATTGTAACATAATTATAATATTTATTATTTGTTACGATGTTGTGCCAATATAATATATTATATTATTACGTATGATATTATTGCGCAGGTCAGAGACGCTTTTAGCGAAAACCGTTGGCATATCTACTATCATATAATTTATTAATATAATATATATTATGTACACATATATAGAGGTATATAATATTATAATATACGTTCATTTATTATTTTTTTTTTCTTTGAACACGATTTTCGAATTAATATCGAGAAACTGTTAAGTTATTTACGCGCGTACGTTATACGCTGCACATATACGATTATATCTCACGACGAATATACGTATATTCAGACGACAGCGAAAGAGTGAGAGAGAGAGAGCCCGGATGTCAAAGACGTTGCATATTTATTTAAAACGATCAGATTATGTGTATAGATATAATATATATATGCTCGCGTCGGGCGTATATGAATCCATTTTTGTACCGTCACGAATCATTATTATTATTATATTATTATTATTATTATTATTATTATTATTATATTGCGCACGTATGTATGCAATTATTTCATTTTTACACACTATTGTGACGTTTTGTGCATAATATTTATGCGCTTCGATGTGAAGATTGTAATATTATTATAATCTATACTGCACGCTTGTCGCGTATTATGAGATGGCAACGACTTCAACGACGATGTTGATAATGTTAATAATAAATGGTAATAATAACGAGAGCTTTCTCGGTGGAGGGATTTATTATTATTATTGTAACGATACGCGCGACGACCTGTCTGCGTATAGGTATAATAACAATATGATGATAAATAAACCAGCGTATATTGTATTATATTTATATGAGACGTAAGCATTGTACATGTAAAAATATGAAATCGTCCTCCGAAAACAAAACCCACGCGACCTATGTTTTACCACGCGTACACGACGTTTGGGTTTATATTATAAGGTGTACACCTATATTATGCACGCGTTTTCGATTAAATTTATTTTTCCGTTGCATTTATTGTGCATCTTCTGCGTGTTTATAAATAATATATATATATATAATATAGGTCCCCACCTCTCAACATATATCCACCGCTTGCATATTATGCTTATACTTATATACTAGCAGAAGTATAATTATGGTTGCCGTCGGAACACCTAAGTCGACGTCACAATAATAATAATACTATCAGAGGAGAATGTATATATTATTATGATGTATATTATATATTATAATATAGTAGCGTATTTTTATTTATTTATTTATTATTACACACGGGCGCCATATGATGTGTACCTATACCTGCAGGCTTGTAGCGTGGTTTGTTATGTGCGCACCTATAACCAGCGTTGACCTTAAGCCATTTTACATACACATCTGCAACGGTGGCGCCAAGTCGTGGTACTTACCTGCGTATATATATAATATGTTATTTATGAAATTTTTTTTACATATTTTGTACTTATCTCTTGTCGTGCAACTTGCATTGCTAGAATTACTTTGGTAAATCAACATCGTGGCAAACATTCGTTATATTTATCTATTTTATATTTTCATGTCAATGTGCAACATCGCTATCTATATTATTTTCTAAATATTTATGAACTTGCTTGCCGCGAAAACTGTTGAACGTTCGTAACTGTGCAGTTGATACTTGGTTATTAGACGACAAATAAATACATATATACTACCATTGAGTATATTATATATACAACATATACTCAATGATATTACGCTATGTGTCTGATATATGATATATATAACATATATATCGGATTTACTTAAAAGAGCAAGAAAAGTAACATTTTGATTTATTTACTAATTTTCAAGTTATATATATATGTACACGCTGTATAAGTTTAAGTTTCATATGAATCACTTTTACCTTTGAACATTTTTATATTATCTTATAACTAGTTCTAACACTACATACCTGTTATCGATATAGTCTATGAAAAACAATTGGTATTTACAATTTTAACCCAATTTTAAATTATTTCTATGCACTACTCGACATTATAATATTATTATTTACCTAAAATCGCGAGAAACATACGCGTCATTATAGTGTAAAAATACTCGTCTAGTCTGCTTACAGTTAAACGCACTCTATATATTCGATCGTTGTGAAATTCAGCCGAAAACGATCCTGCATGGCGGCGTAACATATTATGTACCGACGTAAATCAAGTGTTTATATTTATGTACGTAACTGCAGAGCTCAAATACAGGAGTTAGCTCACGGTCACGTATATATTGGGTAGGTATATACTATATACATTCGACTTTCGAGTATACTTATAGAGAGAGAAATATAATGTGAATTTGGGAATATAGTGGGTTTAAGTGTGGCCTCCCGGCGCTTTTTACTTAACCTCTGGCACCGCTGGGAAAAGCCAAAAATCGCGACGGTCAGACATCTCTGTTACACACAGGTCTCTATATATCCACCACGCAGTGTACACGGAAGGTCATAAATCGTGTACACCCGCTACAAGATGAATGTGTGTATAATGCGCGTATGTATATATATATATATTTAGTGGGGTAGTACCTATAGATAGCTTAGGGTCGTTCGTTTAAGGTCTGCGTTTGGTGCCCAGAATCGATCTCTCACGGGACCAATTGACGAAGACGATTCGGGGAAAAAGTGAAAAATCGCTGGGCGTATGCTGTACAGAAATATATTATACACCATCGATAAAACAACAGCAGTATACGCAGTATAGAAATATATTGTACGACGTGATATTATATCCGGACATTATACGCGCACGCGCCGAGTTATATAGTCGGGATATTAAGATAATATATATTATGTGATATATATATATATATTAGGACAGCTGCGATATAATAATTGTGTAAAACGTAGGTAAAACATGATAATTTTATATGTAAGTACGTCGTGGTCAAAGATGATGTTTGAACGATAACGCCATTGGTGATAAAACAAGCTAATCTTATGCTGGTGAATGTTGTTGAATAGAATCGAAATTCTTTAACTAGGTATATCTAGGGTTATTTATATTTTTGACCACGGTCAAGAACGAAACTTATTATTACAAATTTTCGGTGGACTTATCGTTGGCAGAAGGTTAACTGTTTGAAATTCTGTACTCCCTTACCCCTTCGATAATAATATATTACAATTAAATTAAATAATATGTACGTATAGTTCCTAAGTACTAACAAAATTCTTACAATTTAATATCTTTAGGGTATCAGTACCTATTACCGTATGCGTTAAGGCTGTGGATCACCTATTCACCTAGTATTTATTATTTTTTTGGCCATTAAATGGCATATGCGTTTATATATTTCCCGATTCCTGTGATTTCGTATTTGAATGGATGTATGAATTTCTTAGATTTTTTCTTAGTTATGCAGGAATAATGTATTAATTTTTTTATTTGGTGGGTCTTTAAAATAAATAAATTAAAAAAGAACATAAAATCTTATTAGGTATAGGTAGTACACGAGTAACGTTATCCGTTAGATATCATTTATAGGTACTTTATGAATATTATACGAGTATATTACAGTAATTACCACTGGCCACTTGTTGTAATCGCTTGACGTTTATGGATAGGTCAAAACTAATAATAACACAGATCAACTTTAAAACGCTGATCAGAGAATTTAATTTTTAAAAACTATAAAATACACCGTGGTTAATAGAAAAATATAGTCATATTATTCTTATTGTAATTTGATGAGAACAGTGATAACGTCATCATAAAATCATATATATGATTATATTATGTATTATTATGTACAAATATTAGATGAGTGGACGACCGTTGGTCACTCGGTTAGGTTCCCCTCCTGCGCCACACCAACAGAAATCACCACCGGCGAAAAACGGGGAATTGCCAGGCGACTATGCGAATAGTGGGTTGTTAGGGATTATATTATTATTATTATAGTATCGCATTGATGTAGTATACATACAATGATAAAGAAAATATTGTGTAAACCGTCGACGACGCGCATTTCCACGGCGCTTGTCGGAGAAAATTGTACAAAAATAAAAAGAGGGAAAAATCACGTCGTCCGAATCGAATAACAACAATTCTAAACTATAATATAATATACCGTCGTAGGCTTACAAGTAAAAATATGTACATTGCTAATTTAATAATAAAATGACGTCGAGTGGCCGGTCGGGCGTGCCGAGTGAATAACAAATGCGTGCCGGGTCAGCTTTCTTTTTTCGTGTCCCGCGCGCAAAACGTTTCGTTTACCGTCGACGGATCCCTTTTTTTCGACCAGACGACTCGTCGGCGGAGCGCATTCACACATAATATATAGATATTATATACATGTATATGACCCGGACGGTTGTTTGTTCGTTTTGTTTTTTTTTTTAGGTCTTTTGTACCACACAAATTCGTTTATCCTCTTTTTATTATTATATTATCAATTCCTGGGGGGGAAACGCGCGTAATGCTATATATAAACATAAATCGCGCTGCGCTTGTGGCCCGTTCGTCGTTTAACCACGATTTGACATTTCGTCCCCGGCCCGCCGACATTTACGATATTGCGTCCTCGGTAATTACTCCGATTACACCCGACCAAAAAGGTTAATTTAAATACCAAAATGCAAACCGTCGTGGAACGCCGCAGACCGCAGTGGCTAAATCCGTATGCGTCGTAGCTATATGTAGTACCTACGAAAAACAGATATCGATGGTCATAATATTATTATTACTTAGTAGTCGTATACGAATTTACAGTGTGAGCGTCCACTGCTAAACCTGTACGTTTGACTGAAAAGTCTGCAATGCCGACACCGTGTAAACGCCATACGCAACAAATATAATTATCACATTATCATCGATTTCTAAATGCCATCAGCGGTTGTTATATTTTGTACTTTCTTATACATATAGGTTCAAAAATTTTTTATGTACTACCTCATTAAAAGAAATTGAAATTAGTAATTATCTCAATATAAAGTTTTTAATTGGCCACAGAAAGGACAAAATACAAAAAATTAAAAAATACTTAAATCATGTCATTTGACGTTTGTATAAAACAAATTTAATAATCATATTATTCAGTTTGGTAAGATGAAAATAATTAATACGACGTTCCAAAAAATACATATTACATTATATTACACTATTTTATTGTTATGTATGAAATCATAACCCCATTTAAATTTGTTCAGGGAGGCCCTTTTATATTATTGTTATTGTTTTTTAAGGGTTTTGTTTTATACCTCAAACAATTCGTAAATTGTTTGGTTTTTAAAGCTTTTTATACGTAGTGGTGGTGTGACGTGTTCGTGAGTTTGTAGGGGTATGATTGTTTTTATTTTCAACCCCACTCCCCTCACAAAAAACCCGGCGGCGCCCACGACTTAACCGAACAAGGCATCCCTAATTTGTTAGACATCCGTCAAGATACCAATCCCGAGAGGGGTTATATATACTGTGTACATTAAGGTACCTGACAACAATTTGGTCTAATAGCCGGATGATATAAAAGGGTGTGTAAGTTTTGCTCCCTCTTTGTGGACTTAGCCGCCACAAAATCACTCGTGAAATCAGTTGTTCGACGTGTCATTTATAATTCCACAACCGCCGTCATGTTATCTCAATACCCGCGCACTTATCGTGTCACAGTGTTGTGTTATAAAAACTTTTCATTCTTTTAATAGGTTACTGTTGGTTAGAAAATATAATAGAATATTTTATACAGACTGCAAGTTTAATGTCTTGCAATGTATCCTTCCTCTCAGATACTCCATAATTACATAAGTTATAAGTACATAACTATTATACTCGTTTGTGGAAATCTCTATTATAAGTTCTAAGCGAGGTAACAATAAGTTACGATGTATGAGCTATATATTTAGCGGAACATTTTTTTGTGGATTGTAAAATTAGTTTTACGCAGCAATGCAGCACGTATAGAGCCACCACTGCAGTGATCGGACGCTTTTCTTATCACACACACTGAAGATTAGTCTAATTAATTTTGTTCGTGAATCTCTTAAGTTACTTTAAACGATCTAAGCTCTATAAGAAGACCCAAATACCAGATATATCAAATTTGAACCACTGACCCATTTGGTTTTTACTTTTTTTTTCTCTACATAATATGCATATAAAAACAAAATTTAATTAATACAATTTAGAAGAAAATATGTATATATTTTAATATGTGACGCAATTCGGCAAGTTCAATAAAACATTAGGAAAATGAACCAAAAATTATGAAACGTTCGTTATTTTTTTTTTCTTACAGCAGTATCGAAATGCTCGTAATTAGCAGGATCGGCCGGCTGATCACATTCTTTTTAATATTTGATAATCATCCCACCACATATTGTATCTAAATGTAATTGTAACGGTGCAACATAATATAATACATACAAAATTTATATTTTAATCTAGACACTTCCGTTGAGCAACAGCACTCTTTCGGGGCTCAAAGAAGAACGGTTTGGGAACCCCTGGTCTAATTAAACCGTAACCCTCAAGCATAAAACACATTACGCATTATAGGTATAATATATACGTGGTATACGCACGTACGGTCGTGCGCGGAGAATGGTGTTCAAACGACGAGTCGTCGAGACGAGAAGATAGTATGATAACAATAATAATAATAATAACAGCGATAACACTTAGGGTAATCGTAATGATAATATCGTAGTCTCGTCTTTCCGTTTTCACCGGATAATGCGTTTTACACCACACGCGATAATTATAGGAGCTATATATATCGGCGTGACAATCTGTTTTTTTATCGTTATTATTATAATATACATAATATTCCTCCTATGGCGCCAGTTAGGCTATACTGACGCAGAATTGTATATGAGTTTTTCGGCTTTTTTACCATCAGACCGCTGTGACTAGACTGCTCCGTATAATTACGCACGTCAGCAGTCAACGTGCGTTGTACTACACTAGGTAGTTTAATCCTCGAGGGCACGTGCTCGGAGACGGTCGTTGATTAAACTTGTACAATATTATATATTATATTATATATATGTATATAGTTTTGTCGACTCGTATAGTTATTGTCACGTGTCCAGGGTTGGTTTGAGCTGGAATGATATTACGGGCACCATATTCGTATTTTCTCTGCGTCACAAAAAATTATTTTACAAAGTCTGCAGGTTTCCTCAGAAATACTGATGAATAACATAATGGGTGGCTTAAGGAAAATAAAAATTGAATGTTGTAACGTGATCAAATTTCAATAAAAAAAAAAAAAAAGTGTTCCACCCTACAAAGAAATATAGATTTTGAAACTAAAAAGTAGCCTATGCACGTTTCATTCCACACTTCATGGATGTATGTGGTTCGAGCTGGTCATAAAATGACTTAAGGGTTGGGTAATACGTAAATATGCACTTCTGTACAAATGAGATATATTCAGTGGCGAAACCAGAGAGGTTTTTGATTGTAATATCACTCACAATTTTGTTTGTGTTCTATGTGGTATAATTTAATTCTTGAACTCCCTCGCCATTTGTCAATCTTGGCTATGAATATGAAAATTACTCACATTTAGGCTAAAACAAACTTTTTATAATTACAACGAAAAATAGTCATTTGGTTTTTGTAAAATTTATTTCATTAGGTAAATCGATGTACGTGGTTCATCGATAACATAACGACAATACGATCACTGGATCAATATTTTTCCATGTTGCCATATTTTCCATGTTTATTACATTAATAATTACGATTTATATTATTATTTATTATTGTGTTGAATGGCACATAATACTTATAATATATAATAATATAAACAAGTGACAGCAGGTCCATATTATAATTACGACATAATAAGCTATCCTATTATTGAATTACGTAATGAATCCTAATCGCGCAGTTACGAAATCGGACGCTTCTTCCAAAACTCGTTTGATTATGTTAATACTGTTCATCCGTACGTTTGAAATTTAAATAAACCATATAGGTACTCACACAAACACACATAGGTTCATGGACATACACAAACGGACGTGCACGTGCGAGAGTCAATCATATAAATTATTATGTCTTAGTATATGGGAGAAAATCTAGGAAAGGGCTCGGTGTGTCGGTCATGCATATTAGAGATGACATTTTTTAATGGTTGTTTAGAAAATAATATTTTTCGTTCTTCTATAGTCATTAATTACTCGAGGACATCCTCAGAAATCCGCCTTTCCTCCAGTAATTGTACATTTATGAAAGAGATAAGATAGTATAAATACGACATAATATTATGATGTGTATCTTGTATATTATGGTATTTATAGTGTTAATTGATTGCTATATTAGCCCAAAAAAAAACCATGGTTAATTTAGTCAATCGTGATTTTAGAATGGTTGATATTTATTATTTCCATATATATATAAAAAATATTTTAAAAAGTGAAATTTACGTGGCAAGGAGATGTTGCAGTATGGAAATCAGTTTGAAAATTTTAGCTAACTATTGATAATATAATGGTCAATTATATTTGAACAACAGAAAATACTTAATAGTTTAAAATCTAATTACAATTGTATTCATAATTAATAATTCCCACTTCACTTTTTATAGGTATCAACCAATATATTGTTAGATATGTTATAAATATTTATCTGGTACTTTGAGCGGTAATTTCGTAATATTTTTAGTAAAATAGATTGATTGGTAAAATAGTCCTTACATTTACCACGGGCTTACTAAAAATATACACGAACAGCTGTGTTACCTATTCAAATCGACTCTACAATACCAGTTGTATGCGCATTAGTATGTACCATAATTGAGTCAAGTATAACAAGTTAATATTATAAATATGTATCTGCTTTAAATATAAGTATATACTAATGAGTGATCGTTAAAATAAACATTAAAAAAAATTACAAAATACATCTCTGCAAATAAAAGAATTTTTACGAGGGATTTCAGTAAATAAATTTCCAAATTACCCGTACATAAACCAAACGATGGTAACAAGTTAAAATTCGTTACGTGATACGACAGAATGATAATACCTATTATACCAATGTCCAATTGTATGAGTTGTGACCCAGCAATGGCCAGTTTAAAAATGAAAAACCCAATACAAGTCAAATGAATAAAATTATACAGAAATATTTTAAAAACAAAAAAGTATATATCGCTTAAAAATACTTGTTCACCAGTGTTGTATAGTATATTAGCAGTTACCGGTATTTAAATATTCTTGTCACTATTAAGTATTTGTATTCAATAAATAATTTGTTAGCATTGAATGTAGGTACTTGTATCTATATAAATGAGACAGAGTTTCCAAATGTTCAATGAATAAATAACACATAAAAAATAAAATTTTATTGGTAGCTAAAGTTATGTAAAGTAAACTTTTCCAAAAAAAAAAAAAAATGCAATAAGTTTACATTTGTTATTAACCATTATCTTTGTTTCTATAGCTTTCACTCACCACGATTATACCCTATAGGTGAACTATTAGTGTAATAAACTGGATAAGTGCTCCTACCTATGGCAAAATGTAGATGACTGCTGATTGGATTATAAACAGACTAGATGTAAGCTGTTTTATAAAGATTTTTTTTCTCTCTTCTATCTACGAAAACCGGTGAATTAGGCCTTTTTATACAGCCGGCGTTGGTATTTATTACACTTATGTTTTAACAAAATGAACAAATTAGGCACGGTGGACCTCATTTGGGCTTAGAACCTCACCGGAATCGCTGACGGACGCTCTCGAAAAGTTGCCACCGAAACCGGTATCGGAATTTATTAGGATCGGCGGTCCGGCGGTTTAACTATATTTGAAACGATGTAAATATTATTTATGAACCTCGAACGCCCGTAAACACATTCTAAACCGTATTATCCAAGCTATATGAACTAAACATTATTCATATATCATTATTATTATTATTATTCCATTCAAATCCATATACCTATTAAGTATAGTTATTGTCCGCATTAATAATCCGAAAAATAGTTTTGACATTTGTACACGGAAAATGAATCTAAGCACTCGGCGATCGCTGCTTTGTTAATATCATATCTAATACTTGAACGCTACACCAATGATCTATTTTGCATCTTTATTATACATATTATATTAAACACATTTATGATTATGTACTGCACGCTGGGTCTGCTGCAGCAGAAAACCTTTGTGCCGTAGACCCCAAATCATAAGTCAGACCGACACTGACAGTAAATTACTATATATACAGTGTGATCTATTTAAGTGTATACATTTATTATTTCGAAAAGTTTTAACGTTTTAATATTTTATGTTATTGAAAATGTAAAAATAAAATTTTTGAAAAAAAATTTACTTCGTATAATGTTTAAGTTTTTACTTTTCTTAATTTTATCACAAAAAAAAAGTTAAAAGTTTTCAAAATAATGACACTTAAATGGATCACCTTGTACAATATCGTTGTGCGGCGTATGTGTTTTTTTGAATCGTATGCGGCTTACGAAAAATTTGAACTACGTGTAGTAGTGTAATGTGAATAATGTGGTACCTACCTACATAAAATATTACAATTTATAAAATATAAATAATAAATCTACCTATAAATATATGTACGAAATATTTATGATATATTCGTATAAACAACACGAGTGGTTCTATAGGATTTAAATTACAAATTTCTCGATAATATAATATTATAATGTTACATAAGTGGTATTATACATTATAAAGATGTATAAGTATACTGTATAGAGTATACATATTGAGAATGTTTTTTTCAATTTTCAATAATGTTTAGCAACTCTTTTCTCAAAACATTAATTCATTTTTGATCGCAGAGGGAGTTAATAATAATATGTCATAACAATTGGAAACATTTGAATTAATTTAACTTTAATTGAGTCACTTCTATTTATCCCCATTATTAGGTACCTATAAAGTCTATACGTATAATACAGGTACTTATACCTATCTTAACCCAACGAGTAATTAATTATTCACTTACAGTTTCGATATTACTAAATAGGTAATAATTAAATGCATTTTCTTCCGCAATAAGATGACGTTAATAAATTTAAATAATAGCATGTATGATAAATTGATAACTAATAAGTATATATTATTATATAATAATTTGCGTTCAATAAAGTATTGAAGACCATATAATACAACAATATAGTCGTAATTATACGTTAAAGTTAAGTTGATTTCAAGTTATAAACGTAACGCACAAATATTATATTTAATTAGTAGCAATTAATAAAAAATTTTAATACATCTATATAAAATTGAATATACCGTGATGCAGCCATGTAGGTGTATTATAGAATATTATAATGTATATAACCTATAACCTATTTGATACCTTGGTACATAGAATTAGTGCATATAATTAATTCACCGTAGATTTTAATATTACCTATTATTTGTTTATATATACCTATCACATTTGTATAGATAAATTAATTTACTTCATTTAAAACTCTTGTCTTCAACACAAACCGGCTTTTGGAGACAAATTATTTTATATATATATTTGTATATTGGCTTAAGACTTCGACGACTGAGATCATTGCCTGTAATGGTAGGATTGGAACGATTGAAACGGTTATGTTTATATTTAATTATTTTAAAAATATTGTATATCTTGTCAAATAATAATATCTACTACTAAAATATATAATTTAAGTATACTACTACTACAGCGATAACTTACGTAGGTACCTGTCGTATTATGCGAATTTTATATCAACATATTTGTTTATTTTTTTTTTTTGGAGGGGGGGATGAAAGTTACACTCAATCAGATAACTTTGAAATTATAAATATATACATAATTATAATATGGTATTCACGTACCTTTTGAATATAACTGCTAATATAGGTGCACCTACTTCATGTAGTTACCTGCAGCAGTTACCACCATTATACGAACCGAAATCGATATTCCGACACAATAAAAAAAATGTTATAATATATTATCGATAGTGTGTATCAAACATTGTGCGCTCGGCTATTGGATATCGGCTATAAATATTAAATACACTATACACGACAATATATTATATTATAAATACACACACACACACACGCACACACACGCACTCACGCACGTTTAATAAACACGCATAATGCGTGCGTACGAAGGTTATTTTTATTTTACCGCAAAGAAACTTAATGTACCGAAAACTTATCGGGTATATCTAGTCACATATATCTAATAAATATATATATATATATGTATGTACATAATATTGAGGTTTAATGGATTTCCGCGATTTTTGCATTGTTGCAGAACGAAAAACCCGAGGTGAAACAGAAATGGGCGTCTCGGCTTTTAGGAAAGCTTCGGAAAGATATAACTCAGGAGTGCCGAGAGGATTTCGTGCTGAGCATAACTGGCAAAAAACCGGCCATGTGCGTGCTGTCCAATCCCGACCAGAAGGGCAAAATGCGGCGCATCGATTGTCTCCGGCAAGCCGATAAGGTATATTATACACACATAATATAGGTATACAAGGTATAACAATATTAACAATACAATTATGTAAAACAGTCAGATTTAGGGCTCAGGTTGATTCGTGATTAATCAAACACCGCGAAAATCGTTTCGAAAAATAATAATATACACATTTGCGCAACGAAAACCGCGCAAATATTATTATGTTTGAAATCATTTAAATTTTTTAATAACACTAGCTGATTTTTTTTTTGATTTTTTTTATTAGAAAGTTTTAATAAATCCACATTGTTTATACAATTATAATACAATTAATGTCACTTGATCATTCTTGAATGGTAAAACTATATACATTATTTCATTGTTGTGTATTTAGAATTTGTTTACAATATACCTATGATTATGTAAGCATAGCTATAATCTTAATAATATTGCAATTAACGACAAAATGTATCTAATTATAAGACAATAAATGCACGTCTTAAGTATAATTGATCGTAAATTAAGTACAAAATATAAAGAAACATGGAACTTTTTTTACGAATCAATCTTGAATATACTGATATAATAGTCTATATAAATAACAAGTAACTAACCCTTTTAATGACGGATTGTTATATTGATTTTCAATAACTCGTTTTATTTTAACCACCTTCTAATTTTAACATACAATATAGGTAATATTTAATTTTTATTCTATTTTAACAAAACGTATAGGTAGGTAACGTATAGGTATAGTAACGTATAGGTACCTGTATTTTGCATGTTAAATTAACAAATCATATTAAATGCATTATTTAATATTGATGAATTTGAAATGTTTTTTTAGTATTAATAGAAAACAACGATTTTATACTTAATCATTTTGTTCTTTACACAAAAATAAAAATCAACACTTCAACGCAAACTTAAAACCACTTTTCTTTTGATCAACCACCTAGTTCGTTACGTACCTACCTATGAAGTATTTATTTAAGTTTGGATAAACTCATAAATTAATTTAAAACTATATAGTTAAACTGGAATCAATTGAGCTTATTATAACAACATAGTATTTTAAAAAGCAATACATTTTTAATAAAAATAATTTAATGTTGTTTTTGAAAATTTTTTTTTTTTTTATTAGGTTTTAAGGCTTCGACGACTGAGGTCATTAGCTTGTAAGGTTGGTGGGGTTGGTACTGTAGGGTTGGGACGGTTGGTACGGTCGGTTAGGAACACGTGCATGTGTGGCAAGGTTTTTTGCGCTCTACGAACCCGGGTGGTCACCCATCCGAGAACTAGTGGCAGCGGCCGTTGCTTACTCTTAATCACGTCTCGTGATTGATTTCAGTCACTGCGCTACGCCGTGCCACGTTTTTGAAAATATTTTAAAATTTTCTGCCATAAATTAAAAAAAAAAAAACAAAAACAAATTTAAAAAACTCATACAATTTGAAGTGAATATTTTTCAAATAATTCTAAATAATCGACAGTATCTATCTACTTGAAAGTTAATATTAAAAATATCACACTTTTTGTAATGATAATTTCTTAATACATTCAAACGTAAGTATTACAAAACAATACAATTAACTTATCTATTTAGATGAAAACATGTGTGCAATATAAACATTTTTACATTCATTAAAATATTCAGATCGTAGACTAGAATGCCTCATTTCAGTGAGTGAGTGAGTGACAGTAACTTTTGTGTCAACAATGTTGAACAGTTAAAGTGTTTTAAATATATAGATAATTATAGAAAAAATGTTTTTCAACAAAATCAACAATTCTGAAATTTGAATTATTCATTTTTACATAAAATCCTGAGTATATAATCTATGTAGGTATAGGATGAACGACGATTTCAGCTTAGTGCAATGTGGAACGTGTTTGTCGGACGCGAACATCGACGTAAGTGAAAATATAAACATAATATATTATATTTTAATATTAAAATCGTTAGATTTCGTTGAGATATAAAAAAAATACAAATTAGGATATGTAATATACAACATTATATACTTAATTTATTTTTGTACCTACTATAATATATAGGGCTAGGATTTATATGCAATAAAAAATGATAAAATATGCTAAAATATGCAAAGTAAAAATATATTTTTAACTCTATTAAAACATTACATCAATTTTGTATAAAAATTAAATATAAACAAATAATTTAATTCAGTATTTTACCATTAGTTTTGATAATTTCATTTAAAATTCTTACATACATTTTTTTATTTAACACATTCAACTTGAGCTTAGGCATTTTTCGAAATTGTTTATACAAACATATGATTTGTATAAATGTTACATTACATTTCAGTATTTCACGCAAAAAATTAAAAGTTTTATATTTACAAGTCAAACACGTGCCCACAACTCACAAGCCTATAAAGATAAAATCTTATCTTTTATACGATATAACAGACTATTTTGCCAGTTTATAAATAGTTTATTTATGACAAATAAGACAATAATTAGGTACAGATAGCTAGGTTAAAAACTATAATTTTTGCATTATTTTTTTTAGATAAATATTTAAAAAGTTAATATTTTCCTTAATAGCCAACTCGTTGGTATGCATAACTGTCAACCAATGTATTTGGATTAAAGGAAAAAAATATGATAATGCATAGAATTCCTTGCGCTATATATTATATAAATATATAATATATATATAATAGCCTGGACTCGTATGGGTGTCCCAAATTTAAAATAAGGGTAGATGTTTTTATTTGTATAAGTCATATACTATAAAGTTGCACACAATACAAATATGTAAAGTAAATAATAAAAATAACTAGAAAAAACTAGAAAAAACTGATTAAAATTTTAAAAAAAGCACCATTGATGTCACATTCTTCTTTGAAACTAACCGTAGATTTTATCTCTGAAAGCAGCGAGGAGCAGTAGGCCTCGACAAATCGGCACAATTAGAGTGTACATTCTGTTAATAGGTGCAGTAACTGTCTAAATTATCATTATAATATAGATGCTGCGCGCATAATTTGGTCGTAAGCTCCACGGTGTTGAAGGAATATTTTTAATGTCTGTACTCGGTACCAGTAGTAGTGCAGCCCCACTTAAAATGTGCACCACCCTTTTTACAGCCATCCACTCAACGGGCATTAATTACCCATTATTATTATTATTATATGTATATAAATATGACACCAGCTATTTCCGATATTCTCAATTGCATCGAATACTTTTTATTCATAAAAAATATTTCATAATTAAATTTAAAATTAAATCAGTGTCCCTATTATATTAAATACGAAACATTTTTATTTAGATTTTTCCAACAAACTTTGTGACTAATGTGACTAATATTACGTTTAGTCCTTATACCTTTAGTCGATAAGAACCTGTTCAAGTATAATATGTATATCATATAATAATATAATAATATAACTAAAATAAATGATTCATGAATTTTGATATATTATTATAAGACGTATAATTCGTTAAACTAGTTACTAGAATAACGTTTTGACATTGTTTAATGCCGTCATTAAAATTCGAACTGCATTTCATCAGTGTCATACTGACGATGTCGTACTGTACACAATTTTATACGCCGGCTCGCCGTAACAATACCGAATAATAATGTAATATCTCTTGCCGACGCGGGCGAGGTGAAGTGTGGCCGATTATAAAACTCATTTTATATGTCGGTACACACATATTCTTCTTTTTTTATTTCAAATTTTAAGTGTAGGTGCATCTTATTATTTTTGTTCTGTACTTAAAATAAATGGCCGTGATACCACCTACAAAAGTATTTTGGATTAAAAACTGTTCAGAATATAAAATTCCTTCGGCGGAAAGAACATTAACTTCACAGTACAAGTAATAAGTATAACATACGGATATGTATATTATATCAATTACGAATTTCAAGAACCTATTTGTCACAGTTAAAGTACCACGAATCGTATATTATTTCTATTTTTTAATGACAAATAGTTTCGTACTAGAGAAGCTTCGGTGTATTTTAATTTTTTAAAAACGTTACGCTCGTTGTTGAAATATTATCGCTGAAATAATTGATGATTTAATAATAAAAATAGCGTCCATATACGCATAAACGCATAATATATAGGGCCAAAACAGTGCTGATTAAAACCGACGGCAGACTACTGCCTTTCCCACATCACGTCACCTCGTAGGTACACGCTATATTATTTTTCATTTATTTTTTTTTATCGTTCTTCGTTGTCGTCGACACTTTTTACACATTCAGTTCACGTGCCATGCTGCCACCGCCGCCAACGTGTTCCGTTCTCACAAAAACGCACGCGCGACGACCCAGCGAGCACGTCGTCGTCGTCTCAACCGATACCCACGCCGTACTTAAAACATCGTGTTCAGTCTGTTTCCTTCCTCCGTGCGCATACGACACGTCCTCAGTCATTACACCGGGATGGTGACGATGGATATTATAGTGCGTTCAAAGTGATAGGAAGGGGGATAGCATTAGAGAAAGAAGTTTGACATAACAATGATAATATGATTATTTATAATACGACCACATCGTTACGATCGAACGTAATTTCATTTTATTGTAATCCTCATAAAATTTTACAAATTCGATCTTCGTTAGATCACGCTTTAATAAAATCTTAAATACACAACCAAAATATTGTTTAAAATAGTTATTGTACTGATTGCATTAATAAAATGTTTTGTTTCGACGAACAAACTGCAACGTCAAAATGTATACAATACAAAACCCCGGGAAGTATAAAAAAAAAACGAAAGGGAGTAGAAAGTTAACAATCATCACATTCTCGCGCGCGTTATGTAAAAACTATACGACGCGAGTACAACAGTAATTTTTCAAAGCTTTGATCATATCGAAGTTTTATTCAGAATTTCCTTGAGCCGTAAATGATTGTTATTTGTTCTTATTGAGCCAACGTAGTTTTTTCCCGTCACAAAACCTGTCTTGTCGGTCGGGTGAACGGACATTGTATATAATAATATAATATGTAGATTTTAAATTACTTAACGCTCCTATTCATATTTTTATTTTTCATATTATTTGAATACATTATCTTAAACTCGAACACATTTCAATTATTTTCAAACCTTTTATAGAAAAATATATAGATGGCCAATAAACATATACAAACGTAAATTTCCTATATCTCGTTGGTCAGGTACTCAGGTGTATATATTAATATAAAATATGTGATTATTAATTAAGTGATTATAATGCAATAAATGTTCGATAGCATGCAATGGAAAATGAAAATTATGTTTGACAAGCCGTTGCATTAAATTGAAAAAATACCAGACCACCAGTTACATAAATAGTTGTATTAACCTTGTATTAATTATGTAGAAATAAAATAATAAAATACACAGTAAATAATACTAATAATAAGACCTCGCCACCTCGGTGAGAACACCGTAATGGATGTATGACCTATCAATCAACCATATTATTATCGTTTTATACAATTCCCTCTGTACGTCACCAGAAGGTCAGTAAACTAAGCAACCCTTCAACACTAAAATTACAGAAGTTCCCAAAGAAAAACTCTAATTTTGAACCACTTAATTTTTTCAATATATTAAATGTGATAAATGAATGTAATTTAAATGATATTAGTAGTACTCTGATGAGTTTTAATGGTTTATTATACTGGTAGCTATATGGAGATATATTTTCTGATTTTTGTCAAATAATATTATTATGTGTTTATGCGTATAAATGTTATAGTTCTACACTTGCATAATATTGTTTATAACTGTTAAGTTTTATAAAACTTTTTTATTAATAATTATTTATCAATACATTTAAAATCAAATAATTATAATTTACTTTTTCCAAATAAAAAGTAAAAATTATTGCTGATTATTGAATTTCGGTTTCTTATTAAAATTTCATTCAGTCGTTATGACATACATATAAATACTAATTTCACTTAACTTTGATGCTTAAATTGATACCAATTTATATCGCACACCATATACTTTGATGAATTTTCAACAACCCATACTACTTGTTATACCTACTGGGAAAAGCAGACCTACGACAGTGGTGTACCCGAATAGCCTATCTACAACGCCGTCTGATCATAATTTATTGTTTAAATGATTCTGACGTGATTCTTTTTAATAATCAAAAATATATTTATCTCTACGATATACATTATTATATAGGTGACTCCTATAAATTAATAAAGCTCGTTAAAATTAATAATTATTATTTTTATCAGTATATCTGAAAATATTGTGGACTTCAATAACATAGTACTTATTTAATAGCCGTGAATATAATTCACTACAATAATTTTAACAGACTATAATGTGAGACTTTTAAATGGTATATCGCGATATTGTTTTTATAATATCTATCAATTTCTTCAGTTTCCAACTTGTAACTCGCATTCTCAGATGTCTTTTTTATCCCGGTTTTCACTTTAAATTTCGTTTGATGAAGTTCGCCAATGAGAACCCGACTTCTCTAACTTAAATAGCCTAGTTAGTAGTTTCTCTTGATAATTTTTTCATTCATCAATATTTTAAGTACCTAATTAAACAAAATATATTATGTACTATTTTTTTATTTTATGGATTTGCCCCGTACCATATAAACAAATTAATACTCGTGATGCAGAAAAATTCCATACTATAGTGGGGAACCTGTGTGTGTGTATGTCAAATTAGCACAGAGTTAATTAAAATCAAATATTACTGTTAAAATAAAAATTCAAAAAATTGTAGAGTCAAAGGGTTGTGTTCCGTTTCAAGAGTCGTACTAGAGTATTTAGAACATTTTAATCGTTTCTCCCCCACCCGTCATACCATTATTCGAGCTTCAGAATTCAGATACGCCACTGGGTACACGTATATATATAATAATATTATAATATAACACACGTACATAATATTATAATATTTATAATAATAACAACAACGTAGTATAAAGTGTACAGATGCAGAGATTCCGGTCGTAAATCGAATCCGATAGCAATAAATCAGGTGCCTGTATAATAATATACACTACAGCAGGCATATTATAATACGCGTTTGATGTAGGTACATCGTCTTCGCCATCACGCGCGTCAGGTATAGCTTATTATACGTCCACTGGCGTGCGTTATATTGTAAACTGAGTATTTCGCTACACTGCAGCCGAGAGACGTATATCGGGTAACCCATACCTATACATACTTGTGTACGCATTATATAGGTACGTGTATATAATAACATTATACCTATAATGTATTCGAAAGGAGAACAAACAAAAAAAAAAAAAAAACACGTACATAAAAAACGCGTCTCCCGACAACGTGACGTTTTTGGTTTACAATATTATGCCGCCGTTGTAGTAGGTTATACGACGTTTATATGTTGGCGGTGTCCGTATGAACGTTATGCATATTATTTCGCTCTCGTTGATGGGATGTAACGCTTATAAATCAAAAGGGCGCTGGTGGCGCGGTCGTCTCGTGGTGCCTATGCTGCGGTCAGTGCCGTTAATATTTTTTTTTTACCCGTTTCTTTCTGTTTTACACAATCGACTACATAATATTGTAATACATCGGCAGCTATGTACGCCTATACACACGCGATAATATACGCAATGATAATATAATGCACCGCCTGCATAGGTACGATGATGGGTAGCATTAAAGTCACCGTCTTTTATCGTTATTTTGAGACCCCGCGGGTGACGGCGTGTCAGATGCAAAACAAACTCCATATCGTTACAACGTGATAATATTATTATCCAGTAGATAAATACTCATTATTCGTGTTACAAAAACATATAATATATATATTTCAAGTGACAATTTTGACGACCAGCTCCGAGCAGTACGTATAAACATAAAAAGTCCGGCGAGTTAAGTAACAAAACTAACTTGTGATATTTGATAAAATTGAGAATGTTCAGTTATAATAGTTAAAGTTCATAAAAAATACATCATGTAGATAACTGTGAATTTTTAAAGTTAATATGAAGAAAAGTATTAATATAAGTTAATTAATTATTTTTGATAGACAACTGAGTACCATATAGCAGTTGTGTCAATATCAATTTTTTCTTTAAATTTGTATTCACTAAACATTTTGTTAAAAATATATCTTACATTATCCTTATTGCACACAATCTCTAGTGGTTTAGGAAACACATCAAATTAATTATTAAATCCATGAATATTAATTATTTTTTTTATATTAATTTAAAATCATTGATTAAAGTAGGCCTAAACAACAAATTAATTAAATAATTTTATTTATTAGACCTAACTACAATTATATAGAATATTATGTACATGCATGATTTAACTTAACGTAATATTTTTCAAATCAACTGACAAAGATAAGTTATTACATGGATCCAACTAGATACCTAGTTAAATTTCTAAGTTAACTGAAAAATTAACTTTATAACTAGGTAGTTAGAATTTTGCTAAGAAAAACTTGGGGAGGGAGGAATTCCCTTGTTCCCGCCACCTCAAGTATGCCACTGAACTACTGGAGTGTCAAGAGTGTATTATATTATTTCGCAAATACGTAATTAATTTGAATCGTTTATCTCATTTAATAAAATAATGCAAAATGTAATATTCGCGGTTATATAATATGATAAGTGTACAAAATTAGATGTACGTATATTATGCAGTGCACCTGAACCTGCACTGAGACAAAAGCATTTTGATGTATATTGGAATGAGGCAAACATCTGATAAACTCTATAAATACACGTGGTATATTATGTTTATATAAATAATAAATATATATAAGGTCATTCATATATGTTTTACGTTCATTTACGCGTTATTTGAAATACCATATTTTCGGGTCCATGTGAATGCGTCTTCTTGGACCTTGGCGGCTTTTGATAATCAACACTGATTTATACTTAACAGTGAATATTTCGCTGGCGTTCAATCAAAAGGGGGTGCGAAGAGACATTTTTTTTCATAATTTTTTTTTAAATAATGGTAGAATTATATTACTATACATATAGCCTTAATAGAAAAAGTTTAATTCCACTGTTAGGTATAGTATACAGTGAGACGTTAAACGTATATACCTATATATTACACATTATATTCTATAATATAAAGAATGAATTCTTTATAAAGAAATGTCTACTACATTTTCAATTTAGTATTTATTGTGCTTATTATATATTATGCTTATAATGTTTTTGTTCTATAGACTGCTATTATAATGACTCTTAAGGGTACTGGTACGAAAGAATTTATTATTAATAAAATAAAGTTTAAAATTCAGCTAAAAATTATGACAAGTAAATACTATTCAGTAATTAGAATCGTGTTGAAATTTGAAATAAATTATAAACTAGTGCAAAAAATTATTCGTAATGAGTAATATATTTATAGCGTGTTACCACTGAGTATCCTCCTTAATCTCATGATTCATGTCGATCAACTTTTATTTGTCACTTATCAAACCTACTCATTGTACAAAAAAATTTATAGATTGTAGATTTATTTCAATATAATAAAAATAAAATAAGTAATATAACTACCGATATAGATACAGAAACCAAAACTTAAATTAAAAAGCTAGGTAGTAAGAAATAATTACTTCTTAAATATAATATATCATATATATCGAACGTGCAATGACAAAATAAATTTTATAATTAATTTCAAAACGAAAATCGTAAAACGTCGAATAAGTAAACGCGTTGTATAGTGTCATAGCCCATAGGAATTTAATATATAATATACAACCGATGTAGCTAACCTCCGAACGACAACACCGAATAACATCTATACACACAGTCAAAAGAAATGTCAATTAAAACCGTGATTTAAATAACACACACTCACTCATATACATATAATGGTATGTATGTATATATATGTCGTCTACTATATAAATCTTACGGACGGAACATATTTTCTGGGTTTGATTGCACTCAATCTTGTCCGTCCGATCTCATTATAAAATGTTAATTTCGAATACGACACTCATTACTGCCACAATGTTACCGTATATACGTGTTGCAATAATCGGTTTAAAAATACAATAACTAATTATATTATACATTTTCGATCTCTGGTCGGCTCGTCTTCTGCTTCTCCGCTCTCTCCACACCGAAACCTAACAGAGTTCACGAGTCTCGTGAGCGTATAGTGTGTGTGTCACGTGTGTGCGTATATGCCTTCAGGAGAAATACATCGAAGGTGGCCTGCTAATTTACGAACCAACGAGGTGTCTGTCGCATCCAATTAGCGAAATTTATTGTCCATTACATTTTAGTGTTACACTGATTGTGAAATACAATTTTTATTTCACCGACCCGCAACCGTGGGTACTGTATACATATTATAATACGAACGGAAATACCACACGACGACCACATCATTATTATTATTTTTATTATAAGTTTATTTACGGCGACGAGTCAAATAATATTATAATATTGACGACCCCGGTAAACTACGCATAGTTTGGTCGCGGTTTGAAACAAAACCCGTACCCAGCCATTGTCCATAAATATGTATACAGGACGATTCACCAAACATGGTAACTCCCATTTTTTTTCTTTAATAATGAATTCAATTAAAACTAAAATTCTAATTTTTTAATTTTTAAGTACACATAAAATTATTTATTAGATATTTAAATTTTATATATCATTTAAGGAGACTCCTGTAGAGACAAAAACTTTTAAACGAAATATTTTACTGCAGATGATCTTTTGGACAATTTTTTTTTTTATGTACCTAAATTTAACGCGTAATTTCTGAGTTATTTGAATGTAGTAATCCTTTGAAATGGTTTTGCTAAAATCTAAAATAGATATAATGTTAAATCTAGTATTTATTAAACTCAGATGATTTTTTTCGATAAAACGTTAATAAATAAATATTTATTATTGTAATTCTCAAATCATCGTAGTCACTAGTGCTCCGTATCTTTCAAACCTGTTATATCCTTAGTACACAATGTTAAATAACTCAACAACTACTTGTTCAAACTTCAGTTATATTTAAAAAAAGTCACCGGATTAACAATTTATAAAAAAAAAGTAATACTTATTTGAAAAAAAAAATTGTATAGCCATAGCACACTCCTTAAGTGTTATAAAAAAATATAAGTGAATAAACATGGTCTTCAAAATTCATAAAATCAGAATTTAAAAACATGGGTGGTGAAAACTTCCAATTTTTGGGGAATCACTCTGTATACACTTATCTATAGTATGTTTATGAATTACTTACAACATATAGCGAGTTCGGTATAGTGACAGGAAGTCATTAGAAAATTCGAATTTGACCTTTAGCGATTTTAGCCACTACCCGCATCGTATATTATTGTATATAGCGTTCAGGTCGTTGTACGGATTTATTTTGCAAAACGCATAGCTCCTGCTGGGTTTTGAGTATACATTGTGCGTGTGTAATATGTATATATTATACATACACATGTGAAGTTATTACGTTTATATCGTAGGTGTTTCGTATAAAAAAATCAGAAAAATACCATCAAAACCCAACTATATTCATTCTAAGTAATACGTTTTATTATTATTTCACAGATCAAAGTACGCACACAATGTAATATTATATTAGTATATTACATTCAATCATATTCCGTTTTTTTCATGTGATTTTATTTTTTTCATGTGACGATACAAATTTATAATATCGTAGAAATCCATTAGACATAGGTATATTATAATATAATTGATATCTGTTGTTTTTAGTTTATTATCGTTGTCTTTTAAATAATAATTTAATATGTATATTTTCAAACCATGCATTTTTAGTAATATAGATGTACGCAAATTAAATTTCAAATCATCACTGTTTAAAGTTACAAAAATTATAGATATTAATTTTCCACAGGTATAATTATTAGTAACCTTTCATAGGAAACTGTATTTAGAAGAACAATATATTAATATTTTTTGTTTTTGTGTTTAAATGGATAGTTTTTTATTAGCATGAATTATTATCGTATAACGTGCGCATTGCGCAGGTATAGATGTCGTATATACATTTTAATATTCAAACTCTTGGTTTATATTCGTATGCATGATTCCTTAAAACTACATGATTACTTAAAAAAATATGTACCTACCTATTTTAAACTATGTGATTTTGAATTGTTGCTATGAAATCACGTGCGATAATTATTTTATCATTATTACAATTTTGAGAATTATGAGAAAATGAAAACTTTTTAATTATCATACAATATAGTTTATGTAATTTGTTAGTGCTTTAAATAAAAGGATTATTACTGTTGAAATGGTCATAATATCTGTGTTAAAGTTTTAAACAAAGCTGACATTTCGGATACGTCATCGGAGAGTTCATTCGTATGTCTTTAGCTGAATTTAATTGTCATCCGATGCGTTCCGTATACACACGAACTACATTGGTACGCATTGTTAAAAACGGAGGGGAGTGATGAGGGCTGGAAATAATGTCCGAGCGCTGATAGGGATCATAATATAATAATATAAATGCAAACGAAGCGTAACATTTTTTGGTGGTTCGGAATTCGTAAAAACTTATATTATCCTAATGCCCTCCAACCACGACATCCCTTAATCTGTCAAGGGTTGTGTACGACTGAAACACTGTTATACGCAACAACTATGTATATTTCTTGTATATTCAAAGGGTCTCGTCAATCAAACTTTAAATGCAAAACGAAAATCAACCGTTTGTTGGGATTCTCTACCAGAAATGTTCGAATGACTCCTATTCTAAAGTCCTACATCTAATGCGGTATTATTGCATAGGTTGTTTAGGCTAATTATATTATATATTATAATTATTGCTAATTTTTAATCTCTATAAATATGGTAGTATATATCGTTTTTAATTTAAATATTTTAACTTGAAATACTTTTGTTATTTTATAAATAGACAAACAATAAAAAGATATTTGGACTCTAGGATCAGGTGCTTAGATTTAATGTGTATGTGATATATACTAAGTAATAAATAATTATATGTGAAAGATTATAAATAATATTTTGCTATTTTGTATATTATCGTACCTATAATACATCTCTGTGACCGGTGTCCTGTTTATATTATATATGACAATACCCATCTTGCTGCAGTGTCTATAGGCAATCTAGCCGTCTAACCGTTGACGTATGATGTGTAACACATAACTTACTGAAACATATCCAATAAAAGTATTGTTAGGAGTTATAATAGGTGGAAAAAATCTTAATTCGTTTCTGCCTACATGTGTATAGAATTATAGAATATTATAATATAATATATTATGTACGATTCTGTTAAAACCGACAAATCACCGCGTGTTACAGGTATGGCGACTGGACCTCGTCATGGTGATACTGTTCAAGGCGATCCCACTCGAAAGCACGGATGGAGAACGGTTGGAAAAGTCACCGGAGTGCACACATCCCAGCCTGTGCGTGAACCCTTACCACATCAACGTGTCCGTCCGTGAGCTGGACTTGTACTTAGCCAATTACATCAATAGTCACGGTAAGCGCGTTTTATATTATATAAATTCAATATAGAGTAATAATAATAAAACCAATAATCCAATTAATAAGGATAATATTATATTATATTGAATTGTTGGGCATTAAGCCATTTAGGGTTGTATTATATAGTCATATGGGTGTATTAAAACCTCAAATATTTTCATGAGTTATAGGTGTAATCATTCCTAAAAAGATCACCACCTGAAAAATGGTACCCATTGTACCCCCTTAAATACGTCCCTAGGTGTATCAATAATAATAATATTATTAAATAAACCTTATTACTTTTAGGCTGAGGATTATATAAGCCCTAAAAACCATTTACATATGTCTGCTAGTATGCCTTAATATGTTACTAAAATACGCTAAACAAAATTAAGAAATTCTAATGTACCTTTTTAAGAAATATGATGAATCTTAAGCTAAAGTTGAATATTAAATGATCTTTTAAAATATTTATTATTTAAAAAAATTTCTATTGATGGCTAAAAGTTAAACTAATTTTAACTAAATTCAATATAAATTCAAAAAATTAGTAAAAAAGGCTTTTGTTTTTTTTTCTTGTAATTAATTTCGAAATGTCATTAAAATAGACAAATTTATAAAATTTGCAAAATATATTTTACATACAAGATTATGAAACTTATTTTGGTATAATCTATTTATGTTTTTGAGCAAAAATTTCTCTATGTATATAAATATATTCCTATACGTAATAATACATATATATAGCTATAATACAGTTCTCTACGTTTATAAATATATATAATTTTTTTTTTTACTTACACAATTTATTTTCGAGCTGGCTTACAATAACATGGAAAAAATAATCTGTGTGTAATTTTTACTCCGGCTTTCACATGTTGTTTATAATACACGCGTGTATAAAATATGAAATGTATGGGGGAAAATGAAATTATTTTTAATTTTTACCAATTTAAAGAGAAGTAAAAAGCCATTATTAAACTCTGATTAATAAACTATAGTAATAGTATAGTCCGTATACTCAATGTCATCATGTTATATAAGACGTGATAACACGGTGTTTCCAAAATATACGAAACGTTGCAATTATTATGTTTTCAAAAATTCATATCTCTGTTTCCAAATATAATTCAACGCCATAATAATTCTTATTGTAAATAAATAATGTTAATTTTGTTAAATACTCAACGGACCTTTCATTATAGGCAAAAACAAAGATAAAAATGGAGACTAAACACTATGTAGGTATTAAATATAATATGTACTTTATTGGTATATATATGGCTTTTGTAGTTTAGTTAAATGAATACCCGACCCATTAAATCATACAAATTTAAAGATAACATATAGATATGTCGTCCACCTAAAACGTACGGACTAAAAATGTATATTTGCGTTTCGTTTTTCACGTAGGTAATTGTATTCTTTATTAATATGAGACATGTATATTTCAATTACGTAGTCTACAATAATATTGCGCATACTATATGATACATATTATGCGTGTTTAAAGTATAATATTGTGTGGCACTATTTCCGTTGTCGTACGATTGTGGGTTTAAAGTCAATTACTATTATCGAGATTAAACCACTGTATGTTCAATACATTTACAGGGATTTCGATTATTGGTTTTTTTTACAACTTTCTCTAACGCATCATTTCGTAAAAGTCATTTTGATATTCAGGGTGTTAGAGCGTTACAACTTTTAAACACTACATAATATATAAATATGTTTAGTTTCTTCTGAAAATTCTGTGTATGGGTGTGAAATGTTAATCGATTCGAATAAAAGTTATAATACATGTAATTTAGACAGTAGGAGACGGGTAGGTAATATAGCTGATTTCGTCTCTAACTCTTTCTCTCTCTTTTTCCCTAGCACTCTTTCAATATATTTTCTTTTTTTTTTTTAACTCTTTCACTAAATGTCTGCAACGTGTAGTTTTCGTTAAGGGGCATTATTCCTCGTCCTCTTCTCCTACGCCTGCTCAGCCGGATCGACGAGAATAATATAAACTGTTGCCAAATGCTTGCGCGAGAACCGCGACCCGCCACAGTCATTGGTATTCGATCGAGCACGTCCTCGTGTATATGCGTTCGTATTTTGATGTATATGTATATCGGATACGTAATATTTTCTCCGGCTTAAGTATTGGGTCTCACGCGGTTGGTCGGTCGGAATACTAACCGACGTTCTGTCCCGAATCACACGTCTAATTTATAACGATATGTCGTCTCTCACAAGGCTCATAATTAGGGCAAGGACACGCCACGGCTGGTCGCACACCTAGAAATGGTTAAAATCGCCACCGTTATAAACGGAATAACAATGATAGTGATGGTAATAATAATAGTAATAATAACATATTTTATAATATTATATTATTCTAATGCATTCCGTAGATCCGCGACGGCGTGTGAGCGACGTGACTACGGTTGTATATAAACGCGATGCATTATATATTATTTATCCGTCGCCAGTAAAATTTGAATTCAAATTATGTATACGCTCGTCGTCCTATACCGAACCGGACCGCGTCGGTGAGAACGGTTATATTGTCATTACTCATTCTCTATTTATACAAATATATATATATATGGGAACTATATAAGTTTTTAGTACTTAGTACGTACGTAAGCACGACGAAGCGAATACAATTTCAATATCGCGGACGTGTGATCGACCACAATGCGTATTATTATTATTACTATTATTATTATTGTCTATAGGTACGAGTCGAGTCCGTATAGTATACCGTACCTATATTTTAATGATATGACTTGTAAAGTACTGTACATGTATTTTTGTGATCTTGATGGTTTTCATTTTGACCAAAGACAGAGGAGGATACCTCGATAACAGTCGATATTGTTGTCGTGTAACCCTATATAATGTAGAAACAGATGGTTTTACTATGTTCAGCATTCAGCATAATATTTCGAATTTCCGCTTAAATCAATGTGGCGATCTGTATCTATATTATATAGATAGTTAATAAACCTAAATATTAATTAGTAATAATTAGTAATTATAGTAGATAGGCGGTCATCTAGTATTTTATTGTCTCTCGAAAACGATGTTGATGACGTTCAATGTTAAAGTACGCAAAAACATTATATTATATATGATATATTTGATATAGGTACTCAACTGTATCCCAACAATCCAATTTAATATAATACTATAGTAAATAGAGTACCATATGAACTTATCACGTGTGTTTGTGTGTGTGTGTGTGTGTGTGTGTATTATTCGTGTGCTCAAAATTTTACTCAGAGGTTAATCCAAAGGGGTTATGTTAATACGTTGTACATAGTGGTATTTTTATGGACTAAACATAGGTATATAGTATATACGTAATATATTATTGAACTCCATGAATGACCTACAAAAGGGCTACAGTTGAAAAAAAAAACTGAAGCTAATAATGCAGTTGGTTATAAAATAAATTACGATATAAAAGCCATTCAAAAAATAACCCTAAGTGCATTCTCGTAATGACTTATATACTTTTGTCCCGAGCGTATTATATAATAATATTCTTTAGACATCCACGCGGACCTTTTAAAAAAAAACCTTCGCCGTAGGTGTGCAACGCTTAGTTTATAATATATATAGGTATTATATATTATATTTTTTCGGGGGGAGGAGGTCGATATCATTACGACGAGTTCGGGTAAAGGTCGTTTTGGCTGCTTCACTCTAGTGACAATAAAAAACAGAGGGTACTTAGGATTGGAGCGCGGAGCCCTTGAAATCGGTTCCGTCGGAGACACAGCAGCGCATTATAAAAAAAAATATTTTTCCGTTTTCTTTTCGAGCAAAATTTACATAATATTGTAGGTAATAATAATATTATATTATACGCACATCAAAACGCCTTGCCATTCCACATAATAATGATAATATTATTATCGTGGACCACTAGAAAACCCGACCCCGCGATCATCGGTTTCAATCACCGGCGCGGTTGCTCTTCACTGCCTGTACGGACGTTGTTTTGGTGCAAGTGGTTTTTGTACCTAAATAATATTAGATTTTATTAAAATGCGTTGTACTTGTTAGTTGCTTTATAACAATAATCGAATACGTCAATACGTCTACAATAGCTTATAATATGCTCGTGGTTGGTAACATAAAAAAAAAGATCATTTAATTATCCTATATTTTTATGACCTCGTGCATTAAATGTGTGTACGTTTTGTCTCTCGATTACCCCCCCCGATCGACATCGACTCTAGAAAAATGTTACAAATCGTATCGTCGCTTTTCCACTTTTTCACCCGTAACTAATATACAACGGCGTGCGGCTCTGCTTTTCAGCGTCCGTCTCTACACGGCGATAACATCGTAATACTATATAATATTATATATATTGCCATATTATCATAATAATATTATATTGTTATAAAACAATGCATACATATCTGTGTGCACGCGTGTACAACACGTGTTGTATACGTATACACACACACACACACACACACACACACAAAAGGCGCGCCGTGTGGTGAGCGCAACGAAATAATTAAAATGAATAAAAAAAAATTATTGAAATTTGTATTCCTGTCTCGGACAAGACGACAATGATGTCTTTATTCATATTATTATATATAAAATAATAATATAAAAGTGCAATCACAATATCATAAGGTTGTCACGAACGTTAGATCCCACGCCGGTCGTTGACCACTTCGGTTAGTATTTTGATAAATTCGTGTGTGACCTTCTGCACGGGACAAAAATATATTATTATATCCGTAATCGCGGCGGGCGCAATCCGTCGTCGATGTTCAAATTAATTTACATGATCTTCAATAATATGATCATAACGTGAAATTTGAATCTGCTGCAGACTAGTTGATGAGATAAATGGCTGGTCATGTATATATTGAAGTTTTAATTTTATTGTTATTGCAACCGATCTGAGTACGTGTTTTTTGTCACTTTTCGGAGTGAGGAAATAGGAATTTGAATTGAAAAATGTGAGGAGATTTGTGGCTTTAGATATCTATTGGGACCCATATTATCTTAATAATGATGGTTTGATTATTAATTTTGAGGCAAATTATCTGGTTTTGGATTTTTTTTAGATGTTTAATTTTATTGGCGGATATTTAAGATATCCATAATAATATCATATTTCTAATACTAGATACATGCTAAGTATAATTGATTTACATTTTGTTTTATAATTTGAGAGATATCGTAGATAATATTGTATTGGAGTAAGTTCCTATATTATGTAGACTTTGTATGATTTTGGACTAATTTTTGTTTACCTGAACATCGATAAAACTGTTTATTTTATAATGTAACTTACATTATTATGCTAATAATCATCATAATATAATAATTTTTTTTTTTTAATTTCAAATCGCGTACCAAGGAATAGCGTGTACCCATACACATGTTGATAGTGATATATTATATAGACGGGTATATTATGAGTTTGTTTGAGATTATTATTTAATATTTACAGCCGTCACAGATTAAAATGTTAAATATATCGGTGCGTGTAGGTATCAAGTTGAAAACGATCATTTATTCTTCAAGTCTGAGTAACAGCCGGTCCGTGTCTTGCATATTAGTGTAATAAATTCGGAATCTTGATTTCAAGCATAATCATTTCAATGGGAATACACTATATATTTATATATATATACAGTACTACTGAAGTAGATAGCATCTATAAGGCTGACTGTTTGGATATAGAAAATAATTGTTTTTGTATTCCATAAGTATATATTCATTTTGTGCAGTAGTATCTGTTGTTTTTTTATTTTTTTAATAATTAGTTTTTTCTTTTTCACAAACAGAATATTAATATCATCTGCAGGTATATCTGTCAGCCGATACATATATAAAACTTGCAGCAGTTGTTTATGTACAAATTTGATTAAACACACCCGCTTTATCAAGTTTGAGGAATTTATATTAACGAATGTAGGTCCATATATATTGACGTTCATGCTCAGACCAAAGAACTGCCTTACTATAACTCTTAATAACATGTTCAACCTTTCTGCAGTGCAATTTGTACTTATAGGTTTTTAACTAGACCTCCCACTAACTTACAGCTCCTCTCATATCCGTATCAAGTGATTAGATTTGAACAATTGATTCTTTAATAATAAAACACTCTTAAATACGTATTTTAAAACCAATATCGGTATATAGAAATTTGATGTATCCATCAAACAACCAAAGCTCCCTTCTGTGTTTTCAAATATAACAGTCCATAACGACCTCCCCATACTACCTATGTACCTACTAGTTAAAAATATCGGTAAAACCCTTTTTACACGCTTCCTCTTCACTGAGATACCACTGTATTTCTTCCTACCATTCTATCCTCTAATTTCCAACTTAGAGTTCGTAATAGCCCAAGTGACCTCAGAAGACGCGTTTAAGACGGAAATGGTTTTGTGGCCTTATAATTTAATAAAAAAAAACGCAAACACCCTAAATTTCCATCACTTTGATTAACGTGAAACTCGACAACCACATACACTTATTTTAATTATGTGACATAAAATACACTAGCTTATATCTAACTATATAATATGCGATTGTGATTTACGAGTGACGGCTGAAATGTGTAATGATCGGAAAAAAATATTTTCCGTAACTATTACAACTATTCATACATATTATTACTATTATATATATGGATGATGGGTGTACAATATTAAATTGCTATAAGTGGTGAAACATTTGAATGATAAAAAAATAATGTCAAAAACTTGTTTGTGCACAATTATTCGATTTTGAAGCGTCGAGCAGATATAGCTAATACGCACACATATAAGTACTCACATACATAATATAATATATTATATATTATACATTATACGCACTTGAACGGAGAATTAGCATAAAATAAAACGTTCGGTTAAATAGTTTTTTTTATTTTTTTTTATCCTTATAGATTCTCCTTGGACTATTATACCAGTTTTCCGGAATGTTTATTCAAGAACACATTTATATACATAATATATTTTATGTGCGTGTCTGTGTGTGTGTGTGTGTGTGTGTGGATTTGTGCAAAATGTATGGTATATATGAGTATACAGTATACAGGTATCTGTACAGGGCGGGCCACCGTGTAGTTTTTCCCGTTTCCTCGCGATGGTAACGAGAAAACACGATGGTGGCCGCCCGTTCATCAGTTTGCAAATGTTGCTGCATTATTATAGTACAAATAATTTTTAATTTTTTCCATTGTTTATGTCCTACACTGCAAACTTAGGTACATAATATTGTATATTACGTGCATGATTGCCGTCGAAAAGATTTATATTATGCGTGAAATCGATTACGCATCGGACGATTCGCGCGAGCACTATTATACCGTGGTATATAGTAATCCGCACACAATAAATTCGCTTATTAAAATGAATAATATGTAATATAATTTATATTGGTAGTGTATATGTGTGGAACATTATATGGGAGCAAAACCGAAACCAGTTTTTGTTTTCGTTTTGTTTTTTTTTTTTCATACAGGAAGATAACAAAAAAAAAAACTGGCGTCGATATATTACGTGCGCGGGACGACGATACATCCGCGGAGATCCAGTTGGGTGGCAAACGCTCGTGAATGTACAGAGTGATCGCCGTGTTAGTACTCGTCCACTTGTGATAATATTTAATACACATTACACCCACCAGCTCTCTGACCTGGACTTGAAAACTATGGTATACCCCGTTTGAGTACGCATATTTATAATATTACAACTACCTACCGAACGATATTCTACTTTTAAAGTTATGCTGATTTAAACCATTTTAAATAAACTGCCGATCTCAGATACCTTTTTTTTAGGTAGGTAGCATAATGTCCGAACATTATGATGATGTAGTAAAACATAATTATTGTGGCTCTGTAATAAGAAACAGTGTTTTTTTACGGGGACGTAGGATATTATGCTTTATATATTTTATTGAATTAATATAATTTAATTGAGTAAATTCGAAAAATTGGATCTTCCTATTACGATATTACGAGTACATTACTGTGTTGAAAGATATTTTTAGTGGATACATTGGCATAGGAAATGCATTCTAATCAATAAACCATTTCTATATTTTTTATTTATTTTTTGGAAACATTTTTCAAAAACAAGAATGTTTTGAAATCAAAAACCGTTTTTAATATAACTATAGCTTATAAGTAAATATCTAAAGAATAATCGTGGTTTTACAACTTAAAAATCATAGTTTTTTTTTTTGTATATCCATGTTATTTTGTCAGTGTTTTTGAATTTGTGTTCAGATATCATAACCAGGATAGTGCGATGACGACTTGCTCACACTGATCTCGGTTTCGTCTTAGCACACAGACCGATGGAAAAATATTATGTTAGAATAATTGCCTATACAATACTCCTATTCCATTGCGCCTCCGATCACATTAATCGTGAGCACACGAGGTACACACCGCAAATATACTGCAACACCGACACTGTTGTTGGGTTTTTTTTTTTATTTTTTTTTATTGACCAGCAAAATGGACTTTATACAACGTATCTACGAAATCCTTCTAAATCACCTCTCAACTTAGTCCGAGGCAGTTACCGTGAGAGCGTTTCCTATAATATTATCTCGCAACGGTACTTAGGTGTGTTTGTGCACGGGGTGACCCACAGTGTTTTCTCGTCCTAATATCTCGTGGATATTTATAAAAAACACCTCGCCGCACTAATATATTAAGACCACGTTATTTAGCTGGTATAAATGATTTAATTTTTTGAACATAAATATATGTAGAAAAAAAACTGTGATTATCAAATTTTATAAATATTATGAATATAAATATAAAATTACAAAAACTATTTTGATGATTAAGGAAACATCTCGAGGGAAACGTGGTTTCAATCGGCTTTTTTCGTTTTCTTCGCAATTTTACAGTGGTAATCTCGTTCAGATGAGTTGAGTCTTTGATACATTTTTTTGAATTGTTCTTTGATCCAAATATTTAAGAACGGTATTTTTGTGTCGTTGTGCAGTTGCTTGTTGCGCATGAACCAGGGGGCTTTTAGAGCTATTCTGAGAACTGTATATTGTTTAATTGACTGTAGATTTTTAATTTTTGTTTGAGATGTGGCGGACCACATTGGAAATGCGTATAATAAGAGTGGTCTTATTATTTATGTACATAGTAGTAGTGAGCATTTAATATGTAGTGCTGAGTTATAGTTTATTGCAGGGGGTATAACATTTTCATTATTGTATAGGTTTATTATTTTATTTATGTGTGTTTTCCAGGTTAGTTTTTCATAAAGGAAGACTCCGAGGTATTTAATTGACTGATCTTTAATATTTCAAGTGATGGGATGATTTTATTGTTTGAATTTACCCTGAATGTAAAAAATACATTTAATTTGGTGATTATTATAGGTACGATTTGACGGCGTATTAGTTATTATTTCGCTTTAAATATCTTTGTGGTCATCACCAGAACAATCCACGGAATCGCGGTTCCAGTTCACTATAATATGTATACCTGAGTACATACAATACGCCGTCGATACTATTATGTTGTACTGTTGCATATACGTGTACGGGTTTTCCGCATTTTAGTATGTAGGTATCTGTGTTTTTTTCTTCCCTCCCCACAAAAAAAACTATTCCAAATTTCGGTCGACATCTCGTTTAAAATATATTTCATGCACCCCCGATAGCAACCGCCACCCCATCCATTGAAATTCCTTTCGACTTCTGCGTGTTTACCCGCCCATTCGTACACGCTGGTTGTCACTCACCCCGACGATCCAATTTATATACGTACGATATATTATTATGTTCATGCATACGCGAGTTCCACCCCCACATGGTTTCGCTGCAGACAACTCTGATGGCCCGTTTATTTATTACTACGTTTTATTAGTCAATATATTACGTATACGTATTACGTTTGCTTTTGGTTTTCATTATTATTATTATTATTATTTTTTTTTTTGTGTGTCATTCGGAAAACGACAAATATTCTGTTTATCTATATAATATTGTATTGGTTTTCGAACTTTGCGACGTCTCGATCTAACGATTAAAATGGCCATTGCGTGTTTTCAAAATGATAAAACTGTCATTTGTGGATCGGCGTGATTAGCGATGTATGATCGTGTGAATCGATACAAGATCGCAGTGTATAATCATATTGTTTTCCATGATTATGGTACGTTCGACATCTCGCTTACTTGGGTTTCCATCCGCAAGTAACAACATTATTACCGTGTATATAATGTGGTTTTTGAAACGTAATAATAATAGTAATAATCGCCGTTTATTCATACGCCTATAAAACCAAAGGAACGCGTACGAGACAGGTTCAAATATAAAACGGTTAATTTTGAGAAGTGATGTATCTAACGATATTTTTTTTATGTAAAAAAACATTCTTCGTGTTACTTGCGGAATACCTAAATCCGATGCTCGGAAGTTTTGTACCGGAATGTTTCATTAATCGAGAATATAACAAGTCTTTGGAAATATTTTATTATAATGTATACTTTATTATTAAGAAGATGCGACACAACCTATTTCAGTTTTTATTATAATTATACACCGGAAATCTAGAAAATTCATTTGCGTGCAGTAATTTAAGTTAAATATAATTTGACCAAAACGTGAAATAGGTGGTGTTGCTTGTTCAGTGACGATTTATTAGTATGACATGATCTATAACTGTACCTACGACAAATTATTTTTCTCGATCATATCAAATAGGTATAACGAATTTGATGTTATTTACAATTTATGAGCCTTGTGACGATGGACACACTTAACAGTTAAACCCAGCAGCCCTTAATATTAAAATTGTGAATTGATAAGAATTTGGGGTCTACAATGCAATTTATATATGTCTCATTTCCCCCATCCGTTATTGTTTAACGATATTTATTTATTCTATACCGTATGAATAAATATTACTTTTAAATCATTTTTTTCAAATTAACAATACAATCACGATTTTGTACACTTCTTAAAAACTATTAAAACCCAAAATAAATTACTTTTAACATTTGGTTTTTACTTACATTAAAAAGTTGAGATACCTAGTAGTTATTAATTATTAAAAGTTTAACTATTCGTTTTCATTAAGTATTAAAATAATTTGGTAAGTTTTGAAACTTAATCAGAAGGTAGATAGGTAGATAGGTGTAATCAGAGATGTACAATTTCATGTTTTCACTGAATTTATGAAACATTTCAGAAACTTTTCAAAAAAATTGAAACTTTTGATTAAACACCTTTAATTTGTTTTGTATATGATTCAATGGCTTTTTTTAAAAAATCTAAAAAATATTGTCAAATTATTTAAAAGTGATTTATAATTAATGTAATTACCTATTAGATGCTAGCCATCTTAATTTAATTTAAATGGTTATCATTGAATACTAATAATATATTATTGATTATAATATTATATTGAAACAGTGTTTAATTATTTATTTTTCTAGTAATTTATCGATTTTCCGATAGAAACTAATATTAACTTTTAAATCCAAACTTAGACTAAAAATAATAACAAACCTAATATATTTAATAAATAATAATTGGTTTGTCTCGACATCATGATGAATAACAAAGGCAGTAAATCATAGAAAACAAATTAAATATTACAAGGCAGTAAACAAACTATAAAAATTAATTATTACTAGATAATGGATTTATCGTACTATCATAGATGTAGCAAACTATATATCTTAGTTCGTGGCAACTAGCAAATAACCTTAGGTGATATATGATCTAAGCAAATAACAATTTAGTTGTAGAAAATTATCATGATAACAATTAACAACAGATACTAGTGGTACCTATATACCTACTACAATTACAATCATAGATATTAATACTATTGTCTATTACCTATTTATTGGTGTATGCGTACGATTATGAAATTAAATTTTTTATATTGAAAAGTTTCAATACTTTTCATTTCAATAGCCATGAAACTTTTCAAATTTCATGAAAAGTTTCACTTAAAAATTTCTGAAACTTCTCAGTCTCACATCTCTGGGTGTAATATAATATACTTGGTATAGGCGAACGAGTGTATAAATTATATGAGGACGAAATTGGTGAAATAAAAAAATATGTTGTTTACTATATAGTGTATCTATAGAGGTACTATACCTACATTATAATATTCATCCTATACATTTTTACGATTCGATACTTATTACGGTTGATGACAACATAACTCTGACTAGTCTGCCAATAACAAACCCTATACAATTTGTATTTGGAAACATCGTCAACAAAACAATGTCATTATTATTTATTTTTATATTTTTTTTTTGTATTAAATTATCATAAGCGACTGGGGTGATTTTGTTTTACATTTTTTTTTCAGAAGTCTTAAGTGGAATATATGACAACAACAATGAAAAAGGTGAGATAATTTGAAAGCATGAGTTTTATCATATAATAATATATATACTTACTTGAATATTAAATAGAAATATATAAATATTCAATGTATAAATGATTATAACGTAAAATATATTTGAAAATTACCACGAATATTTCTACTGATGGATATTCATATAATCCATGTTTATAATTTCACTCTATTTTTCATTTTAGCCGTATGAATAAGTATTTGAAAAAAAAAACAAATATTTAAGTTTGTATATTTCTATTTTCTATTTTATTTCTTTTATAAAACACTAAATGTTTTAAAATATATTGACGTATAATATTTTCGTTCTATTTGCATGCAATTTGTTTTACAAAATATTATGATAATATATTAGTAATAATTATATATCGTTCAAAGGTACTGCGTAAAATATAAAAATCCCCCCAAATAGCGAAATTAAGTTTCAATATTTAATTTGGACAAAAGGCGTTCTGTGTAGGCAATACAACGACCAGCTGACGTTTTAAATTGTTATTTAGAAATTTGTATCGGGGTCGGCAATATTTTAATATTATAGCACTGTTTCGATGGTGAAATATTTTATTTTTTTAAATCGTATTTTGAGAACTTTCATCGTATAATTTTATTTTCTATTTCTTTATTTTTGTCTATACCTAGTATGATTTGTTTTTCGCACATAACACATGACTAATATTGATGGAATAACGTTGAAACAAAATGGACTGAACACTTTTTATTGAAATGTATGCTCGCATTTAAGAGATAAAATAACAATTGGTATTAAAATACCAAGTTATTTCCGTCGGATGAAATTAGTATATAGATTCATAAGTCTCGTTCCTGCTAAGTAAACTGAAACTTTTGAACAATGCTGTCTCGTACTAATGGCGATTTGTTGTTGTATACACGCTTCTGAAAGCGCAGACCGTCTCGTCAACAACTCACGTATTTATTGAATATCTGAACATTATCATATACGGTACTTATAGGCTACATTAATACTAAATATATATATTATAATTTAAAGTTTGATGACTGTCTAAGAAAGAATACAACAAGTGGTAAAATCACTTAATTACATATTGAGTTGATTAACAACAAATTTGTAATGAAATTAGCTTTATTGCGGATTGATTTAAAATTAACCGGGAATTACATATTATTATGAAACACACCGTATTATACCATACTATATATTTGGATTTTCATACCACTACGATTATACCGTAGTTATTACTATATTCGATTAAAATGTCATACACATTATTATTATTATTTTCATACTGGAAACTATATAATAAATCAGTTCGTACCGCGTCGGGTACGCGAAAACGAGTTGCATCTTGATTTACGTCATATTTCCCAGACGTGAAGTAGGTATATACACGTTATAATAAACACATAAGTACATTAGGTATACTTTACAATCATAATAATAATATGGTCTTATACACCGATCGCGTGGAACGTATAATATAGAGGCAAAGCGTGCCTAATCGTCGAAGTGAACACGATATAATATAATATTTTATTTGTTATTATTAATACGATACACGAGTATGATGTGATATATTTATGCGCAATATATTATTATATTAAAGCCGTACAAGAATTTTTTTTAAATATAATATTTATCAACGTTTCGACTACGTGGCGTAGTCGCCGACAATCAAAATCATTGTTAAAAAAAAGAGCGTTTCTTATTGTACCTAATCAATATTATTATTAAATTTCGTTCCTTATTATTGGATGACTGTTATAACTGTTTTACGAGACTCCAAATGTGTATTTAATATAATACTGCAATGGATTATACCGTGTACAAACGCTGAGTCGATCTCGTTAGTTAATACTATTCAAACTAAGACATTTTCCATGATGCGTATACTGTGTAAATAATAATTATAAAATAATAGGTAGGCATAATAATTTTAAGTGTTGATAAACATATTTTTTTTGAAATTATCACGTGTATCGGATGGGACATTGTTTTTATCTGCGTTTACTAAAAACGTTCAAGTAATTTAACAATTTGTCAGAACTTATTTTTCTAAAAAATAAAGTATTTGTTTTCGTTTAGTATAATAATTATTCATATTATAAGTACCTAATCTAGTTACGAGATTTCAAAATGTTAACAGTTCATACACTGTTAATTATATAAATAAAGTAAAATTTACTTTAAAAAAATCAAATTTTTGTTTTAGTACGTACACCTACGTAATAATATTTATGTTTTATACTACCGCATGCTGCAATAGAAACCGAATTTATTATTATGTTTACAGAAGAATAAATAGTCACCGCCATGCAGGCGGACCATGGTCACAAATTAAGACGATTATAGCCTATAGATAATAAGGTATACATGGCCGATAAACGTGTGCGTCGCGGAAACGTACCTATATAAAAAGGAACATTTTGTATTGCATAACGGTCGCACATAAATATTTACGGTCAGTTTGTGTCGACTATTTCGTCTTATTGTCTTATACGTATATACAAACACACGCACACATATATATATATATATATATATATATATATATATTACGGTGTAGGAGACGCCACGCGTCTTCGGCGGTATAATAAAGCACTTTTTTTTTTACGACTACGAGTTGCGAGCGGAAGACGGCCGGTGGGGACATTTATTATGTTGAACGCGTGCGGAAAAAAAAAAATAATAATAATGATAAATAAATAAAGGACAAAAAAGCAGTTATAATACAGAGAGCCACATGTATAGGAGACGGACGGCGGAGGAAAAACAACTGTTTTCCGCACGATAATTCAACTATATAAACGCGCTCGCGCCTCGCCACAAACGCTGCGGCCGGCAGCAGCAGTAGACGACGACGATGACAATAACGCCGAAGAACAACGCGCGCGCTCGCCCGACGAGGTCCGACGAGACCGGAACTTCCAGCATCCGACGACGACAACGACGACGACGACGGCTACTAGAGAGGCGGCCGGCGGAAGTAGAGGCATTGTCGCGTGCGTGTGCTTATTTGTGTGTGTGTGGATACCCTATCCTCTTCCGTATCTGTGTGGTATATATATAACACTGCGCGATGACGCCGTGGCCGCCGCCGCCGCCGAGGGGTGTCAAATGGTCAAACTGGCACCGGATACAAGACCTTTTTATACGCCCCATCCGGTCGGCGTCGTCGTCGGTTCCGGCCGGCCGGCCAGGCAGAGCCGTCCTTCGGGTATATGTATATGTGGGTGTGTGTATGTGTGTGTGTGGGTGTACATCGCGCGCGCGACTTGTATATATATACTCAGAAACTTACTTTTATGGACTTTCGCTGTCGTTGATGTCGTCGGTTTTTTTCCTGTCGTGTTTTTGTTGGTTTTATCCATACTGCAGTCGTCTGCGAATACTGTCATCCCCCTTCGCGAAAAGTCAACGGACCACGGTGAATTTTTCTTTTCCTCTCCTAGTCTGTCCGTCTCCATCTGGAAGGCCACACTTGTGGTTTCAATCTTGATAAGCCATCAATCATATATACAAATACAATGTACATTGTAATTATTGTATTGATATTTGAAAGGCACTTATTAATTTAAAGCCTAATAAGATGCAAGTTGTTCATCAATAGTCAAATAATCTAGGTGGTGATTGGGCCATTCAAAACACGCTTTATGCTTAGAGCTCAGTTCATCGTGTATTTTACCCCAGTTTTGATGTGTTTCCTTCTATTCCGTAAAAGCGCGGTTTTCATTAATCATCCCGCTATTTCAGGTACCTAATAGAAGAGTTATCTGCTTGAATGAATCCTTATCCACCCTTCATATCAAAATGTTCCTACATTGATTCCTTAACTTCTAATAAAAATCCTTCCTAATCCTATCCTGTATCAATACAGGATTTACAGTTTAAATATTAGGCACGGGCTAATTAAGTTTTTGTTTAACCTAATGGTGGAAATACCTATGATAATTTATATTGAAATTACATAAACAAAATATCGCCAGTTACTTATATGGACCCGTCCATTAGCGTTATATTTTATATTTCACAGCTAATCATCCAAAATTGATAAAAAAAAAGTTTAAGAAAACACATATTCGTTTTCTCAATTTACATAATATGTAACGATAGAATTTAACACAGCTTCCATCAAAATAGATATCAATTTGGATGGTATATTAAATTATACTGCAGCTGTAGTCTTGTTTAATATAAATCAGTACAGGCGATACGGCATATCAAACGACAAGCATTGCTAACGGTGCGGTTTACTGCGTCGGATTTCAAGAGACTGTAGTACAAAAATAGATGTTTATAGCCAACATCGATGGCGCGCCGGTCATTTATCATCCGCATATAATATACTCCATCGACGGCTAACCCACACCGGCTAATAAACACGAAGTGTGTGGTGTCTTTCGATTTTTGTAGGTCGACGTCTATAGTTGTAGCTGTTGTCTCTTCCATATCTATTTATTATAATATGCGTTGAATCGATAGTGTTCTTATTGTTGCGTACCTATATCCAATGGTTACAAAGTTCGGAATAAAATAAAACAATAATTATTGCGGAACAGCCTCTTCCCTGGTTTAATGTGGAGAAATTTGACTTTATTCCAAAACTCATATAGAATATTATAATCTTAATTATAATTATCACGAGCATGTTGGATGATTCATTTAACTAGCTGCAATAGTGCATAATATTGTATATTATACCATTTTAAATTCTGAGTGGAGCTATTTTTACAATTCATTTCTTGTGAATTCACAAAAAAAATAAAAAAATATTTTTGTATGTATAGCTGTACCATTTATACATCTTTACAACTTTACAAGCCAATTAATCTCATTTTGATAATATAGTAATTTTTGATGCAGGGACATTCTCTCATTTCTTGTTGCTGTTTAAACATTATCTTAGTTTTTATAGTAATTTTTGTTGCTACTATTTCTGATTACATTAGTATTAATAAAATTGTGTAAGTATGACTAATGTATATGCTTACTAATTGTTAAGTGTCTAAAGTTATGATTTCGCATGTGTTGTCACTTGTCAGTTTTCTCCGTCTAACGTATAACATATCAAATTTTAAAATCATTTTACATTCTATTTTATTTTGAACGTAAAATTAGTCATGTGATGCGTTAGACGTAGACAACACAGGTGAGTAAGACATCCTCTTAAATCATTACCTATTAATAAAAATAAGTGTGTATTTTAAGCAATTTAAAACTATAATATGCAAAGACTGTGTATTAAGTATAAACCCCAAGTTTTTGGCTCCTATGTATTTTTGATTTCATAAACAGAAGCATTAATTGTTAAAAATTATTTAGTAATTGGAAAAACTGTATTATATATTTATTGTTATATGTGCGCATGCATTTATATTTGTGTATTTACCACTTGATTGGAATCGTAAACCAATAAATTAAGGTTACATTTGTAAAGAATAATGGTGAACTTTCAAAAATAGTTTGCAAAAGGTCCTGCATCCGTTCCAATTGAAATAATTATTATTACTAAACAAGATATGTCCCCTTACAGCTTACGCTCCAGTTACTTGAGTGTGTGTACGAAGGTGGTGGTATATGGTGCGTGCAGAGGTCTGAGGGGCATACGAGTGCTGATACTTAACCTCATTTTATTTGCGTGCTTTCGACATTTCATTTATTTATTGTATCGAAACACTTGAAAAGGCAAATTCACTTATTTATTATCGTTATCTGTTTAGTTTTAGACTTTTATTACTAATAATAAAATTATGTGCATACAATTATCTTAAAATTATTATGAACATTGTACAGTATAATATAAGCTTTAATGTACCTATATTATCTATATATATAAAAGCGAATGTACGTCTGTTTTTCCTTTAAGCAATCCTGCACTATTCATCTGATCGCTACGAAACTTTGGGAAGTTGTTGAGTATACTCTCTCAAAAGTTTCAGACATATTAAAATTTGCATTTTAAAGTGGTACTTGCACAGGTATTTTGAAATTCAAGATGGTCGATGAAAATTTTGAAATTTCGAAAACTATTACACCACATATTAAATAACGAACTGAACAAAGTTTGAATCATATAAACTTGGCCTTTTTAACGGGAAACAAATTGCACGGAGTCAGCTAATAATTTATGAAGCAACCTATGATCGTTGATACAACTTCAATTTTGATTAAGAAAATGTTAGTATATTTTATGCATTGCTGCATCAAATCTGCCATGGTAGATAAATTTTGTAATTTCAGAGATAAACTCCTTTTACGTTAATCATTCATTTTCATTCATTTTTGCACAAAGTACACAAATATCAATAAATAACAATCAAATCGGCATGAAACACAGTTAGCGGGGTCGTCGAATCTTGTACATTTCAACTTATTTTGTATAACAGCATTTATTGCTTCGATCCGAAATAATATTTATTATTTATTTGATGCACAGAGCGCAGATACTATAATATTATGCAATAATATAATATATTTATATACTTAGATGTGATTTATTGCTTATTGATATAGATACATTGCCGTAATTTATTGTTAATAATTATTCGATATTACATGTAGTAATATTAATAATATATAATTTATGTATTAACTAACAAACTGTCGACAGCTTTTCAAATCGAGTTGCTTGTAATAATCTGAAAATTTCCGTTTTTATATTATGTAATAAAGTGACGTCAGTGCAGTTTAAAAAGGTCGTATCTCACAATAATACGATAATGTTATGTTGAATATAAACGACGGTGAAAAGGCTAAAAAAAAATAAAACGTCCGATGGAAGCGCATAGTAAACGCCGGATCTGCCGATGGTATTTCCGGTCTTTTCCCTATTCGATATTTTGTCTAACATATACATATATTAAATTGTTCTTCTGGTCGTTTCGCCCTCTCTAGTGCGTCTATAAAACGTCTGTATACATATGTTGTACAGGCTATGCACTGCTTTGATTTATTCACTTTTGTCATTGCTATATACGTAATAAAAATGTTATAATATACCAATAATATGTATGTATAAACTGTCGTTGAATGACGATACGTATCATATCAAACTGCGAAATCGTAACTTCAAACGGCTATAATACAACTGAGTTACTGTCATCTAACAATTGAATTCTGAAAATAATGGTTCGAGCAAATCTCGTATTACTTTTATACTATAAACACACAGTGACTATTTAAAATTTAGTACAAATTGTAGTATTTCAAATTCTTACAAAATATGTTGACTCAAACGATTTACAGACAAAGTAAAAAATAAGGATTATTAGATATAGAGTAAAATAGAATAACTAAAAGCAATCATGAGTTATTGTATAACATATAATATTATTTCGTGATTTTGAAACCAATATTAAAATTACAGAATACTTGATTAATTCAACATATTTTAAAAATACTTATATCAGCGTCATTTACATTAATCATGTTCTTCCAAAAGGGCATCACGTCTTTAAGTTTAATTTTAAATTAAATTATTTTTTAAATCACTACGATAAAATTTGGTTTGCCACACAAATTTCACATTTTTTTCGCAATTAAATTGGAAATTTTGAAATGATTTGTATATAATAAATAGCACCGACCGTGTATGATTTTCAATTTATAGTCGATGACCGACGGGAGTGCTATACATTTTGGAGCTATTGGAAAAAAAAGTTTACATAAAAAAACCAAACCTAAAGTAATAGTAACGCACGTGGCAAGTTCAAAATCTAAAATAGAAAACGATAAAACCACTATAAATAATAATATGAAAAAATATTACAGTATTTGGCATGCTGGCCGAATTGATCTATTGCAAAGATCCACCTCTGGGCATGTGGTGCACGGTATCAACCAACTCTGTCCTGGAAAATCCCAAGTCCGCCCACGTTACACACACTTAAGATATACAATATACGCGTACACCGCTTTTGCATATCGGTCGTATATGATATAATATAAAAAAAAAAAACGGATACATTTATATTTTTTTCTCACCGAATCTTTTTCATTACTTAGCACGTCGGAAAATTTACGATCCATGTATGCGGTGCACACACACCGCGTTGATATTATAATATGACTTTTCTTTACGTAGTTTCATTTTTTTTTGTTCGCTCTCTTTTTCTTCTCGTGCAATACATATAAAAAATGTTTGTACTCTACGCAGCGCAACGTTTGCTAATTGAAGGAAAAGTTTTCGAGTTTAAAACGTGATTTGTGTGAACTCGTACACATAATGGGTATACATGCGAGCGAGGGTCTCCGGTATCGGCAATATCGTCGATATAATAATACCGCCACCACTAAAAAAAAGAAAATACGCACGGCGTGTGATATACTGATATACATGCGCTCTCCCTTATTAGCCGCGCCGCGTAGGCCGTTGGTTTAACGGGTTTTTTGTTTTCGTTTTTTTTTTTTTCCATTCCTTCTTTCGTCGGGGTTTCATTTAATGTTTTTTATTACGGCGACGGTCTCCTCCGGTGCTAACTTGGCGGTGGCATAAACCATCTCTGCGGAGTAAGAGAGAAAAAGTCGATACCATGAATCACAGCGGCGGCGCCGTCGGGGAGCTGCTGCAGCTGCAGCAGGAGAGTGAAAAAACGGCCATATACACCACGTGTGTGTTGTACGGCTATAATTATTATTATTATTGTTTTTGTTGTTGGTCGAACGAATAATTATCGTGCCGCGCCGACTTACATAAATGTCCCACGAACGCGACGATTTCGAGTTATTAAAATATATTTATGATATTATGCTCGTATCGCGATAATGTATTGTATGTATATATATATATATTATGTATATTATACTTGCCCCGGATCGTCTCGCGCGAAAACCGCCACGACTTACCCGCGATTTTAATCTGTAAATTATTGTGTACGTGCTAGTCATCGCGGAAGATATGGCTAAATTTTCCATATGAGTTCCGTTTCCGAACGAACGAACATTTAAATATACATTATATAGTATCCTGGGTCCCGCGGTCGCGTATATAATATATATATTATCCGCTCCGCACACACAATAACTGCATATACGCGACGTGTGAGTATATAACATAATAATATATATAGAGAGAAGCGATTCTCGCGCATTGTTTGACGTCGCGCCCTTTATTTTTTTTCACGCTCGCGCATATAAATTCATTTCTTTCACAGCCCGAGCGCAACGTATACCTATATTTATATAATATGTTATGTGCTCGGATATGTGTGTATATATAGGATACGACGACCGGCCGACGACGACGACGACGACGACGACGACGACACGCTTATAATATGCGTATAAGAAAAACCCTATAATTCATTCGATGCTCTCTATATCGATCCGCACGCGCAAACAACACTGCTGCACGAGCGCAATTTTATTATCTCTCTCGGCGTTTAAACCAAGAGAGGAAAAAGGTGTCGGACCAAATGGGATAGAATAAACGTACGCATAAACGGTGGGGTGGAGGGGTCACATACACCAACGTGCGCACGTCGTCGCTCTGTACAAAATAATTTACTATTATTACATTTTACATAATATACGGAGGAAAACCATTACTTTGGGAGTATCGTCGTCATGGTCGTCGTCCACCAGTGAAAAACGGATTTCGAGTCTAGGTAGAAACGCATGACGAGCATTGCCGCCCTCCGCTGTTCAAACTGTTCAATTACAGCTCGAAAAAAATCATTATAAAACACTCCACTCAAAGTTATCAAGCTACTGCCATAACGCTCTCGTCTTTAGTAACATGTCTTACCACTTACTTCCTCATCTACCGTCGTCGTGAAAGAAATTTGTCCAGAATCATGTTATCATAAAAGTCTATTCAAACTTATATTCTGAGATTATGAATGAAATTATCCTTTTCACGCATTTAATGATTATTGTACTAGATCCAATATTATTGTAATACTGTAATATTACTGTAATTTTATAGACCGTAATAATGAAAATAATTGACAGATTCTTCTGAACGTTAAATTGTCCATGTTATGAGTTAGTTGGACGGATAAAACACAAATGAAGGTATAACGTCCTCTTAACAGATTGTAATATAATATTTTTATATACCTATAATGTGGGTATTTAAAAAATATACATACTTGCCCACACTTCTGACATTAGGTTCGCAGTTTCCTCTCAGCCACTTTATTGTCAACCCCTATATTATTTGTAATAGTGTTATCCGACTTTTTTGCGTTTTTCGTAATTTAGCGCGAAAAATCGTCCTCGCCGGAAGTGTTGACATTTAGTTATGCAGCACGAGGATTTTTGACTGTGGAAGACCATCGCGACGAATATGCGTAGGTACGCCAAAACACGTGTTTTTTTTTCGTTCAACGACGTCGGTTGTCTTACATCCTATCTTCGTAAATATATTATATTTTATTAACTTAACTAACCTTTCTGAGGAAATTTTTAAAACAAAAATTATTTTTAATTTAATTTAATTCCACGACCTCAACAAAATTATAATTATATTTACTATAAACTAAATACGATTCATTAAAAATTATAAACCACAACTTGCTATATCTTCCTTCTCCAAAAATATACCCCACTGTTTCAATATATATATATATAACATATTCTGTTTATTATGGTCTTTCGTTCCGCTCACATTCAAAATTCGTAAGACGAGATAGTTCTGTAGCGTTCCGAAAATAGTAAAGGGACACGTAATTATATAGATTAAAAGACGCGCGCGATAAAATACGCAATTCTGTTATTAAATTATTAATTTTAATTTTATATAGGTAATAGACATTATACTCACTCACGAGGCCGTCAAGTAGTAATTCATTCAAACGAAATTTGACGGTTCATATACGATTTTACAAACTCCAATTTAATATAATGCGTGTTTTACGTTTATCAAATACACTCGAGTGTGCTGACCGGATATTTCCTTGATCTTGTTCCAAAAATCCATACGATATTATATAACCTCGATTACGTCTTCCCCGGACATTGGTGGTATTATTATTATTTTTATACAAACCAACGCGTGTATATAAGTATATTATGCGTATCATACAGGCTTTGTTTTCTTTTTATAATTGACATCTGTTTCGTCATAAACTCATAACTGGCGAATCGCGATTGGACTAAACACGCATTAAACCGATCGAATAAAAAATGTCGTGAGCGTGTATATATTAAATTGACGCAAATACTGTTTGATTTATGGAAGGCGCTGTTAAATACATATATACGCATCAACGCATGTGTATTAGTATATTATGCGTAATAACATGACGTGATCAGTCGCTGCCCACATTTTCCTGAACGTCACAAATATAATAATAATATTGTTCGGTATTTGTAGTTTATGTTCGTGGATTGATCGAGGGATGCTGAGACAAGCCGCGTTATTTATTATAGAACGATTCGCATATCGTGAAATACCAGGCTTAGTTACTAGTTTATTAGGCTTAACTACTAGTCTTAGACGAAGATTATACAAGAGAATTTTTCTACATTAATTCACAACCTTTGAATAAAAAAATGTCCATTTTGTGCGAGGACATTGTACGAGTGCGTAGTTTGAGTGTAAGATTAACGTAGCGTTTATAAAAACCAGAGTACCGCATAAAAACATTTCAGCAAACACTTTTTTCTTTTCTCGCAATATTTTTGTGTTAAATTAAACTTTACTTAGTATAACATTTTATTGAACTATAGTTTTTCAAAAATATCTTATAACACATTTTGTTACATAATAATAATTATTAATTGTATGCAGGTACAGCTCGAAAGTTATAAAACGCACATTTAATTTGATATAAAAAAAACACATTTAATTTAACTGTGACATTTTATTATATACAAGACCGTGTCGGAAGGTTTAAAATCATTTCTATTTACATGTTTGAAATAATTTTAAGAGACAAACATTAAAAAATCAAATGAAAAAGAAAGTAAATTAAAAATGAATTTCCAACATAACTTGTTATATAGTTGGCAGATGATTATATAGTATGTTGTACTTGAATCCAATTATATTTCAGACTTAAGAGCGAAGTAACAAAGTATTTTAAGAAAATCATACATTTTTAATGCTTTTTCAACTTCAAAACCACAATAATAATTTATTATTGATGTATGCATGTGTGTGTAATAGTTATATCAATACTAACACAGTCACATTAACGAACCTGTAATCACTTTTTACTCACACAGATAATTCAAAAATAAAATACTAATGTAATACTTGAATACGAAATATTGTAGCCAGATTTGCGTTAAAAACCATCCTATATACATGCAAGTAGTTATAGGTTACCTTGGGCTATGTATTAAGGCTTTATATTAATATATTACGTGCCGATTACAGAACACCAAAGAGGCAGCAGGCAAAAGAAAAGGAAAAAAGAACTAATAACAAGTATACGGGGAGGAAAATTCTACGCGAACCGAGATTTATCAACCGAGAATTATGCCCGGCCTATATGGATATATACATACACGTTATATACATACTGCAATAACGTATAAAATGTTATGCGCAGTCGTGGTACGTCTAGAAAGTTTGGAGCCCCTAAATTTGTTGTGGGGATCACTGAAACGACGATTAGAGATTAACTTAATGTACGTTACGCACGCGGTTAAGTGTTATCGTCGCACCGCGTTATCGTGTATAACCTAACCTATATATATATATATACCGCACGGTTAAGTATTATGTCATCGTCGCAGTACCTTATCGCGTGTATGTATATACCTATATGTGTACAATATACATGGTATTTAACCGTGCTTGTCCACGCCTATCAAATACTCAATTTCTAATCGCTTCATGTGGTTAAATTCAAAAACTTACATTTAATCGCCAGAATACTTGATGGGGATTAGTAATTTAACGTTTAAAATATTAACATAAATTAGCTCGGTTTTTTTCTGTAAATTGCAGATTTGTAAGAAATTCGAAAATAAATATCTAGTTAATAATACAAAATGTGGCTTCACCACACTTGCTTGATAGTATAAACATCAGACATATACATACATTTTGTATATATATATATATGTGTAATCACCACCAAGGATTTAGAAAGGTTTTACATTTTCATACTTTCTCGTGAACTGCACTTCTATGTATAGGTAGTTATAGTTGGTAGATGAGTCGTTAAGAAAACTATAATAAGGTGTTTTTCTGCAGTAATTTTATGCATATCGCATACGTGCATATTGTATGGACTAAAGGATCAAATAGGTGACACTATTTGTTTTAGTACTTACCTGTATATTATAATAATTATAAAATATACTTAATTCTATTCGATCGTTTACGGTACTTTGTGTGCGTTTTCGAAATGTCTCATGCAATATCGATCGCCTCTGATTTTGAATCTATTACACAAGACTTGTATAGTAATTTGTTTTATTTTTTTTCAAACTTAATCTTTTTTTTCCGATTCCATGTACTCGTAAATTATTATGCCCAGAAACGTTTTGGTCGCGTCGTAGTTTTTAAAAGCAAATACGACACATGGATATAATATATTATTGTACGTGTAATTGAATTGAAATGTCAGTCTGTAAAATGTATACATTTTTTTAAATTTCGTTTTTTCATCATTAAAAATAAAACCCTAGTGACGAAATATATAATACACGTCTTAAAAGTTGTAGTTATTCGTTTAATTAAACATATTTATTATACCGAGTTTTTAATTAAATGGATATTTTTGCGACGTAGTAGACATTTAGACCGTAATTTTGAACATTCTTCTTTGTTTTTTGTTCAACTATTTTTAAAAGAAATAAACAATTTCCACAATTAACCAGTTCAGCTCAATTATAAGATGTCCTTTTATAATCTAAAAAAAAAAATTATTTGATTATTTTATAATTTTATCACATATAGCCACAACTATAAATCAATTTTGAAATTTCGACTTAGCGACCGCGGTGCGCATTTAATAATGGCTCTCATCAAGAACTACCATCTATACTTGTATATTACTAGCACATGGCCCGCGGATGTAGGTAATATACGTGTACAGTGTATACTGTATATACAATAAAATATATTTATTACGTGTGCGGTGCGCACGCGCGCGCAACGAGAAGAGATTACGCTAGCACATTATAATATATTATTATTATTTTATAAAAAAAAACACGGTATCCTCCTCCTCATCCGAATAAAAAGGAGCAAAAGGATATAAGAGGAGTTGATTTCCATATAAATCAACGGGTGACACGCGTTAGTGTATATACGCAATAATATATATTATAGGCACTCACACGAGCGTACGATAGGCGTGAAAGTCGGCGGCGATCGTTTAGCGCGCGCGTGATGCAAATTCTCGGGCGCAAATCGTCTCTGACGGGTCGTTATGGACCATTTGCCTTTGCGGCAGCCCCTCCGATATCGTCTAAATATTATACTTTGATTTTGTGTGTGTGGGTACTTACTTTTTTTTTTATTCTCTTCGCGCTAACCTCTGTCGCCGCTCTGATGATATTTTACGGTGTATATTATACTATAGGTACGCGTGTACGTGAATCATAATATAATATGTCAATAAATTACATTATTTAATTTACCGAAAATGGTCTGTACTAGTGATATCTTTCGATGATAAAATTGAATGTTTTACAGAAAATCGCAATATATATTGTCGAGAAATGGTGCAAGGGGTAGGTAATGTGGCTATATATTAGACATTCTTTTTAATCCCGAAACTATATAATGATATCTTTGATAATTTCCTCAGAATCTCAACATAGTTATTTTTATAAGTGGAGAACGTAAAAAAATAATGTTCAAAAAGGGCTGATGGTGTAACAGGATATCGATATATGGAATTGACTCAACTCACCTTCAGTCACCATAGTTAGTTTTTTGCTGTTTGAGAGCCAAGTTAGAACATTTCAAGCTGAACTAGGTTTATCTTAAATTGAGATATATTGTTTAAATATATTGTTATTGTCATACATACGCGTATTAAAAATGGCTAAATAAGTTGTGCAAAATTTGAAAAAAAAAACATAAGTATAAAGATAATGAAAAATAGTTATAAATTATACATATATGGGCAATAAGCAAGTAATATATATTTATTTTTTTCATCAATATTAAAATATAATCGGTGCATTTATAATAATACAATAATATTTCATTATATCAAACATTTTTAATTGTAATTTGTAATTTTTTCGTTTGATCTTGATGATTATGTATTACACTATTCAGGCCAGTTAGATTATCATATAATTGAAAGTATGCCAGTATCATATTATACATTTACTTAAATAAAATCAAATTTTTCATATTAACACTGAAGACAATAATTAACTGAGTGACTGGACATTTCTTCTTAAGATGATAAACAAATTGTATAAATAAATGTATTTACTTTAAAAATTCAACCAAAAAAGCTTCCTCGAAAAAATATTGCTGACCCGAAAAAAACCATCAATTTTAATAGGTATAATTGTATAAACAACTTAACATATAAAAATATGTCGTTTCCGGTTTCTTAATATTCATCCGTGACCAAATCAATCGGACGTGCGCCACCTATACGACCGCGATTTCTCACCCTTGACTGCGATCGTTATAACTTATAATCATTATATAATACTTATGGACGTTGTGCACCGGTGTTACATAGCCCACGTTTTGTTTTCGGAGCACGTCGTAGTCAAATGGTGGTGGACGGAAAACGGCGAAATCGTCAGACACCGGCCCATAGAGTACCTATATTGTAATATGTTGTGCAATAGTGATATATTGTACTTCGGTGTTAAACCGATGGGCATAATAACAAAGAAAATGCAAAAAAAAGGGAGAAAACGCATTCTCTTGTACATCAACGACATGCATATGGGTACGTGTTTATAGTACCGATGCCCTGCTATGATACGTAAACATATAAATCTGCACCCATCAACAGGACCGTTAGCCGATGGTGGAGGTGTATAATAATTTTGTTTTATTATTATTATTATTATTATTATTATTGTAACCATTGACCCGTTTATTTTTTATGTTATGTAATATTATTGTGTTGCGGCTTATGTTATATGCACATATATTACATCCCCTCCCTGTACGTACGGTTAGCATCCCCGCCTAATCCCAAAAGGTGCGTTCTATTTTTCTTCCCCTCTATAATAATAATATTATTTGCTCGTGCGCTTAATGATTTAGGTATGTATAGTTACTTAGATTAGTTAGTACCTATCTATGTGAGGATGCATTCATACAACCAATAACGTTCAGATTTCTAAAACTGTTGGACGTTAAAATTCAATATTATGATGTTATTATGTTATAATTACATCGGGTTAAGTTCTAGGGGTCTATGCGGTTGTCTCTGGGTTTTTGTTCCGCAACCTTTTTTATTCCTCCCACAAATAAGGGTGTCGAATTCGCCATTCTGGACGTTGTGGTCGGTTCCCAGAATTCCATGTTCCTGGACGTCGAGAAGAACGTAAACGACGAAGGGTGAAGATTACACATTCTTATGGCACGTAATAATGGCTTCTTGTTGTTATTGTGTGTCGTTGACTACATGGTGTTATTGTGTTAGTCCGTTCAGCCGACATTTGTTGACGAAATGTCGGATGTGATTGGAGGTTTTTAGTGGCCAGCTGGGGATCTGTTCATTGCAGTACCCGTTGGATATGCGCGGTGCACGCATCCCAGCCTCTGTAATATATGATAGATCCCCGCTCTCGCCGGGTCCTGCAGTAGCTGGTGTAGTGGCATTTTCCAAACTTGTGTGGCTGTCGTCGAATACTAAACTGTAGGGCTAGAGGGCAGGGCAGCCTGACTGATTTTCTTTGCTAGAAGTTGTAGTTCTAGTTGAGAGTACTGCTCGTGTGGTGGTTGCTGGTATCCTCCCTGACATGATGCTGGGTTGTTGGATTGATATTTTTCGTTTATGGGAAGACTATGCGAAACGGACAAAATACTGAGGGCACAATGGCCACAGATTTTACCGCGATTATTATTATAGAACGTTGTAAACTCAAATGTCACGTAACAAAAACCACAACAATGAAACGAAAAGAACAATGTAAGAAACCCGTGGACTGCATGTTATTAACAAAACAAGTAACGGTAACCATATGTGACAGTTTGGTTTTGTATAGTTGCTTGAAATTCAGCGTAATGAACAAGATAAAGCACAGCCTTTGCTACTGGCCTGTCACGTGACTACCGCAGTCTGGTAAGATGGGAAAGTCGACCTGGTCACGCCGTTTGTATTCCCCAATGGCGGTTGGAATAAACGTACGTCGACGATACGTTACACTGCTACAAGTAGCTTCTCTGTATTGTGACTGCTGCGTACCACGTCGTATATATTATTTCGAAATAGTATTTGGACGAAACCACATACGTGTCTTGTTCGTATTTTAGTTAGTACCTATATGTTATATATTTGGGATAATTATAACAAATAGTGTACAATTGCAGTCTGCACTATATAACGTTTAAAATCTATCAACACTTCGCGTCCATGCCTGTATACTAGCACAGTTATATCGTAATATCGATATTAAAATAATCGTGTTTAGAGATAATTTTTAAACCTAATAAAAATATCATTAAATAAAATAAAAAATAAAGAGTTAATAATTGAATAAAAAAACTTCATATTATAAATAATGTACTTCTAATTTTTATCGATTAATTTTTTTTTTTAACGATACGATTATTGCTTAAACATTTGTTTGCCCGCTGACTTGAACCTGTGTATATTACAGTCATTCATATATGTACAATATACATATGCATAAAACATTCTCTGGATTGTTATAATACATATATCATGAATACGTACAATGTAATATAATATGATATTATATAGGTAACTCTACTCGTGGACTATAGTAAAAAAACGTTTTAATAACATGATACCTACGTACCTATATATAATAATATTATGTCTATATTCGTTTAGGTAATTTATTAAGTTCCAATACACTACAGTAAATATAAAAAATGCAGATACCACGTTTATAGTTTGTGTCGATAACATCTGCAACGTACCTATATATATATACACACATATAATAATAATACACGTCCCGCAGTCCGCTGCAGAGAAACGTTCTTATTCCAACGACCGCTTAAAACCGCAACGGCGGCGGCGTCACGCCGCAATCGCGTGTACCCGGCAGACTAACACACAGTAATACACACAATATATACATCATTCGCCCCCTTTACGAATCCGCATAATATAATGTAATTAATTTTTTACGTCCTGTTTTCTCGACATCGTATATAATATATGATGGCGTGTGTGTGCAACTCGGGCCCGACGACCGTTCGTAAATAGGATTTAATCTGATCTCCCCGGCGGCGGCGTCTTATCCACAGTACACACTTTGCGTATAATACGCGTGCTGAATTCTTTGAGATTCAACGGGCGTCTAGGCCTTTAAACCGTCGCCGCCGCCGCCGCCGTTTTCGGTTGTAGGACTTTCTGACGTCCGACGGACTTTCCGCAAACGTATTATTCGTTATAGCGCACACGCACTCTCGCGTATCGGCTACGTTTGTGATGTGATGACGTAGTAGGACTGTGGGATGGTGACGTTAAGTCGAAACGAAAATAGACAGAGGCAGTCGTCATTCGGGGATGTATTTCTCTTGTACATAATATATATCTACATTTTTTTTTCATTTCACACACGTTTTATTTTGTTCAACGGTTGTTTTCATTTTTTTTTTCTGGTTTGTTGCAGGCTATTCGCACAACCCCTATAACGGTGTGGTATGCAACGATAACATTTTAGCGACCGGAGTTTTTTCGTCCAAAGAACTTTGGAGGCTTTCCAAAGGTAGGGAACCACAAAAATAATAATAATAATATAATAATAATAGTATAGGTACAACAGTCGTAGGAGAGGGTTATACGTCCGTGTCCGTATATATATATATATTATACCGACTATTATAATATAACTCATACATTTATAATAATACTACTGGCTATACATTAAACTTGCAAACATTGATCGAAATAAAATAAAGAACGCTTACCTTCTTCTCTTTTATCCACGCGATTTCCCGTTAAATTTCGTAGTATTCCTACGAGGTGTAAAAAACCAACAAACATGGTTACAACGTTATCATAATCACCATAATCTCATACGACAAGAACCGCACCACACCAATATGTTATAAATATATATACCTACTGTTATAATTTACAATGCACATACACTCGAGTACTCGGCTTTCCGATGATACAAAAACGTATTTTGCCCGTCACACGAATTATCGGTAGGTATATACCTCTATATGTTGCGCGGTGTACAATTTAATCAGCATGAAGTATAAAAAAATGCGTATTGCATTTATGCCTGAGCTTATCTACTGACAACGTAATGTAAATCTGTGATATAATTTCCATTCAGATGACGATATGAAAATATCCAAAGTGATTGTCGTTAATAATAATGACGGTTATTTATCGGTCGACAACAATAATAATATAAAATATTATAATGTTATTACTTTATGCACGAACCGAGAAGAGGTAAACATAATTTATAATACAATATTATTATGATGTCTTTATCGATCGCGCGGCCGACCAGACCGAGTCGTCGATGTTAAAACTACCTAACGTAATCAATGTGTGATCATAAAATTAAACAAAACTTTTAATAACTAACCTCCACGTATTATACCAAGTGATGGTCATTCGCTGACGACGCTTCGTTCTCGTAGTATACATGAATGTTCACGAGTTTCAATCGCCCTCGGACTCTATTAATATAATATCGATTGATATATTGATGTATCCACATGCGGCTTATTATTATTATTATTTTTATTATTATTACTAGTATACATCAACGGGTAGCACATGGCGCTCGTAAAAATATAACGCCTACTCGTAAATCCGGTAGTTTTAACGAGAAGAAATAAAATCATGAAAACCGACCAAAAACTCAACGGGCGTTGCACCGGCTGCAGTGTAGGTATCGAGATTTAAATCGCGGTACGAATTGCCAGACCGAATTTCCCGATTAGATTTTCCCTTAAGTCCAGTCTCGTTTGTTTGCTAAAATAATGCATAATATATTGATATTGGAGTTTGTTGGACTATAACGACGTTGTTGTGATTAACGATGAGTGATGACGTTGTCATTGGACGAATACACTTATTAAGTTCTCGTCTCTATTTTGCAGACTAGTTAAGAACGCAAGTGAACCCTTATTTTCAAAATGGTTGTATAATAATTATAGTTACAACTTACAACTGCCTATTTTAAACAGTACTTTGGGTGAATTGCATGGTTTTTGTCTTTAAAATATTGGTAATGCGTCGTCGAATTGGAAATTTCTGGCTAAATACACTTACTAGATAGTTCGTTTGTCGATAGATACGTGATTATTGTTTTTATTAATGTAGGTACGAAAGATAAGATGTACTTATTAAGTTTTTCACGTTTTTCACGAGAGTAATTAGTTTTTATTTAGTGCAGTATATTGGAGTATAGGTATTGTTGTATTGACTTTTACAATTGATTTTCGATTATAAATTATTGTCTTATAGACGTTTAATGAACGGTAAACTATCTGTAAGATCGATATTAAGTATATGATATTATATTAGTTCGAATAAAAAAAAAACAATATTTATAATTTATAAATAATAAATTGCAGAATGCTTCAATGAAATGCGTACATGGACTTTAATAAATGACAAGTCTTCGAATAATAAATTATTTTATTTTCTCGAAATGTATATCAAACATATAACGTTTGTATACACACATGCCTTCGACATATTAAATAACAATTCATATTTCACGGTTGAAAAAATGCATTTAAACTTTGAGCCATGCGCCTCTCGATAGATGTATATTCTTTCGCGAATCTAAAATCGTAAACCGTAGAAAATACGTCTGCGAAAAAATAACAGCAGAAATGATCAAAACGTATCATGAACACAATTTACATTTTTCAACGTCTTATTCTCTATATGTTATGAATAATAATAAATAATATATATCAGTCGGCTGACTTGCACAGTATATTGTATTATTGCAGAAGATTTCAGAAGAAAGCAAATGTCTATTTGGATTAATTTATTAGGACGATATTATTATATGCCGAACAAACTCGAATCGATAGGATGAAGTCGCATTTCTATAACTTATAACAATAATAATAATCTAAATACTACATAACTTATACTGTATACTCGTCGGGATTAAATAGACGTCTCGTCGAGAGTATAATATTATACCTAAGAAACACCCTATAAGTCTGTAGGAATCAACTTCTATTACCTATTTATTTATTTTTTTTATTTATTCTTCAAGAAGATAATGGGCCCCACTGAACATGTTCAGTGTTTATGCCTATAAAGTATAAACTATATCGAAATTGCGTACATATAGCAGTAACCTGCTAGAAATAAGGCATCATAATGCTAGTGGGGTATGAAATTATTTTGAAACAATGTTGTTGATTATAATATCAAAAGAATATTAAAAACCACTTAAGTGTAATTTTATTTTAGTTTTATTTTAACACGAGCTTATCGATAAACTCTATTCGCTGCAAATATAATCTAAAGTTGATTTAGATTCTAAACCACTCGGTGACATTATTATCGGACTCGTTAATTTTTAAAACTTTATAATCCGACGCACCCATCCCAGCGCTAGATAGGAGATGTACTTTCCTATATTACTTACCAGCAGAAAAAAGTTGAGTACCTAACTATAATTATAACCAAAATAATCAACTAGAATAATTTCGATTATGGACCGCTACACTGATTTTTTTCCTCACCCTATTATAATTATCATACAATAAAGTAGAAACTTATAAGGAACTACATATTTTAATTTCCTACGAATCTTATAATAAAACTACGGTCGTCAGTCGAACAGTTCAAACCCGATTAAAATATATACCTACATATCTCATGGCTTTTTATATACTCGCGCTCGAATGTCTCTATATGTAAGTTATATTATGACTTAGCCGCTCAGGTAAATGTAATATGCAATATTTTTATTAAATATAATTGTGCTCAACAGATGCTCGGTAATTTTCAAACTCCTTTTAGCGTGGTTATTTACAATTTAAGATCGTATAAATCATTTCGAACATTCTGCCCAGATTTTCCCGGTACACTTCGTAATCACTTCATTCGGGGCCTGCCGTTGTACGGCGTTTAAAACTCTCGAATCTACGGTTAAAAAAAAAAAAATTGTTTAAATATTTTTTCGCGTATATTAAAACATCTCGCACAGTAGGTGACTGCATATCATGTACATATCGCCTCCTCATAATAATATGCGTTTGTGTGTATGTGTGTGTGTGTCTTAAACGGGTGGTCCCCACCGCCTGTCCACCCGCAGCACCACTATCGGCCGCGTGCTAGCGCTGCCACCGCCACTGCATAGGAAGATCGCCTGTTTCGAAGTCATAAGTCATCCATTGGTATCCGCAACATTTGCTGGCACACAACATTGCCCCTTTTAAGGATTAGACCGAGGAGAGACGGCACACACACACACATACACACATGTATATGTATAATATTTATCCGCGGGTAAAGGGGTGACGTATCATTTTCCGCGCGCACACACGTGCAACCGAATTGTTCAGATGTAAAACCCGACAATTGTTCGCGTTTGGTATATAATAATGTAATAATATATTAATATTATACTCGGTGGCAGGGTATACCGCAAAATATATGACGATCGCCTACGACGTAGAGATGAGAGAGGGATCGAGATTGCGATTCAGAAAGTGAGAGAGAATGAGGTAGAAGGGTTGAGACTGAGCGAGTGAGTTCGCGTGGTTTCACGGTTAATTCCTACAATGGTCAAAGGGCACGACCACCCCAGCTTGACGATTTTTAGCTCGTCGTCGTCTTCGGGTCATTGCGCGCGTGACTTAAACCGTCTTTATACCGCGTTCTCGTTTTCGATAAATATAATATATAATATACCAACTGATTTCACACCGCGATATCGGCTATATTGCCACTATATATAAATTATATATTTATATATGTGTGTATGTGTATGTGTGTGTGTGTGTGTGTTTGTATAACACTATTTATTACACTATGTAATATATAATAATTCGTTCGATTAAAACGAAAACGTTACTTTATTATGTTAAACGATTTACAATGTATTTAATAATAAAACGGAAAAAGGCGAGGATTATTATATTGTACATTTCTGATTCACGATATGAACCAATCAATATTGTCTAAACTTATTAAAACGAAATCGATTGGAATTTTTATTAATACATTTGGTATATTAGTGAGAGTATATAATATATTTACTAAGATATATCTACTTTTAAATAATATTATTTAGATATGTATATTACATTTATAGTGTGTACCTATTTGACTTACAATTTTTAAATACGAATATTTATTATCTTTTACAGCGTCTATAATTCAGAATCCAAACGGTATGCCACCCATGAACATTATCAAAATCGAAAACCCAGGGTATTATTGCAGCAGCTTCACCCCACCAGGCGACCACTCGTCCATCATGGCATCTGGCAGTTACAGTAAGTAGATTAGTATAATATTATAATGTATTTATCCCCACTAATTTCCTATTTTTCTGTGAGTTTACACTGAAAAGACTTATGGCTAAACAAATTAAAAACATTACTAGATTTGTCAATTGCTACACAGTGTTACATTGCACTGCACACATTATAGAGCACTGCGGTGTCTATACGTAAATTTGAATAACATGAATAATAATGTATTATATTAACTATTATGAGGCAGGTATCTATATCAACTGCGGTTAAAAGCAAAAGGGTCTAAGTTTCTTGAGTACCTAAATTTATCCAAAAAATGGTCTGTACACGTATTATTTAAAACATTTATACGACCAGTTATTTCGCAGATTTTTTTCGAGATTTTTCCTAAACCGCGCTTTACTGCAAAGTATGAAAAGTTAACCGTTTACAAGTGTTCTACAAGTGGATGACGTTTTATTCCTTGGAACTGTATTATGCGCAAAAATATTATTAATAACAGACCTCATAGGAAAAATATTATTTTATAGTGTAGTAAACTATATTGGTGCGTAGCATAAATGCATAATATACATTTATCTTTCTATATGATATCTATAAGTGATAACATTATGCAGGGAAATTATGTGTCATTGAAAACGGTATTTCCGCCGTCGACAGGCACGATTTTCACAGAGCATATAATTATAGAATATGCCCTATATATATACATATATTATAATATAATTTCTAACGGCGTGTGTTTATATCTTGTTTTCTATCCGGCAAAAGTGCAGTTGCGCGTTTGTCTCACGAAAATTAAACTCGTTATGTTCATAAGCATCGATAATGTATAAACGTGCGATTTAGGAAAAAAAATGTAGATATATTATGGTACAGTGCGATGCGTATATTCCAGCCATCGCGTTTCCTCGTACTTTTCCCACGTCCCAATATATAAGCACAATTAAATAATATATTAGAAGTGTGTGACACGATAGCTGACGACGTGTGTTATCATACGCGTGTATCGATCCGGTGTACCTATTGCGGTTGGATCGTCCGGGGCGGTGGGTATCTATATCTGTATAATAATATAGGTATTAAGTGTGTGTGTGTGTGTAGATATATCTAAATAAAGTGTGCGTATACCGTGGTTAAGTCAGAGCGATTGTTATCTTGCTCGGCCAATAGGTATAATAGTTATATCGTCTGCGTCCATACATAATATGCGTATATAATATATATATATATCTTAAGGAATATAATAATACAAAGTCGTAGTGTGAAAAAAAAAGAAAAAATGTTTCCAAGATGAAGGATAAATGAACGAGTTCTTCGCATTGTTCGCGGTTTCCCTTATTAGGTATCAAAATGGACGATTCGCGAAAGCCACCATTTATACATTATATCATATAGATACCTTACATATATAGAATATAATATATTTTATTATGCTGCGCGCATTATTCGCATTGCCTATACCTTGGCAATATTATCTTGCTCGCAATAAATTAACCAGTTGGCTATTAAAACTAGGTGAGTAATAATATTATAAATAAATACTATATAAAATTATAACATAATTCAACATATAATTTACTCATTGTTTAAAAAAAAAAACACAAATTCATTCTATAGTTTCTATACGTTTACAAATTCGCAACACAGAAAAAAATGTTTTGTTAATAAGTACTTACATATAATATGTTAAAGATTCCTGAAATAGTTGAAACATAGTTATCGTTACATTAGACATAAATTATAAGTATATATAATTACTACACAGTATACACTATATACACACTTTTAAAATTCTTACTGCACAGTTCACATATATGTGTAGTACTGACCTACTGCATAAATGTATCTAATAGGAGCTGATGCCAATATATTATAATGAAAAACGTATGATTATGAACTTGTTGATTCATAATTTACTTACAAATTAAAATATCGTAAAAACCGATCGAGAAAACAAAGATAATGTTCTTATAGGTACCTAAAATTTTGATAATAGGGAAATTCACTTTAATATCAAAACTAACAGCACACTATTGAAACTGGTGAACGAAAATTTGCCATGTCGTACGTGCATAAGACGGAGACAAAATATGTGACATCCTCTTAACGTTACCTAGAAGCGACAGGACCAGCACGTCCCGACGTAAAGTTTCAAAATTTCAATGTTAGTTGTCAAATTTTTCTATTATTCTTATTACAGTTGTTAACATTAATTGACGGCACTCGAGTATGAAGTATGTGGCAAACATTACTGTATCTAGCTGTATATTTTTGAATACGCCACTATTCCCAAAAACAGAATAAATGTATTGTGGTTCCACAAATCGCGACTGTCCGCTGCTGGGTCGGAATGTCACTGTAGCCTATATATTATGTGTAGCGACCGTTAATGGAAATGGTATGTTTCCATATTGAACATGACAGTAAACGTTCTATGCGATGTTAAATTAGAAAGTCACGCATGCACTTAGGATGTATAGCAAATAAATCATTCTATTAGGAATAGAGATTATCACTTTAAACAATAGATATATAGGTATAGGTATAATTTATATAACGTATAAACTGAGCTAATCTACGTCTATATAGAGGAATCGGCTATAGTTTAGTTTTAATGAAAACTTAACTGTCGTTACAGATTGGCTAGAAAACTCAAAGCGTATACTTTATGTATATAATTATATAACATAATATAATAATGTATTAGTATACTTACGAGTCAATACGATTAGTACACAGAAAACGTTCACAACGTTTTTAGCGACGTATTTTTCCACATGCATAAAATCGATTATTAATTTTTTTTCATAGGCCCAATGTCGATCCAGAGGACACAGAGCCCGTTAAACGAGCCCAGAATCAAACGAATGCGGAGAATGAGCTCCGCCGAAGATACAGAAATCGATTTGGGCGGTCAGAGAGATAAATCTAATTCGGAGATCACATATTACGGCCAGAGTCCAGCATCCCTATCTAGTCAGACCAGTTGGCACTCGGACATCGATCATGGTATATTTTTATATTCGTTTGTTTATTTTAATAGAAACCGTATCCATAATAAATTAGTAAAGAAATACACGCGTTAATTGATTGATCGCCGTGCTTTACAGTAAATGTAAATGTTATAGTATCAACACGTATTATTTATGTGAAAGTGTATTTCCTCGCACTACCTAATCTAATTTAGATCAAAAAAACACAATGATATTATATTATAGTATTTATGAATTAGTGTTTCCTTCACAGACATTTTTTGAATATTACAGCCCAATCGTATAATATAGGTAATTTATATTGAATGGCAGTAAAGTTGTTTGCTTCGGTTACCACATTCAATTCGATACTAATAATATGATAACACGTAAAAATATTTCAACATCCGTACAATCATATCACATGCGTTGTCTATCGGATAATTATTATGATCGTCCACTAAAAACTGTCACAGGTTCACAATATATGATATAGTGTATACGAATATGAATAAAAACCTAACCAAAATATATCTAAAAATGTAAAACTAATTTTAAAAAGTTAACTTTTTTGAAATTTTTACATTGACTAATTATTTAATTTTCTAATTGACTTATCTACTTATCTACTGTAGTTAAAGCTAATCAATTAATTAGTTTTTGTTTAATAAGTAATAACTATTTATAAAAAGTACAAATGTTTGAAAAAAAAATCAATAAATATTCCTTAGTTTAATTATTTAGTTGCTTAAACCGTTACAGCTAGTGTGTAATAATATGGAATAGTAAATGATGCATTTTTAACTAAATATTTAATTATTATTTGAAAAAAAGTGAAAGTTGCACAATTACAATAATTATGTGTCCAATCGAATAAACTTTTTTTTTAACTTAATCTTTCTTCATATTTACTTAAAACTTTTAGGGTTAAATATATTCTTTGTTAACTGCTGATTATTATTGCTTAATAACTTAACGTCTTAACGTTGACTCAATTGAACCAATTCAAGTTAATTTTTAATTAATTTGCCGACCTTTGAATATCATATATTATATGCATAATATCACATACATTTTTATAGGTATACCTGGCCAACACTCAGGAAGCATAGCGTCCTTGGCGTCCGCCAACTATTACGGTTCGGCGACATCGGGACCCGAACAACACAGTCCAGCTAAGTACCCGGAGAACGGGCATGATACGCTTTCGGACTTTGTCACATTTGTGTGTCAAGAAGCGGAGAGTTCTCAAGGCGCACAGGTATGTTATGTCATAGCATGTAAAATAAATAATATGTACTTATAATTATTATATATTGTGTAATTATTGTACCCCAACATATTAACGTCTTATATACATATTCAATATTCATTCAACACCCGATTTTCAATATTATAGTCCACAATAGCAAAACAATAAACAAACATATATTATATATGCCTAATAATGGCTAATAACAAAATACTTACTCAAGTTTACATTGTATTATATATATTTAAAATTATCTAAATAGTGCGCACCGTGCGTCAATGAATAGCTTGTCATTTTATATTTTATATTTATTTTTTAAACAATAATTTCAATTTGTTAGTATAAATTATGTCCCAAATGCTCCGTATCACTCTAAGAATCTCTGCGATATAATCAATATAATTTAAATACTGTTTTGTCAACAGCAATCTATAAGAAAATTCCTATTTAATGGATTACATTTCTTATAGATTTCTGTTAAAAAAGAAACACATTGAAATACATTGATTTCCCATGAAGATAATTAGAGTTAGGTATACGAAACTTTTGGAACATGCTGTATAAGTACTACAATTTTAAATTTATATTCTGAAAGTTTTAATCCTTCAAACCATATTAGTTATTCTTATTACATATCGATTCTCATCTATATAGTTAACATAGAGTGATGTAAAAAAAAGTCCCAGAAATTCGTTGCATATTCGGTTAGTTGTAACTTATAAAAATATTTTTTTCTTTTTAAACTTATAACTATTATAAGTTTCAGGAAAAACATTTTTCATCTCACATATTTAATATTTTTCCGGTTTTTTCTGCTTTCTGTACTATTATCATACTGATTTAGTTCGTTTAGGTGAATTATTTTTCCACTCCGTTTTACTTGTTGAGTTGTGTATGTATAATATTTTTTATAAAGATTGGTAGTACAATAGTAAATCAGTAAAAATCTGAAATTTGTTTATGATTAGAAATCACAATAATGATAATAAATAATATATATATACCTACTTGGAATTAAATTTCACGTTCATAAAATATACCTAAACTAGTTCGTTTTCGGAATGGTAGTTATATATTTTAATCCCAGAATTCAAATATTATAAAAGTCAATAAAATATTATATAATAATATATTATTAAACTTGTTAAAATAATATAATAGATGTTTGTTTTAATTTCCCCACTTGTAAATGTCATATCTATTGCCATTAGTCGTGTATAATATTATGTACATAATATAGCGAGTGTATTATATTGATTTCATCTAATAATAATTATTAATTACCGTTTACTGTTTTTTTTTATGCCCCACGTAGGGATGGGCCTATGGAAATCAGGTTTTACATTAATTTATACATATTTATACATATATATATTATACAGTTAAAATATTTTAAAGTTTTAATATTAGGTTAACACGCGGGTATAATGCCATTTCCGACACCGTTTGGTCGGAAAATATTAGAACTCATTGTATAATGTATAGAATTTATTATGTTATGTGCAGTATACAATTGCATACTATTTCCGATGATGCTTACTAATTTGCACCGTTTTTCTTTTCTCTATTTCATCGTAGGCGGGACCCACGAGGAGTCCGAAAATGGCCCAATATTATCCGAGCACTATGCTACCACCACCCCCTCCACCGCCCATGGCGCGGCCAGTAGCCATCATTCGATCTACAGGTAAGCTTTTACACAATTAAGTAACTAATAATATAATATACAGAATGCCGGACGATCTTGAGTTAGACTAAACTTCGTTCTATAATAATTATAAGATAGTATATTAATATGATCATTTAGATCACTGTTATCTATCGATAACTGTGATTTAGATACTTAGGATATAAGATACCTACCATTGATCTTATCGTTCTTGATTAAGGAGTATGTATAATACATTTTCGCGCGATCGATCAATCAATCGTGGAAATAAAAAAATATCAAAATCCACGGACAGCTCGATGTACCCGTCGGGTAATAAAGATTTGGTTCCCAAGTCAAAATAAAGTGTACGAATTGGTTTCTTATTAAACTTACTTATAATCCATACAACTGTTCGAATTGGTTCCCAGACCAATACGTAAAAATATACCTAGTTAATATGTTTAAGGTCTGATGAGCGATGACTGTGATTTTCCCTCAAAAATATAGGCATCATTTTCATTTACTTCGAGATGAACTACATATTGTTGTGAATCGTTTGACGGAAAAATTATTCCAGAATTTTATTACACCCTAAGAAATATTTTTTTTTTAAAAAGTTCCAATATGAAACATATCTAAAATAAAGTAGTACACATAAAATAAAGAAAAATAAAAGTTAATTGGTGAAAAAATTAATTTTAAAAAAATTAATGAACGTCAAATTTTGAATTTAAAATTCTTAAAATCTTTTATTATTATTTATTATTATTAATGACTACTTTAATTGACTTGGACTTATTGAATATTGGGTTAGATTATACAGTGACAGTGTTAAACTACTATTATATAGGTAGCTATTTTATTATTATATATGATTATAGACTATAGCTTATAGCGTATACGAATATACAATATATATTTATTTAGACTATATAGCTATACAAACGTGTTAATATCTATATAGTATAGTATCTACTCCTCTATACTTCAGTATACTTAAGTCTGTGTAAAATGGGAAGGCAACTGCTGTCGGTTATCAACTATATAGATGAAAAATTTATTTTACATAGTTTTATTATAAAAATGTTAACTGTGGACGAACGGGGAATGAAATATCTATTGACTACCTGGGAACTAATTCGGATATTGGAAACCATCTCAATTGCGTAATACATATAGGTTCTGCAGCATCCTTATATTGTTCTCGAAAAATGTACACGAAGAATATCGCTGTCTTTAATTTTGCGGCGTATCCGAAACGTAGAAGAATAAGTAGACTAGTGGTGTTTCAAAGGTCACCCGAAATCTCGCGCTCGGCAATCGATTTCGTGGAACATGGCACATTGCCACCATAACCGCACACTACGACGAACACGCTTATATTATATACCATGGCTAGGCCTTTTTTCACGTCCTATTTTTCTTACCTTCGAGCGTTGTACTCGATCGATAAAACGCACATATCCTATAATATTATACAATAATAATAATAATAATATATGTACATTGTACAGCAACATGACTACAATAATATATATACCTATTTTCTACAGTGATATATTTTTTTTATCACTTAAAAGTATATTTCTTGATAAATTCATGTGTTTTTTAAAAACATTTTTTCTTTTTAATTATATATTATAATTTGAAGTTATAATTACACGAAAATTTTGGTTTTACAGAGCCCCTAAAAATTTTCGGAGCTCTGTTCATCTAAACTTACAACTAATTAACTACTTACGGTTCGAAATTAGATTTGTATAAATTTAAATCCTCAGAAAAGTATTCTGATCTGGAATATAGAATTAAAAACAAATATCCTCAATAATATATAAAAATGTTAAATAATTTAAAAATTATAGGTACCTAACGACCAGTAACTTAAAATTGTAAAAACAAAATTCAAAACCATATAAATGTACATTGAAAATTGATAAAATATTCAATATGTATAATATTATATCGCTACGTCGATTTGCCTACCTTTGCAGTTGTAGTGCTGTGCATAATAGAGACAAACTGTCCACCGTCGTTGGTAATGATATTTGTCATACGTGCTAATGCATTCGGTAGATGTCAATGGTGATATATTTTATTTTCGATAACATATTAGGACTATTTATGTTTATAATCAACCTATTTAGGTTATGTTGGAAATATATAATATTTTTTTAACCATCAAATTCTCTTTTACATAGGTAAGTCATAAAAACAAATTAGGTAGGTATCTACATTTAAAATAAAATTACAAACAGATTATTATACGATATTATATAGATCACGAGTACCTACTAGGCATTATATAAATAATAGATAATATATTATATAGATATCAACGATCGATTTGTATACAAAAATATTATTGTCATTTAAATATAAATTGTACCTACTTATTGTTTATTAATAACGTACGTCCGACGGTTACAGGTGAGCTGACCATTGCTCCGTCAAACTCGCCGCCGACTTCCAACACGCCACCGATGGGCGGCGGAGGCGGCGGTGACGGATCGCCGGGCGGCGGAAGAGATTCCGATCAAAGTCCGCCGCCGATGAGCGGTCAACTGTCCGAGTCACAGCTGTCCGGTGGTGGCCGGAGCGTGGTGACCGGTGGAAGCCCGTTTGCCGTGTCCGCCAACCGCGATTACCATTTCTCGCACATACAACACGGCCAGGTACCGTATACGTTCAACTTGCCAGCTCACGATTACAACCCGTCGAATTATTAACGTTTTTATTTTTCTCTTACCAATTTTTTTTTTTGATTTGTTTGTTTGTTTGTTAGTTTGTTTTTTTTTTTTGTCCGTTTGTTTTCACGCAATAACAACAATATTTTTATAAAAATATGACCTAACACATCCCCCCCCCCCGTGCGTGTGACGTATATATTATTTGTATGCATATAATATAGGTTTTGGTATACTATGCATGTTGTGTTTTATTCTAAACTATTTCCTTACCAAACTATATTTTTAATTCGTTCTATATTCCTTTACCATCGCTATCGATTATTACATACCATAGCCGAAAATCTGGTATACGAGTATACCGCGGCCGGTCTGACCGTCTAGATTGGGTTAGACTATGTATCGCAGTATTATAGTAAAATATACCTTATCGGCTATACCGCACACTTTGACCAGAGTAAAATTATTCTTCTCGGACTTAATGATTTACGTAGTTTTTGAACTTTTTTCGTACTCTCACGACACGACATTTGACACTCTAACGATACTTTATACAATGATTTAAATGCACAGACATATTATATGTTTATGCACATAATATATACGTCACGTAACCACCAATATAATAATAAAGACGCCGCTTGGAAAAGTACACCCCATTTGTCCGTTGAAGCTTTGCTTAGCCGGCAGTGTTTTCGTGTTTTATAGTTTGTTGTTGTTGTTATTGTTGTTGTTTTTTTTTATCGTTTTTTATTTGTTTTAACCGCACACGGTCCCGAATACCGTCTGTTTATATATATATATATATATACATATAAAATATACCTACCTACGTATGTAAAGATTGTGTTTTGATATTAATTATATCCAATAATAATGTACATTACATAATATTATATTATTTTACATCCGTTCGCGTTTTCACCGAGTGTTAATAATATGAAGGTAACAAACGCGTTCGCCATCCTATATATTATTATATTATAATAAAAATAATTATTATTACGATGCAAAACTTACGCGCGGTTTAGTAACTTTCATTTTTTGGTCGTCTTTTTTATAATATATAATAATATTATTACTGTGTATAACTTTTCTTTTTGTATAATCGTCGTTAGTATAAACTGTTTTGGTACCTACTGAAGCTACCTATACAAATGTAATAAATAAATAATATGTAACATTATATTGCTGTAAAACGTCGCCAACTCCATAATATATGAGTGGACCGCGTAGTTCATCAAATACTAAAATGTGCCATTCTGTTAGGTTTTAATAATATTATAAAGATGTTTATTAAAGTCAATCCATAAATGTAAATGTGTGTGTACATAATAAACTAAAGTGCAATAAATAAATATCCACGGTAGAGAGATGCAGTTGTAAAATTAGGTATAATACTTATACGTAGTACCTTTATATATTATATATTATACAATAAGCCCATGTGTTATTATTATTTGTATTAATTATTATTATTATTATTATTATTATTATTATTGTAATATATTTTATAAGTAATAATTATACAGTTATTATTATTGTCAGTACATTATTAGTTGTGTGTTCGTGTAAGTCTAACCTAATGGATAGATGACATTGTGAATATGTTTATATTGATATTATATAGATTGTCGACCTTGACTTATGTTATAATATATTTACAGGCGTAACTGCATAGTTGTCGCTGTCAAATATATTATAATTATTATTATATAATTAAATTTACATCTGTAGCGTTTACATAGGTAAAGAACAAAAATAAATATAAATTGTTTAATGTTTTGAAAATTGAAATCAAACGTTCATTGCACGAATTTTGTCTTGTGAATAAATAATATATGTAGTAAGAACTGAGTATTACAACTTCCATATTATATTCACTTAATTTGTGTACATTATTTGTATGTATATATATCAACAAAAAAAGAAATTCGCAAGTATTTCATAATATTCAGATTATAATATTATCTTACCTTGCCGATTTTAAACAATTATTTCAAACGTGAAACTATTATATACTCGAACTTTGAAGATATTATATTTTTATACATTTTCTCAGTTCTTTGCAGTAATTGGTTATAATATGTTTAGTCAGTTTAATAATAATAAAAAAAATCTTTAAAGGTTTTGCGTAATGTTAATATAATATTTAAACTCTACAAAATAAATGTTGTTATTTATTCTTTAAATTTGAATTTTTTTTACAAATGTAAACTGAAATAAATTTTTTTTTAACTAATTAAATTAACTCACGGGATAATTTTTGTCGAAATTGCAGTATTAAATGGTGTTATTTTTAATTTTTAATACATTTTATTATTCGTTACGAGTTACGACATTTAAAAAATAAACGTTTCACAACAGTGAAATCCTCTTCTATACAATTATCGTGTTTTCTCGTTCGTTCGATTTATCTTACAAATTAATTCCATTGAAAAAATTTAAATACGAAAGATATTAAAATAAAAAAAAATTGAATATCTTGCATACGTGAACCAGAAATTCCAGTTTACTAAAATAATATGATTATAATAAACACCGCGTAGGTATACAAAGACACTGTATCGTACGTATTTCTCTCATTTATGACTTGGAATATTGATCAAGTGATATTTCTCATACCTACAATCACGCGTACCAAATTATTTGCTTGAATGCAGTTCAAAGTTAATTTCGACACCAATTTAAAATTAAAGTACGGCGCCTGCGATTTCATATATTACAATATTACGCGGCTACAATACCCGAGGAATACAGCCATCAATACTTAGCAAATAACTCGAAATACTCGAGAAAAAAATATCAAAAAACGTCGTTCCAAGTCTTGGGGTAATATGGTTTTAGTCTGGTTCGAAATCGTTTCGAAACGTATTCGTGCCGCGTTTGAACTTAGAAATAGTCGACCTCAGTATTATGCATTGTCGGGTACACACATCATATATTACCTATAGCGGTATATTCTCTTTTGAAAAGGAGTATAATACGTACGTATACGGTGGAAAATGGAGAGCTGGAGCAAATCTCGTGGGCGTTTTCACCGACGTTTCTTTTATTCATCTTTTACGTGCCAAGGACGGCGTTCCGTCGGCAGTAGGTCGCGGCTTGGAAAATCACATGCGTAATATTATTACATATTATCATTTTATATAAGCTATATATTATATTATTTTCTATAAATAGGAACGATAATATAACTATAATATTGTATAAAATAAATACAGATAATAATTTATAGTAATATATTTTTATTTCATATTATGCGCTGTGCAAAATACCCTATAAAGAAACAAGAAAAAAAAAATTTTATAAAATATAATATCGTATACATTCTATAAATATATCAAGTTCGACATGTATATTTTATAACATTATATTATTTCAAGTAGGCTGACACGACTAAAAATACCGCGTTAAAATCCCATTTGAAAATCAAAACCCACGTACTTGAAATATTTTAATGGAGGTAGGTATATATTATAATATGTACAGTATACATGTACTAGGTATGTACCTACATTGTATAGGTAAAATATTACAAATCGATCTTCGTGTTTGTAATTGTTATTGTTTCGTATTATGTAGACTATGCCCTTCACATATTATATACATTATTGTGTGGTTGTACAATATCATTCGATATTATTGTTTTACTATTGGTTCTTGCATTGCGCGCATGAGCTATCCGAAGACACCCCACCACCTCCCACAGGTCATGACTATATAACTATTGAATTTAGTTAAGTTTTTTCTCTATTATTTATATATTTTAATATTTAACTGTATCCGATAATTTAATAATGTACAATAATGATTTATATACGTATTAGAAGATACCTATAAAGTCGAACGATCGACAATTTTTTTTTTTTTTATTCTTTCCGTAGTAGGTATATACCTAATATTATTTAGAAAATACATTATAATAATATGATTATGATTATGTTTTGTTATTGTTTCTGTTTGTTAATAGATGTTTGTGTTACGTAATAATTCATTTGTTTTACGCATTGTAATTGTATAATATAAATGTATCAATTAATTTAAAGCCAAGAAAGTAAACCGTTTTAGAGATGATGTTATATATTACATACGTAATGATGATATTTTATGATAATATACGCCGATAATTATATTATTGTTCTGAAAAAATAAGCTGCATAAGTATAATATATATATCTATATTATATAGGTATAGTGTAATTGTATAATAGTATGCGTTCATTTTTGTTTTAAAATGCTAATAAGTTTCTGTTTAATTTTTATATATATTATATTGTACCAACATATTATATTATTATTATTTTGTAAAACCAATACGTTTTCAACTACCAAAGTATATATACATATATTATATATTATATATATATACTATTTCTTTTTGTATAACAATGTGTAGTAGTGAATAGAATCTGTTTTGTGATATTGAAACTCCTTATATTGTACATATACATATATACGCATAAAAAAAAATGCTGTGTTTTATTGCCTCGTCCACTTTGCTATAATTGGTAGGTTATGCCGATTATAATTTTTACGATGGTTTCATTTATAACAATAAAATACTACCTCGATAATATTATTATGTGATATATAAACGCCTACCCGCGATCACGGACAATTATTATACAATTGTACTCACACGTACGTATGTTGTTATGCGGCAGTGGCGTCGACATCTCTCCTGTTCATTGCGCTCCGAGGATAAGCGTTAAAGTCTCTTCGAGATGGCACTGACCGAAGACGTGCCGAGAAGTCGCCGAGATGTAAAAATTACATAATGCAATAATGTTAAATTTGTTTTTTTGTCCTCTCTGTCACAAGTATTTGTTTAAAACGGGTCTGAATGTAAATACTATAATTATTATCCAATATACTCACTGCACTGCGAGTTTGTTTTTGTGTCGTTTTAGTGTTCATATATGTGTATGTGCGTGTGTTAACCAAGAATAATAATACATGCATACTCGTCCATAGTTATAGAATTACAGCAGCTAATGGTTTTTATTTATTTTAGCATTATGATATTAACGACGTGTGAACAATACCCTAAGGCCTAGATTAAAACTATAATAATTAAGATTAGGATGTTTTTGACTTTAAAAACTAAAAAAAAAATGCACGCAGATATCTCAAAAAAATTTCAAAATATTTATATATGCCCTTAAAACATACATATATAGTATAATAAGATACATTACAAAATATTATTGTAATATTCATTATTCATTAAAAATAGAAACAACACATTTTTACATTTTTAATAATAAGTAATAACGAATATTAATCTATTTTAAATACTATTGTAGATATATTATTGTTTATTCATGTAAAGTTTTTAAAAGTATTTTCAAATTACCTATACCTAGATGATATGAAAAAAATTAACATTTATTGCTAAAAATACAAAATTCAATTTAATATAATAGGTTACTGATTCTACGCCCTACCATATAGATTATGTATTTATATAGTCTGAAATGTAATAATAATTTAACCTGAAATGTGCATGACTTGAAGAAATAAACATGTAAAAGTCATAAACATCCTAACTCTAATAATAATACGCTTGAGTATGTTTTACATCTAATAGGCATGGCCGCATGGGTTTTGTTTTTGTCACAAAAATACCGGAAAAGGTATGTCAATATACCGCATGAGCAACACTGTTTACGCGTTTGGCTGAATCACCAAGCATGAATGAGTTTAATACTGATCTATGTGAGGTACCCAAAAACATTGAAGCGTCCCTGTGTAGTACAAATACCAGACTTCTCGTCGGACTAATTTGAATAACAACCTGTAGGTATCGAATAAACATATGATGGTTCATTGATTTCAAAATGAATGCGTGCATAAATGATTAAACAATTTAATCTTGGTAGGTACACCTAAACTATATTATAGTCTTAAATCACCTACTATTGTCAATACGATAGGTACGTTAAAAATAAAAAAGTTTTCCTTTCATCAGTCACGTGATCTCAATGTCTTTATGCATTTTATATGATGTTTCACTGATTAAGTTAGGAACGTCCCACGAGGTGCCGCCACTGGGCGACTTCCCCTTCATGTCAATCAATCATCATCACATTTACTTAATATATAACTTGTAAATACAGATTGTAAATACTATGTTTTGTCCAATAAAAAAAAAAAAAGTTAGAAATATAAACGTATACGTTAATAAAACATACGCAAGGCTGGGCAAGTTAACGATTTTTTTTAATTCGTTAAGTTAAGTTATTTTAAAATAATTAAGTTAAAAGTTACTTGTAATCTTTTTCGTTAACTCGTTAAGTTAAAAGTTAACTTTGAAAAAAAGATGACTTAACTTAGTGTAAAGTTGAAAGTTGCTAATTTGCAAAAATAAAAAATCCCACACATAATATGGTTTATTGGATAGTGTTTCTTTATGCTCAAGAAAATTACTGGAAAAATTTAAAATGATACATCAAGGTAAAAACATTTAAAAATTTGACTAAACATATATACCTGCAATTACCAACAATTTGGAACGTATTATCGACTCCGATGTGTGATCTATTTGGCTGTAAATCATATTTTTTAAATTTATTTCAAGATTATTGCATTCGATTGAAGTAACCTTTAATAAATGATAATATAATGATGTAGAACGCGTGGAGTGGTATAAAATATTGCATTTAAATGTGTACATCTATACGGTCCTAGTCAAATATAGAAATAATTAATAAACGATCGTGGATATTATTTCCGATATCTCTGAGTCCCCCAAACCAACTGCAGATAATGGTACCGTATTATTATTTTCTGCTAACTTTTCAGATTTATTTTAATATCATGGCCTCAGTTAATACTGTCTGGATTCGATTCGCTTGTGCCAAATGAATAATAATTATTAAGAAAATACTCTATAACTTTACCGGTGACGCTTTGTATGAACTTTGTTGTCCACGGACTTTAACGATCGCACCTGCAATTTAACCTGTATGACTGTGTGTAGTGTGTGAATGTGCATAACATTAATAACTATAGAGGTCGAAAAGTTGTTGCACTTTAAAAAGTATACGTGAACAAATCAAATTAAAGTTCTTTATACTACAAATTGCAGTGTATTTATATAAATATATAAACAGGGCTCGGGACTTATAGCACTTAAAATCATTAAAATAAGCGCTTAAAAACATCATTATAAGCACTCAAATAAGTATTTTAAATTACTTAAGTTCAAGCAAAAATATTTCATCAAAAAAAAAACTTTTTTTTTACATGGTACTATAGACATAATTTATATAACTGTGCTAAAAATAATGATTAGGAAAAGTTTCTAGCTAAAAAATAAATAAATAAATCTTTATACTATAAGAAAAATCAAACTTCACTTTCGAGACAATTTACTTTATTATTTATATATTTTCCGAGGGATTTTCTGAAAATTAAAATGTAAACGATATTTACAAATAGTTGAAAAAAAAAATAATTAATTAAATCTTACGGTCATTATTCCATTAAATGATTTAATTTTAATTCTTACAAAACCAACTTGCAGTAGGAAACCATAAAAAGTTGATAAACTGGTCAAAAAAGCAAAAATAACCAGAAAAACTGGAAATAAGCATTTTTTTGAAAAATCTATGAAAAAAGCAAAGAAAAGCACTTTCAAATTTCATAATTGAACGTGTCGTAACACGACATACACTTCCACAGCACTTTGGCTATATTTTAAGTTAATCCATAAAAATAAGCAAGCGCTTTAAGTCTCTAGCCCTGTATATGAATACCTGATTGTTTATTTTATAAAATCACATGTCAAAAACTCAAAACGAAAAAAAAAATTTGAACTAAAAATGAACAGCTGAAAGCAAAATTCCATTTTAACTATTATCAAATAAATAAATTAGTAAATACATTTTATGCTTCCATAATTTTATGAAAATAATAACAAAAATAATTGCAACAACTTTACCGGCGAATAACACATCAAACATTATTATTATTATTATTACTTTATCTTTTATTATTTTATACTCACTGTTATTATCACCGTTGTTCTGTACACGTATGTTGTGTGTGTGTATTACACAACAGCTGTTCAGCTATTCGAACATCGGCACCGTGAACACGGTAACCGGAGTGATAAGTCCAACCAACCTGAGTCTGCTGTCCAACCCGGGTGGCAGTCCGTCGTCTTCTTCGGGCGGCGGCAATGGCGGCAGCGGTAGGTCTCGCGGACACTCGCAGACGACGTTACCGCGGTGGAATACGCAGTGCTCGTCGGGACCACCTTTCATCACGCTCGACGAGGACTACATGATGACGCCACTGATGTCCGGCAACGGTGGACAAGGCAACGGCGGCACACTGATCGACGACGGCAAGTATTATCTATGTATAATATAATTTGTCACTAATAAGACAATCGGTGTACAACAAAGGTTAGGTTGATTATACTTTTCGATTTAATTAGTTAAAGTATCCGTTGTAATGACTTAGCTTAAGTTAAATTGAAAATTGATGCCTACGTCAAGTTTTAATCATGTATGCATACAGATAATTATGATTTAGATTTAGATCGTTAATATATATAACTGTAGATTAGTCAGAACCAATTCATTGTTTTTTTTTTATTTAATCACGTTGTGTTTGATGATTTTAAATACAAATAAATAAACAAATAAATAGGTATTCTTTGGTTTAATATTTCTGTGTAATGTAGCTACAGCTATACCTCCCTGTGTCTCAGGCGGCGACCAACTTTCGTACGGTTCGGTCAAACTACACCCATCGATTAAATCGGTTTTCATTGACTTTAATTATCAACTTTTGTTTCTAGCGATCTGCCATAGACGAAAAATTGCTTTACTGTGTTAATCTTAGCCAAATGAAATCTAAATACGGTTGTTTGAATAATAAAGTTAACAACATTTCCGTCGCCGTACTAGAAGCCTGCCGCCTGAGAATTACCATTATTTGGACAGAGTTTAATAAGCGCAATAAGAAAGCATTGTATAAGAATATTATAGGGCGCATTTTAAGATAGCGTATTGTATGGCAAGGTTGGGAAGTGAGCTATTTCAGTCGCGGGCGTCTTGTGGGAAAAATAAAATCAAACCATCTCAAAAGTGACGAAATAAATACGTATGATCACAACTTAGTGATACGCAATATCGGGGAAAAGGGTATTCAGGCTAGTTTCATTGGTCTTTAATATTATGTTATGACTTTGTATTATTATACATATTAAAATATAAGCTGATCAAAAGACGTGGAAGTCCCCAACCCTCTTATGCACGTGACCGAACAAAATTCAATTCGTTGTGATCATACTATCATATCATATACTCAATCGATTTTAACGATGACAAATTATACTACAGGAAAAATTACCACATATCATGCAATTGTTGGATTTTGCCAGAAAAATGGCGTCGTTGGTTTGTTATAACTATGTACAGTAGCGCATATAGGATTTAATTTCGGTGAGGGGGAGGTTATAGAAATTCCTAGCCGGAATTCGCGACCGTACCTATAGGTCATTAATAATTATAATTCTACACAAACACTTTTAATTTAGGGTTTGAACCCCTAATTCTCCCACACTATACCACTGATTATGTAGATATAATATACATAATATGCTGAGGATCGAAATATCGTGTGGCTATTTATACATTCTATGTATAACTATTTAGTTCGTGTTCAAACCGATTAAACCCTTATGCTGTTTACTGCATACAGACAAAAATATTTATTATATTATTTTGAAATCAATTGGTTTTTCTTCGTTTTACAGACAGATACTTTAACAGCGTAGTCCACCAAACGGACGGCATGGATAGGATGGACACAAGCGAATCTCAACACATCCAATCGTCGAATTCAGGTGGTCGGAACACCCCGAACTCGGTTGACGGACAACAAGACAACATAAGCAAACCGCAGACGTAGCCAATAAATTTATGGAAATCAAATATTCGTATTATATAATATAGGCAATTCATTCTAGTTAATTATATTCATTATTATTATTATTATTATTATTATTATTATTATTATTATTATTATTATTATATTATTGCTACTATTATGGACATTTTCATACGTGTAAAATAAATATATTTTATTACAATTTAAATAAATTTAAATCAAATCAAAACCGAACGGTCAACTTTATTGTTAATCGATATAGTCAATAAGGATAATTTATAAAGTGTATTACTTTACTGTTTTTATAAGTCACGAACACAGTTATATTAATTAAATCCATTATTTTTTAACTAGGCTATACGAAGTTTGTTTTATTTCAATAGATATGAATTCAATTAATATATTTACACGGAAACAGGTATAGGCAGTGGCGTAGTCACGAGTTTGGAATGGTGGTGGGTGGGGGGGGGGGCGTTTGGCAAAGCAAAAAAAATTTAGCAACCGTTCTATTACTTGATAAACGTAAAAAAATAAGAATAAAAATTATAAAATTAATATTGTCAATGTGAAACCAATTAAAAATAGCACATCCATGGCAATTTTCAACAGTTGTATACCTACTGATTAATTCTAAAAATGAACGCCGAAACATGTACAAAAATATATTTTTTCATTGAAATTAGAACGATTGGGAACACAAGTGACACGTTTAGGTACACATGCTTTCAGACAACAAAAATGAACGGGCGGCCCCCTTTTCGGCCAAAATGTACCCTTCCCTTTTCGGCCAGTGTCACTTTTCGGCCAAAACTTATCGTTCCCTTTTCGGCCACTGTTCCTTTTCGGCCAAAGCTTACCGTTCCCTTTTCGGCCACTGTTCCTTTTCGGCCAAAACTTACCGTTCCCTTTTCGGCCAGTTTTCTGTAAAATGTACAATTATAACAACGAAACTACACTTTATCTTTACTCTTCAAAGTAAATTTAATTTAATAAAGATAAACCAGTGTTTTTCCTTGTTTGATATAATATAATATAAAATATGACTCAATCAGTTATAATGATATAGAGTTTTATATATAAATGTATAGTACCTATATACCTACTTATCGTTTTTATCTTATCTAATATATATATTATGTTATGGAAAACCAATTAGGTATATGTTATCGTGGTCACGATACACGACACACACACAAACACACACACATTGTACGAACCGACAATAAACACTCAGTATGAAAGTGTTCTCGTATACATAGGTACCTACATACAGACGTTTTTTTTTAAATTGAAATAATTAAATTATGGCAGAATTTATTGAAAGTAATAGGGGAAAGTCTTTATTAGTTTTTAAACTTTTTAAATTTTCAAAAGCTAATACAAAATTGGACGGCACAACTCGTTGGAAGTGCATTGATCGTAAGTGTGATGCCATAGTATATACAGATCAATCAAATAAAATTTGCTCCGAAAGCGAGAATGTAACACATATAAACCATGGTCCATATACAAGGAATTTGATTGATCGTCAAATAATTAATTCAGCTTGTAAAAGAAAAGCTGAAGATGATCTTCATAGTAGACCAAAAAAAATTGTTATGCAAGAAATTTGTAAAAATTTGTCATCGAATGCCAATATTATAGACGTAAAAAGAATAACCAAGAATATTTATGAAAAGCGAAAGAAATTTCTTCCTTCTGTACCTAAAGACCTCGCCGGAGTACATGAAGCATTAGAAGATATGAAACCGGTGACGAAGGAAGGTGAGCCTTTTTTATTATTTAACGACATAGAAAAACACGTGATTATATTTTCTTGCAACACAAATTTAAAGTTATTATCGGAAATAGATTCAATATACATGGATGGTACATTTAAATTTTGTCCTAGGTTTTTCACTCAAATGTTTACCATCCACATACTTAAAAATGGACATTATATTCCTATTATATTTTGCTTATTACTAAATAAAAGTTATGAAACTTATGTATATACTCTCCATAAAATAAATAATTTATTAAATGAATTAAGTATACAATTTTCTCCAAAATGGGTCACGATAGACTTTGAGATGGCAATTCACAAAGCTGTCGAAGACGTTTGGCCTAATACTGAAATAGTGGGTTGCAGATTCCATTTGACCCAAGCTTGGTGGCGAAGTGTACAAAAATTTGGATTATCTGTAGATTATAATGATATATCATCTGAAATAGGACAATGGATTAGACATACTTTTGGATTATTGTTTTTAGACCCATATGAAGTATCAGAATGTTTTGTAAATGATTTTATGTCGGACTGTCCTGATGATGAAAGATTAAAAAAATACTGTGATTACTTGACTGACAATTTCATAAATGAAGAGAGTTTATTTCCACCTCAATATTGGGCTGCTGCGTCAGGAAGTTTGGCTAAAACCACTAATGCTTGCGAGTCGTTCCACTCCTTTTTTAATCAAAGCTTTTATAAACATACTCCATCCATAATGAGCTGGTTAGCTGTCCTCATTGATGAAGTTCAAACAGATATATACATAAAAATTAGAAGTATCAACATTTTAAAAACACCTCGTGATGCAAAAAATGTGGAACGGCAACGAAGAAATGAAGCTTACATTGAAGACTATAAAAATAGTAAGATATTATGTCGTTACGAATTTGTAAAACAAATATCATACAATTATAAAAAGTGAATTTTATGATTATAATTATTATTACATAGGTGATTTTAAGACTATATTATTAATTTTTTTTCAATTAATGCAACGGAAATCATAATATCTTCAATTTTGACAAATTCATGAATTATTGAATTCATATTTTTATATTATACATATTATTATTATTACATAGGTATTATAAGACTATATTATTAATTTTTTAAATAAATACTAATATAATATAACCAATTGTAATGATATTATTTTTATTTAATTAAATATAAAAATTGTTTAGTTTCGTTGTTATAATTGTACATTTTACAGAAAACTGGCCGAAAAGGGAACGGTAAGTTTTGGCCGAAAAGGAACAGTGGCCGAAAAGGGAACGGTAAGCTTTGGCCGAAAAGGAACAGTGGCCGAAAAGGGAACGATAAGTTTTGGCCGAAAAGTGACACTGGCCGAAAAGGGAAGGGTACATTTTGGCCGAAAAAGGTGACGCCCAAATGAACGCAACGTTTGGATACATCATATTTTTAAAATAATACCACATTTGAGTACCAATACATTTAGGTACCTACATATTTTTTTCTATTTTATTTTTTAGAGTCTATAAGCAGTACCCTGGAGACCATAAGGTTGGTTCACAATCGCTCATCAGTCCCCATTTTTTTTTTAACTAATTTAAAAATATTTTTTGTATTAGGTACATAATATTATATTAAGTCATTGGGTCATTACAAAAATATTAAATCTACTTAATTCAAAAGTCGTATTTGATTTTATTTACTGTTCGCGCTGAGCAATTAATGCTTATCGCGTGACAGTAATCGGCAAGGCTGGGCACTAACGAGTTAAAAGTTAAAATTAAGTCGTTACTTTTTTTTTCCAAATTAACGTGTTAACTTCAAGTTAATTTTACTTCAAAAACATTTAAATTAAGTTATTTTTGTCCGAAGAACAATGCAAATTTTGAATGTTTTTACCTTGATGTATCATTTTAAATTTCCCCAGTAATTTTCTTGAGCGTAAAGAAAAACTATCTAATAAACCATATTATCCATATTATGTTAAAAATTAATGTTTAATTAATGTTTAAAATTAGCAAATTTCAACTTTAAGCGGCCCCTACACGATCAATAATATTGCACAATAATTAGATATTGTGAAATATTATTGGCAGTCTAGTATAGATATTGAAGGATTGTACAATATATTGAAGAAATCAAACATGGTTGGAAATTTATTGCACAATATCAATTATTGTGCAATATTATTGATCGTGTAGGGACCGCTTTACACTAAGTTAAGTTACTCTTTTTCTAACTTAACGAGTTAACGAAAAAGAATACAAGTAACTTTTAACTTAACTTAATTATTTTAAAATAACTTAACTGAACGAGTTAAAAAAAATCGTTAACTTGCCCATCCTTGGTAATTGGCGCGGCGGCGACATCTTATTCCTCGTTTATCCACCACTCCTGTTTTGTATTCTGTGTGAAGTTTTTGCTCGTTCGTTGGCCTCACGATTATCAATGTTGTCGTTATATTTTTCGTGATATATTTTATTGCAGCCAACGTCCGTTTTTAGACACACATACACGTTTATAATACTCGTAACACACACGTAACACGTTTTTTGTTGCTGTCTTTTCTTTATATTATAACCCTTTTTTTTTTTGGTGTTACACGTCCACAATTGTGTGTATTATTATTATTCTTATAGTATTGTTACCAGTAAATCGTCGGATCAATATGATCCAACAATTATTATTATATTTATACCGTCATTTTGATAAACCATCGTTCCGTTACTGTAACGGAAAACAAAACTGTATTTCTCAAAAAATAAATATTCGTCGTTACCAGCAATATTCGTGAGTTGTTCTTAATATTTTTTAACATGGAATTTCTATTCGTGTGATGATGTATACGGGGTATATCATCAACGCCAGTAAGACAGATTTCGGCTGGTTGCTGGAAATGATCCGACATCGGAATTGGTGACAGATGTCGTGCGAAGTCCGCCAGCCACTCAAACGAGTGGTGTGTGAGGACGCCCAGGTCTTCCAGTTTCGTGTCAATCATCTGTTAAGTCTTCCTTATATTTAAGTTAATGTTAAGTCCCCGATTTGTGTGAGCTCTGTAGTCATTGCTCCAAACCGATTCGACCATAGAGACCCCCTCCCCCGGATAACTAAATTGTATTTCCTTCTTCCCATATACTTACCTCTCGTCCACGCCATAGATTCGTGTCGTGTAAATGATTGCCTAGCTTCAATTTGGTCAGGTGTATATTGGGTTGCCTATTCAGAATTTTAGTAGGCGTCATTTGACGGTTATTCAAAATTGGCACATCGACTTATTCTCGGGCATACCGAGTGGCCTTCGGCTTTCCGCCCCCGTAGTCGAGTGCAAACATTTACTGCTATCTTATTTATTATAAAATTTTATTTTTGTCCGACATAATGTGGACCTCGATGTCATTTATATTTTTTAATATTATTGTTAAGTTTAAATTCATTAATTTTTATTTTTATTTATTCATGTTATGTTACAGTTACGTTTAGTTAGTACAACAAAAAATGTTGCGCTCATCTTTGTTTATTCTAAATTCACTTCAAAATTACCAATTATAATGCACTTTTTACCATGACGGATTTCAAAAACTTCAGTAATATTCACATTGATGATTCTTACTGTTCAGTTAGGAAAAACGAATCAAACTGAGTTACTGAGTCTGAGTGATTGAATGAATAAAGAAATCTGTAGTCTGTATAGCTGTATAACTGTATTTATATATTTTACAGTTAATACTATAAGTTATAAACATTGTAACATCATAAATATTTTAGAAAGAACAATATAGATACAATATGAATACTTGGACTATAATATTATATAATAATATAATATATAATGTACCTACTACCTATCCTGCCAGCGTCATATTTTTTTAAATAAAATTAAAATAATAAAAAAAAATCTGAAACAACGCATTATGAAAGTACAATAAAAATGTGTAACGATTCTAAATTTTTAACTTAACGAATAATGACAACTTACCAGAAAAACTAAATAGAAATCGAACATTATAAATTGAACTATAATATAATTGTTGTTTTAACAGTTTTATGATTATGATTAACCAATTAGGTTATTGTAATACTAAAAAAACTTAAAATCAACGAGGATACAGTTGAAATGACTTCACTCTAGGCGTGTAAATAATGAACATTTGACAATTAAATACTGTGCAATACCAAAAATATAAACGAAAATACGCCAGTCGTCAATCGCTATCATGGGCGGATAGACCCTACGGGAAATCGAGATTTTCCCGGTAGGCCCTCGTCTGTATTTTTTGTTGAGGCCCCCCTGACTTCAGCCACATCATACTACCTAAGTTTTACAAACATTAGCTTACATATTTTAATTTTAATTAAAAATGTTTACGTGTCACAAATTACAATGGCCCTTTGATTAGTACTCCCTATATTATAGTAGCCTGGTTATCGTGTGACGTGAATTGGTGTGCCTTAATGTATGTTATTATGTTAATGATATTTAGCTCCCGTGCATATAATTATATAAATTAAAACTTGGAAACAAAATCGATTAGGTTACTTATAATTGTTCTATTTACAAAAATCGATTTATCAACATTTGTTCATGTTATTGCAAATTAATGTAGGTTGTGCCTACAATGATGTGATATTGTGTCGTTATTTGTGATACCTACTATATCAATAATTATTTTTATTTGTATTCATTAATCGTTTCTATTAACCATTATAGGTACTAATCATGCCACGAAAATTTGAGTGGTTATTTGAAAAAAAATTAAAAACTATGAAACCCAAGATTTACAAGATAGGTTGATTAGAAATTTAGAATAAAGAATTCAATAATTGTTTAATTGTCATGTAAGTAAAACAAGTTTCAACATTTTAATATAAATACTATATAGGTATACCTACATATTATTATGATTTTAATGTTCACTAATATTTATGTTAAGGGGCTCCCTCTAGTCGATGAAAGAAAAATGACTTTTACACCAAAAAGCCAGACATAACTGGAGAAATTTGGTTTGACAGGGTTTAATTTTGTAAACAGATTAGGATTGACTAACAAGTTTACAGGTTTTTGTAGAGGTTGTTTTTTAATATTCCAATTACTGTTAGTGTCATAATGCGTATTAATGTGTTAAGGGGGCTGTAGCCGGTTTTGTCAAAAGTCAAAACTAATGTAGATTTGAACAATCAAAACATTAATTTTGTTAATTATAATTTTTTTTCAATATATTTAAATTCCGTATCATAAAATAAACCTTAAGGGGGCTAGAGAGCCAATGAAAAAAAGTGACTTTTAGATCGATAAGCTAGACAAAACTGGAAGAATTTGGTTTGACAGATTTTAATTTTGAAAATGAATTATGATTGATCAACAAGTTTACTAGGGAATGATCGAGGCGATTTTGAATATTCCAATTATTGTTAGTGTCGTAATGAATAATATAAATACAAAATATCATATTTTTTCGATATTTTTATTCTTGGATATCACAGCTGAAATTTTCCATGGGCCCCAGCTACTACAATTAGTACTCCAAGATCTACAGCAATTATTGAAATCGACAAATATTTAAATTAGCCATTGCTAGATAGGAAATCGGATCCATTAATGTTGTGGAAACAAATGAAAATGTTTTATCCAAATTTGTTCCAGCTAGCGTTATTGAGGTTATGTGTACCCTCGACTTCAGTACCATGTGAACGCATTTTCTCTAAAGCTGAGTACACTATATCAGATCGACGAAATAGATTGTCCATGAAAAATGCAGAATCATTATTGTTCTTTTAAATAGTAATATTTAATATTTAAATTTATTTATTTTTAAAAAAAAAGGTATGCATAATCTATGAAATATTATAATTTTTAATACATTTTTTATATTATATAATTATTAATGAATTATTTACATTTATTTTAAAAATTACATGGATTTTGGTTAATTTAATACAGTTATACATTTACACAAGGGATTAGTAAATCTAAAATTTAAATAAAAAATTATTATTATGATTTTACTCGAATTGTTTTTTTATTTACATATTTTAGCGTCAGATTTCAATGTATAAAGTATAAACAATATTGAATATATAATACAATGTAATATAATATGTTAATATACAATATGTGTTGCGCGTATTATTGACATTTAAATAATTTGCTTATCATTTCATACGCTACACATAACAAATTTCAGTTACTTATTTCGTAGTTTTGTATTAAAAATTATTTGTATGTCACACTACAAAAGTACAAAATTACAAAAACGCCAACGTCCAAGACTGGCAAAAAATAAAACAACGGTAAGATTGTAAGCAGAAAAGCGTGAGACGTGAGTACTGCATTACTGCGTAATGCGTATGAATCGTCAAGTACAATACGGGACAGGGACACATAACAATGGCTAGAAAACAGGATGTGCCTAATGTAGTAATTCAATTTGGCATCAGTATTCGGTACTCAGTAGCCGGTAGGTATTAGCTAATAACTAGGTAGTAGGTATTACACACTAGCTTAGATCATATACTATGGATGGAGCTATCCGTATAATTGCCGTAGCACCGAATTGTGTCCAACATCATCCCCACCGCCTTCAAAATTTCACGGTACACGATACTAATGCGCATGCCCAAAAGTCAGTAATCAGTATCAAAAATGCCAACTGATAACACATTTTTAATAACTAATAACTACTATTCGGATTTCTGAATAATGTCCATGCATAAAAAATATTAATTAACATTTTAACAATATTTATTAACCTTACATTTACCTTAAATAATGTTGTACCTACCTTTTATAATATAAATTTAACATTTTAATAAAATGGTCATTTGACATCTAAAAAAATTAGTAGGTACATTGATTCCAATTTTACATGAAAATTTGATTACATTTTCTTTTGCATATGGGCTAATTTATAGATGATCCAAATTTTGTTAGTTGATGGAATATTTATTTAAATTCAGTTTTAACTTGGCTGTTTTTGCTTTATATATTATATAAAGCAAAATTAAAATCACATTGAAAATACATTTGTTACTTTTTATATTTTAGAGTATACCTTTAGTTTATGTTCTAATGGAGAAGAAAACTGCAGAGGCATATGATGCAGCTCTCTATTACGTTAAACATAATCTCCTTCCAGAATTCAGACCTAACCATGCAGTTGATTATTGTTATAGCTGATCCAAGAGAAACATCAAATCGGTCGCTTATTTGCCTAAATAATAATTTTATTTGTTATTTTATTACTCAATTTGTTTTATTTACCATACAAATATTACTAACCTATACGATTCTTGATTAGCAAAATACCATACACCAATTATTAATATTAGATTCTTATGATCATGCCTACCACATCTTAAAGATATACCATAACTCGGAATTAATAACTGAAATGGTAACTAAAAAAAAGACAAAATTGAATGATATGAATTTAATTATAATATATTTTCAAGTTTGTAATGAGTTACAAATTATATTTAACTTATATTTGAAAAATATGAATCAATACTAATTACAGTAATTTATAAAAAAGTAGGTAATCACTTCAACAATTTGCCTACTTAGATGAAAGTGGCTTTTAAAATCACAGTCTCTTAATTTGGAAACAACAGATTCAACATACAATGAATTTTTTAATACTTTTCCAGTAAAAGAAGTGGCAGAGTATAGAACTTCATCATCATAAAAGCATTGCTGCTGAGTAAAGAAACTTAGTTTTGTCATTTTGGATCTTTGACCAGTTAAATAACACAATATTCCTAAAATAATGAACATTTAAGTATTAATTATAAGACATACAGAATTTTTAAAATAAATATTCAAAATATTAAGTTATGGTACGTTTTAAATTATCTGTAACCCAACATAGGCTGTCATTTATCCAATATTATATTATGTTAATTCTATATACTATATGGCCCTTATTAAAACATAACTACATTGCACTTCCTACGTTTAAACATTTGTGTACACAGGCCTTTCTTAAATATTTATAGAGCTTATATGGAATGCGTTTATTTTGTTCTACAATGTACAATACGATTCATAATTTTTTATGTTTATATATTAGATAATATTACTTTATTTTTCAGTCGTTATTTGTGCGTGTCCGTGCTTCGTAATATATATTAAAATGGATAGTCTACAACAGCGGTTCTTAACCTTTGTGTAGTGGCGACCCAAGATATTTACCAAATTTTTCATGCGACCTTTTTATAAAATAATCTTCAATGACAGAATAAAAAATAACTATTGGGTACTCTTAATTTAATATTTTTTTTTACTCATATTACTTGTACTAATAACAGGTCATAATATTAATTAAATTATATTTAAAAATAAACATTTCTTTTAATAATTGTACAATACATATTTTTTTAAATAATTTTTAATTTAAATATTTTTTTTAAATAATGAAGAACTTAATGACTCCCTTGGTCTTGATGTTGCTTCACCAATGAATCAATTTGAGCTTCTATGGAGTTAGTAAGTGAAATACGCATCGTGGGTTCGACATCAAGCTTATTTCTTGCTTTGGTTTTGATCGTAGTTAATGTCGAAAATCCGGATTCACATAAATATGTTGTTGCAAAAGGAACTAATTTCTTTAATGCTTCTTCGTAAAGATTAGGATACTCATTTCTCAAAGATATCCAAAATTGGTTTAAATTTTTAGTGTTAAAAGATTGTTCTAATAATTTATCTGACGATAATTCTAATAGTTGGCTTTCATTTAATAAAGATAATTCATGATTTTCACAGGGCAAAAACGGGTTAAGAATCCATATATTGTTTGATCGAATATCATGAGATGGTGGGAAATACTTTAATAATTTATTTTTTAATTTCGACAAATGTGTTTTAATTACACATTGCATTACATTAATTTCATTTTTTTTTAATAATTTTTCTTCAGTCATATTATAATATGATGGAAACATATCATATGTATTTTCCTGAATTCGTTTTATCCAAAGATCAAGTTTCTTTAGAAAAGCTTCAACTTTATTATAACATGTAAAAATATTAGTTAATGGCCCTTGCATACTCAAATTGTATCTTGAAAATGGTCGGATAACGGTGAATTTTTTTCTCTTAAAAATACTTCTATTTCAGTCCTTAATTCAATAAATCTCGTTAAAACTTTTCCCCGTGATAACCAACGTATATGAGAATGAAATAATACATTATTATAAACTGAACCAAATTCTTTACACATGACAGAAAAAATACGAGAATTAATAGCTCTTGCACGAATAAAATTTATAATTGTTGTACATTGGTTTAAAATATCATTGAAATTTTCACCCATATCTTTTACAGCTAATTGTTCTCGATGTATAAAGCAATGAGTGGAAATAGATGTGCATGTGCTACTTCTTTAACGCGTAATACTACACCTGAATGTATCCCTGTCATAGACGCTGCGCCATCTGTACAAATCCCAATACAAGAAGCCCAGTTAATATGTTTAGATATCATATAACTATTCATTGTTTTGAAAATGTCATCTGCTGTAGTAAATGTTTTCAACTTTAAGGTGCATAAAAACTCTTCTTTTATATCGTTAAATGTATCATCAATGTACCTTACATAAATTAATAATATAGCTGAATTGCTTATATCCGTTGATTCATCCAACTGGATGCCATAAAATAAAGATTTGTTTATTTTTTCGACGAGCTGATATTCGATATCATTAGCAATACAAAGAATTCGTTTATGAATAGCGTCATCTGACATGGGGATATTTTTTATTTTTTGAGACGTGTTCATTACCGAATAGTTCTGAACATATATCGACCGTGCAAGGTTTAATTAATTTTTCACCAATATTATACGGCTTTTTTGTCCTAGCAATATGCATAGCTGCAATAAAAGAACATTTTAAATACACCTTGTCAACTGTTGTATATGATTTAATATTTATCTTTAACTCATCACGTTTTCTTAAAACAAATCTGTAGTTTTATTTCTGTATTCATTATGATTAGTTTCAAGATGCCGTAAAAGTTTATTTGGCTTTAAAGAAGCATTTGCTAGTACATTACCGCAAATAACACATTGTGGCAAATCTACTCCGTTTTCATTTATATAAGTAAACCCATAACCAATATATTTATCAATGTATTTATATGTGTAGTTCATTGATATTTTTACCTTTTTTCTAGGCATTTCGTCCTTCTCTATTTCTTGTTCATTTGAATTTGATTCCGTCTTTTTATTTTCATTATTTTTAACTACCACAGGTTTTATGAAAAAAGATGAAAGTGATGTCTGTTTACTCATTATAAATGTTTAATGTACAATACAAAATTATACAAAATTATTAGTCTATTTACGAATAATATTATATTAATGCTAACGACTATTCCGCACTGGGTACAGGTAGGTTGACGTTAACCTCACGACTACACGAATAAGTACCATACGACGTTCACAACATTGATAGTTGATTCTAAGAAAAATGCTGGTCAAAAAATTATCAAATACTATAACTTATAGCTATAAATATACTTTATCGATTGACATTAACGGAAACGAATGTAATTTGATAAGCTTCTTTGTACCAATTATCAATACTGTGAATTTACGAAAACGGTTTCATTTATTATTTATATTATAAGGCTTAAAATAAAAATATTATACCAACGTTTTAAATTTTAGCCGACCCATTTCAAATTATTGGCGACCCAAAATTGGGTTGCGACCCTATGGTTAAGAACCGCTGGTCTACAATATATGTACAGTGAAAAAGGTAAAATGTTAATTATTAAAAATGAATTTAAATTTTGTTTTCACAAAGAGTTGAAAAACGATATTGAATGATGGAAGTGCATTCGAAAATAATGCAAAGCATATATAGAAATTGGTAAGATAATTAAATTTATAATAATTAAAGAGCGGATATTTAAGTTCTTTAATGCTTAAAATATAATGCTAATATGTTTTTAAAAACGCTAAAATATTCATTAAACTTGTAAATATGCAGATATATGATTTCTTTCTAAAATACCTCAATAAAAACAATTAATAACTGTTACACCGTTCAACAGATTTGGCATCAGGAAAAAAAAAAGAAATTGTCTTTGAAAATTTATACCACAGCCATGATAAAACCGAAGAAACTAATTTAAATCGTCAATAACTTAACAATAAATTAAAAAGAAAAGCTGTTGATGATATTTGTGAAAGTATATTAAATTCTGTATAATAATATTTGAATACATTTTTTTGAAATTTATTTTTTATACAGAGGTAAGAAAGAATTGTTTCAAAAAAATAATATATTTAAAATAATGATGCCTTTGTTTGTATTTTTCATATATTGTAGTATGAGGCCCTAATGCTAGCTCTACACTCTCGCCGAGGCGACGCGAGGCAACGCGAGCACGAGAGTGTAGTCGGTTCACTCGTGTTGTCTCGTCTCGTCTCGCCTTGCCTCGTGCGTGCTCCGTTCGGTGTCGGTTTTTTTGTTGCGAGTCAAAGGACATGTGCCACGAGGCGAGGCTTATCAACTACATTCTCGCGCTGTCTCGTGCTTGTCTGGTTTGAAAACAGCCGTTTAATATTGGTTTATTTATTTATTGTTTAGTCATTTACATGATAAAAATTTTTTTCGTTCAATAATTTATTAAAATGTCTGACTGGACTAACGAAGATGCAATTGCATTTATGGAGCTTTATCAAACTAAACCTATTTTATGTGATCCAAAGCATCGTTGGCATAAAGATAAGGCCAAAGTAAATGATGCTTGGTTCGAAATTAGTAATGTGTTCAACAAACCAATTGATGAACTGAAAAATTAAAAAAAAATCCATCATGGCAACGTTTCGTGGGCATTTAAGGAGAAAAAAGGCGTCGATCAGATCAGGAGCCGGGCAGGAAGATATTTATAAGCCAATATGGTTTTTATATAATCTAATTGAAAGTTTTATGGGAAATATTAATGATTGCAATGCTACTTTGAACACAGAACAGGTATGCACATATTTGGTGGATCGTGAAGTTAACGTAGATTTATTATAGAATTCACTGTTTATAACTGTCTATTATTGAAAAAATTTTTTAATGCACCATTTCCTTCGATTTCATTTCTCCAAGAACCTGATTGAATTATTAAACCATTTTCATCACACACGTCCATCGTTCCTGGAGGGTTATATAATGATGCAGAGGTTTCGCTCCTTCTTAAAAAATTATGTAATAGTATGCATGTCATAGTTATAATTGATACTTTTTCGGGTTCTAGTAAGATGGATTTTTTTAAAAATTCTGAATTTAGCCGTTAATATCCCAAACACATTTTCTACTACAGCGCGTGAGCTTGATAATCTTTGATTGAATATTCGTTTTGGTGAGCCGACTGCATGGTTTCATTAAATTCGCACTAAGAGCAAATGCCCCATCCCCTAAAAAAACATATGTTATATCTGTACTAGTATTCGAACCATGAAGGGGTGATGGGGTTGGTAAATTGAGGCTATTTGAACAAATTTTTTGCCATAATAACGAATTTCTAAGTACACCGCCATCACTGATTCGCCCTTGACTCCCGATGTCTGCATATATAAAGCGATAATCACTACTGACTAATGCCATTAAAACAATACTGAATGAGTTCTTATAATTATAATATTCTGATCCTGTATGGGGAGGGGATTGCAAAACAACGTGTTTTCCATCTATTACTCCGATACAATGGGGAAATTTTCTATTGAATCCCTCTTCTACCAACAACCACTCAGCAGCAGAAGATGGCAACTGAAACAAAAATGTATATTATTTTTTTATTTATTCCATCTTAGTATACATATCTTAGTATCTATATTAAAATATAATATTAATATTAAAATTTCAGGCATTTTTGTTCAAAATTAAAAATTTCATTCGATAAAATTTTTTAAATTACGGGTAAAAAAATTTAAAAAAATAATATTTAATTTTAGGGTAATAATTCACAAAATGCACAGGAGATAACGGCAGATGACAATATTAATGAAACAAATTTATCCAACCAAATCGGTCAACAAACTGAAGACGTCAATCAAACACAGCGTCGCCCACCGGTTACACCCCGACGCCGAAGTAATCCTAACGAACTAGAAGAAGTGGGAAAACAAATGAAAAAGGCTTTTAGTACTCTGGAAAGTTGTATAAATAACAGGAAAGAAGAAGACGAGTGCGATCTTTATGCAAAAATTTACGTAAACTACCTGAATGTGAACGTGAAATATTTATGTACGAGATTGATGGAATGTTTATTAATCGTTTACGTCATTGCAACAATCAATCATTGACTTCATGTACCAACCCTTCTGTTTCGGCTCAGTTATAATTGAATAAATGTAAAAACTAGCGGACTGTATAATGAATGATAATAATTTATTATAATATAATTTTGTATAATGAACACTATTTTTTATAAATGATATATGATTATTGCTCTACGTCGCATATATTGACCGGCATTGTCACCGATGCGTCGTTGAGCTCGAACTGGCGATCCGTGCCTTTAACGTATTACCCCACCTGGAATGACATAATAAATACTATCTACATTTTACATTATTACGATAACAACGATCGTCGATAGTACTTATTACCTGTACATTGAACATAGGGGCCACCTTGAAGCACAGTCTTCAATATAATAAATAATATAGATCACGGTCGCTAAATAGAACAAAAATAACTTAACAATAATTGAATAATTTCAAGATAATATACAATTTAGCCCACAATCAAAAGGGATACTGAAAACAATATAATAATATAATAATAACTACCTATAAATATTGATTGAACAAAATTACAATATAGTATACATAGTTGAATAACACAAAGATAATAAAATAATTAATAATAATAATTGCCTTGCTAACATAAAGATTACAAATCAACAATCAGTATTGAGTTAAACTCATTTTTCATATAAACATTTTTATTTTCTATCATTTTGGCTCTGAATCGTCATTGTCTTGAATTGGCAATGGACACAACAATCTTACAGCTCTTTTCTTTGGTCCACTCGCTGTATTGACCATTGCAACTCGCACCACACCATCCTTGCCCGGAAATAATTCAACTACACGGCCTAGGTTCCATTGTAGTGGAGGTGTAATTGGTATCCTTTAATATTACCATTGAGCCCACTTTTATCGAGGGACCACGAGATTTGTCCCACTTATTACGCTCCTGAAGTTGACTCAGGTATTCAACACTCCAACGCCTCCAAATTTGCTGGGCAATGTTTTGAACCTTTTGCCACCGTGACAACAAGTTGTGAGCCAAATTACTTACGTCGGGTTCCGGTAATGACACGAGTGAGTCTCCTATTAAAAAATGGCCAGGAGTAAGGACGGAAAAATCTAGAGGATCGGTAGACAAGGGGGTGAGCGGTCGTGAGTTTAAACATGCTTCGATTTGCACTAATAATGTATAAAATTCGTCGTATGTTAACTTTACGAGTGCCACGTTGCGGTTCAAATGTTTTTTTATGCTACGTACGGCTGCTTCCCACAGCCGCCGAAATGCGGCGCTCTTGGTGGAATGAAGTGCCATGTCATTTCGTGACTGGTCATTACTTGATGAATGCGATCCTTATGGCTTTCGGACGACATCAATTATTTTAAATCACTTAATTTGTTATTCGCACCCACGAAACATGTGGCGTTATCGGAGTATATGTTTTTGCACAGACCTCGTCGAGATATAAATCTTGTTAACGCTGCGATAAATGCATCAGTGCTCAAATCACATACCAACTCCAAATGCACCGCCTTTGTTGCAAAACATACAAATACGCATATATATGCCTTTTGAGTCGCGGCGTTACGTCGGTTGCTGCATTTCAACATGAATGGACCTGCGTAATCAACACCACAGTTTTCAAAGCACCTACTTGGGCGGTTGACTCTGAACGTGGGTAAATTACCCATAACTGGCGACACATTTTTTGGTCGTGCTTTAAAACATGTTACGCACTGATGTATTACCTTTCTTACACATCTCCGGCCATTGATTGGCCAGTACTTCAGACGCACTGCAGCAAGCGTGGCATGTGGTCCAGCATGCATTAATTTTTTATGTTCATGTAGCATGATTAATTTTGAAAATGTTGTGTCACTAGGCATTATAATTGGAAAACGTTGATCAGTATTAATATCCGTCGCGTTTGTCAACCTACCACCTACGCACACAATTCCGCTGTCGTCTATAAATGGATTTAACTTAATCATCTTGCTCTTTACCGACACATTACGATTATTTTTTAACTCTTCAATTTCTATAGAAAAATGTGCCCGTTGTGTAATTTTTATAACAGTTTTGGTCGCTAATGCGATCTCGTTTACGTTCAGTGGTCCGATAATCCGAGAGGTATTATTCCGTTTTGATAACGCATTATTTTTGTATCGTAATAAGTACGAAACAACGTGTAGTAATTTGGTCAGCGACGAATATTTATTTATATCTAATGACACGTCTCCTTGTGAGGTGCACACAACGATTGGTGCAGTCTTTTCCTCACTTTGAACGTCATTAATGTGTTCCATGTTATCTATGTATGTGGTTGAACACTTAAACGTTTTGTTTTCCAGCCATGTCGGACCATGCCACCACTGTGTGTTATTTTTTAGTTCGCTAGGCGTACACCCTCGCGACAATACGTCTGCCGGATTGTCACTCGACGTCACATGCCCCCACTCCGCGCGATCCGTCAACGTATGGATTTCGCCTACACGATTCGCAACAAACGTCTTCCACTTGCTTGACTCCGCGACTATCCAAGCTAGCGCGACAGTCGAATCAGTCCATAAATATCGCCGTGATATATTCAGTCGAAGTGCAGGTATAATTACGTCTATTAGGCGCGATAAGAGCAGCGCTGCACATAGCTCTAATCTGGGAATCGAGATAACCTTTACTGGCGCGACACGAGACTTAGCACACACTAATTGGGACTTAATGATGCCTTCTGTGTATATTGTACGCATATATATACATGCACCGTATGCCTTCATGGATGCATCAGCGAATCCGTGTATCTCTATTTGTTTACTCTTGTCAGAGCCCAGCCAACGGGGTATACTAAACGAATTGAGCTCATTTAAATAATTATTGTATGTTTCCCACTCCAATTGTATGCGCTGTGGAACTGGGCTGTCCCAACCGATCTTTTCACGCCATAAACCTTGTAATAATATTTTTCCCACCAATATTACCGGACCTACTAAACCTAACGGGTCAAATAACGTCGCTGGGCCGGCAAGAATGTGTCTTTTTGTTGCTTCAATTTTTATTTTTGGTACTTGTACGACGTACGTGTAGTAATCACTTTTCGGTTCCCAATATAAACCTAAGGTTTTCACGCGTTCTCTATCCATCGATACGGTCGTTATTTCATTTGTATTATGCTTCGGAGATAAATCTGTATGGTTCGTTGTCCATTTTGATAGTTCAAAACCCACACCTTGCATAATTGAAATTAACTCGTTGCGTAATTCTATTGCTTCCGCCAATGTGTCTGCTCCGGTGAGACAATCGTCAACACAAAAATCATTTTTAATTGTTTCTTTTAACCTCGTGTTTATGGTCTTGTCGCCGATGCGGTTGATGCAACTTATTGCTAAAAACCCAGCTGGCGCCAAACCATAAGTAACAGTGCATAGTCTATACACTTTGACTTCATCGTTCGGATCTGATCTCCATAATATACGTTGATAGTCACGATCTTCCTCGTGAACTAACACCTGACGATACATTTTTGTTATGTCTGCCGAAAATGCATATTTATGTGTTCTAAATCGCACCACGATTTCAAATAAATCTGGTTGTATTTTTGGTCCGTTCATTAGTATGTCATTTAATGACACACCACTACTAGTTTTGGCCGACCCATCAAACACAACGCGTAATTTTGTCGTTCTACTACGATCGTTAATTACGTTTGAGTGCGGTAGATAAAAACATTTTGTGCGATCGATTAACTGCTTATCGCCACCCGTATCACAAACACGTTCCATGTGATTAAGACTTTCGTACTCACTCATAAACATTTTATACTTCGTGTATAGTTCGGGATTTTTTACTAACCGTTTTTCTAATGAAAGAAATCTTCGTAGAGCTGAACTGAATGAGTTACCAAGATGATGACGATTTTCTTTGAACGGTAGTTTAACTATAAATCTGCCGTTCTCATTTTGTGCGAGGTTCTCGTTAAAATGTGTTATACACGATTTTTCTTCGTCAGTGAAATTGTGCTTCGACGATAGTTCCTCCATTTTCCAAAATAATTCTATTTTGTTATCTAATAATTGATATTGATTTTGAGTCGTTAACAAACACGAATTTAATTTTCTAGTACTTAAATCTGTCGATGTCTTGCCTACAACGACCCATCCGAATAACGTTTTTTGCAAATACGGTCCATCTTTTATTTTGAACTTCTCATCACATATTATGTCCCAATAGGTATCACTTCCGATTAGAACGTCAATATTGCCCGGACAATTGAATGAAGGGTCCGCAACGTTCACGTTGTCGGGGATGCTTATGGTGTGTATAGGAGTTTGTGGTAATGACCCTGTTATTTTTGATAACACTAAAAACTCGATTATCGTTTCGTACGGACTATATAGTGATTGCACAACAGCTGTTACTTTATGCTTTATATTATTTTTGGACTCACTTATTCCGCATATCGGAATATTTACCTTTTGACGTTTGAGTCCGAGTTTATGTACCATATTACTTGTAATAAAATTACTTTGAGACCCGTTATCTAGTAACGCCCGGCCGTGTATATATCTGCCGGCGGAACTTGATAACTTAATTATTGCCGTCGCTAATAGTACTTGATTGTCGGTATCGGCGGCATCCACGGTATGTGCAACGACTAGCGCATCGTTTGACGCGTTATCCTGTGTACTTTGTTCTTCCGATCTTGGTTCTTTATCTTGATGTAATAGTGAATTGTGTGGTTTTTGACATTTTCCACATTTTCTCGCGCGGCACTGTTTTACCTGATGGTCAGGTTTCTTTAAGCAATTACTGCATAATTTCAACTCGTTGACTTTGTTTATTCTGGACGCTATATCAAGTGCCAGAAATACAGTACATCTGTATATTGGGTGCTGTTGCTGACACATATAACATTTCATTTTATAAGTTGTCAAAAATGTCGACGCACCTTTTTTAGAAGTTCCAAATTTTGAGATTTTATTTGACGAACAATTTGGTTCATTTTGCTTAAATGTTAATAGTTTTGCATTTTCTACAGACTCTAACGTTTGACTTCTTTTACCCAGGAACTCCATCATTAATTGTACACTCGGTAAGTCGTCTCTCGACACTTCAGCTTCCCATTGACGTATTGAATTTGTGTCAAGTTTTGTGTATATGACATGTAGCAGTAATGCACCCCAGTTGTGCGGGTCATGATTTAAAGCTTTTAGTGCTTGTATATGTGCATTTAGCGAATCAGTTAATTGTTTTAACTTAATGGCCGATTCTTTATTAATAGGCTCCAGATCGAAAATGCGCTTCGTGTGTGTTTGAATCAGCATACGAGTATTATTGTATCTCGTAGTGACTATTTTCCATGCAATTGCATAATTTGATGACGACGTTTCTAAATTTTTGATTAATGAACTAGCTTCGCCCTCTAGTGCATTTCTTAAATAACAAAATTTTTGTATATCTGTTATTGATTTATTCGTATGTACCAATGCGCAAAATAAGTCTTGAAACGTAACCCAATCATCGAATTTTCCCGAAAATGTAGGAATCTCTAACGGTTTAAGTTTTATTAACGGAAAATCATGATTATTTGTGACTACACTTTGATCACCCTGTATTTGTTGTTGACTTTGCGCAGGCGCGTTGTTTCTCGATAATCTTTCGTCGACTTCTGACATTAAATCGAAATATAGGTCTTCGAATGTAGACCTATATTGTAATTGGTCATTATTACTTTTGTCTAATATTTCTATATTGTTTTGAATTGCGACGAATTCGCTCCATGCTTCGCGAATTTTTTCGGCCCTTAATCTTAATTGTGTTGAATCGTTGGACTTTGGATCGATTAGAAACGTCTGAAACCGAGTGAGCTGGGCTTTTACCTGACCACGACGTAGAACGAATGCAGCCAATTCGTTGTTATCACCAGCCATTATGATCGCCCTTTACCCGCCGTCTACCGATTTTACTGATGATATTGTGGATATTTTTGACTCAAATATATTCCCCAACAATATTTAATATAACGCAAGGACAGTATAATATAGGTTATGGAAACAAGCCATTTTAATTTTAATAGTTAAAAGCTATAGACTCACTCACCTGACAGCTGTCTTGATCTTGAATTGTACAATTTCACCTCTTGATCTTAGACTCTTGACTTGTAAATCAACTAATTACAATGTGTGTAACTATATTAACGCGCACGAGCTAATCCGGTTCGTTAGGACCAATGTTTCGGCTCAGTTATAATTGAATAAATGTAAAAACTAGCGGACTGTATAATGATTGATAATAATTTATTATAATATAATTTTGTATAATGAACACTATTTTTTATAAATGATATATGATTATTGCTCTACGTCGCATATATTGACCGGCATTGTCACCGATGCGTCGTTGAGCTCGAACTGGCGATCCGTGCCTTTAACGTATTACCCCACCTGGGATGACATAATAAATACTATCTACATTTTACATTATTACGATAACGACGATCGTCGATAGTACTTATTACCTGTACATTGAACACCTTCTTTTACTCCTCCAGTATCAAATCAACCAAAATCAGCTGTTGAAATAAATATACCAAAAAGACCATCGTCTTCTTTAAGTTCTTATTCTGAACCTGAATTGAGAATTTGTAATCGTCCATTAATTCCTCATTACTCTATTTCTCAGCCTTATTAACCAGTAATTCATATTCCGAAAAGAAGTGACACGTGTTCTAACTCTCCGATTTAAAACCTTTGCAACCCAGCGTAACTCTCCATCTCTACGTCAAACACTAATATTTCAAACCAACTAAATGTAACTACATCGAACGCTCCAAATTTAATAGACACTGCTTTTTACGCTGCTCTTGACAATTACAGTGGAGATTATAATTGATATTAATTAATAATTAAAATAAGGCGAAAGTATAAATAAATGTAAAATTATGTTTCAGTTGTGATAAATTTAATGAAAGTTATATTTTTTATTTTTGTTGTTAAAATTTAAAAAGAAAACTAAGTTATGTTTTGTTTTGTTGTTAAAAATATTTAAAAAGTTAAAGTTTTGTTTTTTTTCCTTAAATACTTTTAAAAAGGTTAAGTTTTGTTTCATTTGCATACAATATTATAAATTATTATGCCCGTATAAATTCATAATAAATTGTATATTTCACTCTATTTAGAATATTGTTACCTTTATTTCATCTTTGAGAAGGTCGTTGATTGCAGCACATACTTCTGGAACAATAATTGAAATGATTTGACTGGACACTTTAAACAAAAAATGTAAACTCTTATAACTATCTCCAGTAGCCAAAAATCGTAAAGTGATAGCAAGTCTGGTTTTGGCAGGTATAGGTTCTCTTAATTGAGTGTGTTTTTTAGATATCACAGGTGAAATCTTGTCTAGTATATATGAGAAATCTGATGATGGCATGCGTAGGAAATTTTCAAATTCGCCTGAAGGTTCAAAAAGCAATTCTGCTAACATATGATCGGTACTTAGGCTGAAAAATTTTAAAATAAAACATAGATAATGATATATAGAAAAAATTTGGTAAAAAAATAAGGTAAAATTTACCTTGTTCTATTTCGGTGTATTTTTGTCATCCACCATCTCCTTTTTTTCCATGGTTTTTTAATATTTTTTTTTTGGTAAATATTAAGGAAATTATAGTAACTAAAAGCACACAATACTGCCGCGGCGGTTAACTCGACCACGTCCATTTTGCATAATCGTTAACGCCCAAATGAGTATAAATTTGGAGAGTGTACGTAAAGTTAGTACGAGGCGACACGAGACTACACGAGAGTGTAGAGTGTGCATTCGTGCGCTGCCTCGCCTCGCGTTAACTCGACAAGACTCTCGACGGGGCGACCTCGCGAGAGTGTAGAGTGTGCATAACAATTATTTCCCTAGGCCAAAAATAGCCTATCTTTCCATGATCGCTATCACGGTAATACAGGATAACATAAACCATTTATAAGGGTATTTCCAGTTATTATTTCAATATTATAGTGAATATATGTATATTGTTTGTATATTATTATATTTAATAATGAACGGGTCGGGAGCATATAAAATTAATACGCGCGCCCGAACTCCTACGCCTAACAACAATACCACTAACACCTAGAACGGAGAAATTATATAAAAATAGCTGGGTGTGTAATGGTGTAGTAGTTCAAACAGCAGTGGTTGGGGTCGCTGGGCAATTACTGTAGAACTACGTGATGCTTGTTTTGTAATGTGTGTATTTGTGTCTAAGTGTGTATCTAGGTAGTGTGTGTGCTTAAAAATAATAATAACTAATAAAAAAGATGGTAACACGGTTCTAGGTAAATATAGGTTGCTGTATAATATATAAATAATTCAAAATAATACACAAAATAAAATATAACTCACAGCAACCGCAAGGTAAAAATAATCTAATAAATAACAATAAAACTCACAATTTGGTGGAGCACAGTCTGGCCAGCTGGTCCTAGCTATATAATAGGAAAAATTCACACACTCACACAGAAACTAAGGACAAATTAAAAAAATATAATAAAATAGGTGGCGATTAGCGCCTTGAACAGTGTAATTAACAAACGGCGATTAGCGCACGTAATAATATAATAAAATTGGAGATTTGCTCCGACAGAAATAATAACTCAGAGATTTGCTCTTATACAAAATAATATAGGCTAACAAATAAAAAAACAACAAAAATAATAACGTATAAAAATTCTGGCGATTAGCGCCTCGCAAAAAAAGGTATTATAATAAAAATGAATAGTAATCAAACGGCGATTAGCGCACGGTTTTTTCATGTAACAATCTCGTTGATACTACAGAACGGACTGGTTGCCTGGGCGGCCGTGTTAAATAATAATAAGTCGCGTAGACGGTATGGTGGCAGCGACGATCAACTTATAATCTATATTTTATACATTATATAATTCACAAGACACGGTAATTAATACAAAAATAAAACAATACAAAGATAACAATTATACGTGACTGTGAGTGTGTGTGTGTGTGTCCAGCTATTATTCTATTTTATATATATATTGTTGCGCTGCAACAAATAATATGCTATACAATATATTACATCGTGGGTGCGCGTGCATAAGGGGTTAAATCAACAACTATGAACTTTTCATGATATTTTCTTACAATATGTGGTGATACAGAAGTGCAACTGTGATAATAATATACCTAGTCACGAGATTGATGAGCGAATAAAAAGCCTGCGTGATAAATAATATGTGCTCACGAGCATAATACGTAAGTATACATTTAGCTACAACCGTGGTCTCGACGTTGTTCCATGTTAGTTCCATTACTTAAATAATTATAATAATAAATGGATGCATAACACAATAATTAATGAATGACACTTTATTACATAAATGTTTTATTTTTACAATATAAAGAATTACATCATGACTGTTAAGTAATGACGATACAGTGCAACAAAATGTAAATGTAATACAAAATAAATTGATAGGAATGAATATCCTTATCACACAGACGTGATTTGAACAATGGTCTCGTAAACGGACTGTTTTAAATACCGCAGGTCGAAACCGTGTGCTCTCGGCTTTTGTCACACGGAATTTTAAAGACCACGTGTGACACTGCCCTGCGTAGAATTGTATCCGCCGTGTGTGAACGCGAAGTCCTAAATCTTGGTAAAAAGCAAAGGGACCCGGGGGCCCTGCGCGACTGTAACAAGTCTTGACTGTCGTCCAGAAGGTTTTCTCACAAATATAATATCCAGCGAAAACCGTGGGCTCGGATCCTCGCCGTGAATTAAAGGGATGTCAGGGCACTGCATCTGTTTTCTCTTGCTGACCCACGCGCGTTATAGCAAATTTTTGTTTAGCAGAACCAGCCTCGTATTGTTACTTTTAATATTGGAGTAAATTCACCTATTATAAAACTTTAAGCCAAGAACATTATCTGTGCCCCCGCGTTATATTTTTTACGATATTGTAATATTTATATAATTTAAACGCGCATAACATATATACAAATTAAAATATCATAAAATAGCCAACGTCGTAAGGACGCAGGTTTTATTCTTAACCTAAAGTTTGACAATAGGTGAATTCATTATATTATTAAATGTAGTAAAACAGAGTTGGTTCTGCTAAACCAAAAATATTTGTTATGTTGCGTGTGGATCAGAGAAAGGAAACCAATAGTTTGCTGATATCCTCATAATGATATGGTTTAATGATTGGGGTATTATAATGCCACACGACCGAGACCGTAGACAGACCCGCAGTATTGTCTTCGTCGTAATGGTTCCTTCACACAGACTGTTTCTTTAACGGCAACGGAAATGGATCGGATAAAAATAGAAAACGGAGTAGATAAGAAACATAGTTATTTATATATTATCCGTTTTTACCAACGGACAAATAACCCGCCGGCCCGTTATCGGATGAATCAACGGTTTGCCTTGATATGTTTCCGTCGTCGGAACGTAATATATATTAAAATATACATTCATAATATACTTAAGGTTTGGTGTAAGATTCATAAAATTTAACTTATTTTTGAATTAACGAAAGCTCGTCCCGTCTACAATTTGGACTATATTTCAGCACACGAGGCGATGGAATCACGTCCCGTTTCTGCAATAATTTATATTTTTTCTTAATTTTTTTACTAAAAGATAGGGTGTAAGATACTCAAATTGTTGATACACGTTTTATAAGTTTTAAATTGTTTTTAAATTAACTGCAGCTTGTAATGGATAGGATTTGTACCTATTCCTATTACATATAAATAACAGGTTTATTATTGGTAATCATGTCAATTTTTATTTCCTTTTTTTAGTGTAAATATTTGAATACAATATTGCAGTCCCTATTTTTGTGTGCAGTAGTACACACAGTGTGCAGTAGCAAATTTCAAGTGTGCAGTAGCAATGTTGACCAACATGTAGTGGGACGGTAGTCCACCAATGACGATACGAGTACAAGTAAGTCATTTTGTACTAAATTAAATTCTCTGACATGTAGTAAAATTATGGTTACCAAATTCTTTAATTACCTATTTAGAAAATAATTAAATATGAAAATGAAATCTATTGTTCAATGTTGTACACCAAGTGTACAGTTGTACACTCACACTGTACAATATAAATTATAAACAGCCGTGAATAATAAAATTAAATTTGGTTATTCCTTAGATTCGGTTAACAACAAGACTGACAATAATACAATTCAAAAGAATTTAAATCAAACGAGTAGGTATCTTCATAGTTCATACCTTAATACTTTAGAGATGAGTGTTTTATTTATAATTAGCTTGGGAATATTATTCCTATGCATTTTTTTATAATAAAATAAATAATGCTTATGCCTTAAACTAACAATTAATTTAATTTTTGGTAATTTAAATTAGGTGATATTAATGATAGTGTCGATGGCAGTTGTGATGGTAATTTAATAGAATGTGCTTCAAGTAATGTTTCTCAGACTAATGGTGATAATTATGATGAAGTTTCTAATACTTTTGTTGGAACAAATCAGGATTACTCATTTATTCAATTGGATCCTTGTTTTGAAAAAATAAGTTCTGTTATTGGTAAAGGTAGAAAGTTAATTCGATGTAAAATTTGCTTAAGAAATCAAAATACAGTTTTAAAACACACCATATTGCGCAATAAAATTCCTCCTATTTGTAGTGAGGGTGGAACAGTTCCTAGAACTGCTATTTTAGAAGCTCATTTAAAATCAATTGAACACACTGAATCTGTAAAAGTAGACCACTTACGTACTTTGGCTAAAGTTGAGCTCACTCAATGTGCACCTTTAGATAAAATGTTTTCGAACCAAAATTCTAAAAGAGCACTTCAAATTGCTAAATACATGTGCACTGTTTTCAACGATGCTATGAGAGGAACTCTTAGCGCTTGGTCATGGCCATCTCGTGAAATTGCTTTTATGAAACGTCAATCATTGGATATAAATAAACCTTGTGTTAAATTTACTGTTAATGAAGGAGACTTATTGTATATTACTCCAAGTAACCATAAAGAGATGTTGAATTGTATTGTGAATTCAGATTTTCAACGGATTCAAACCAAGTTAAAAACATGCTTAGCAATCTCACTTAGAGTTGATGGTTCAGTAGATAGGACACAGGTTGATAATATACATGTGATGGCAAAAATTATAACTGCTGAAGCAAACGTTGAACTTATATTTATAGGATTTGAAGAACAGGAGTCAAAAGGTGCAGGTGGTTATTATAATGCAATAAAAAAATGTATTGAACGTATTATGCCATGGACCGATTTTCATAAAATTTGTTCATCCATTGTAACTGATGGAGCTTCTATTAACACAGGTTCTAAAAATGGCCTTTGGAGTATGTTTAATGTTGATAAAAAAAATGACAAATGTCCCCTAATAAAAATATGGTGTGCTGTTCATCGCAGTGCTCTAGCATGGGAGAATATGACATCAAATGTTATTGAAATAAAAAAAATTATTGAATTATGTTCATCAATATCTACATATTTTCATCGTTCAGGACTCCGCTCTAAAGAATTACAACAAATAGCAAATGATAATAACATAAGTTTTATTAGATTACCAAAATATTATGAAGTCCGTTGGACTGAGTTCACTTATGGTTTACTTTACGCAATTTTAATAAATTGGAGAGTATTGGTTCATTACTTTCTCAAACAAATCAAAGATAAGACTGATCAGGAACGCATTTGTGCTGGTTATCTGAAATTTCTCACAGATTTTGATAAACTTAAATTATTATGCCTTGTTACTGATCTTGGATACTTGTATTCTAGATTCCAAAAATTAATTCAAGGTGATAATATTTTAATGTTTGATATAGAAGATCAACTTAATCTTTTAAAAAATAGAATAGGGTTACTCCAAAAATCAGCACTTCCTGGAGGTTGGTTAGAAAAATTTAGTAATGAGAGTATTTGCTTTGATGCCAGTATTGGACATTACAAATTAAATGGTATAGATATATTTAAAACAACTCAAAGTAGCAAATCTCAGACGCAAAATTCATCACTTATATATAAATGACAGAAAATCATTTGAAGCAATAAAAAATGAAACATAGGCATCAATTCTTAACTTTTTAGAAGATAGATTTAATTCTCTAGAATGGGATGACTTAAAACCTTTGAAAATATTAAATGAAAATATTTCAGACATTCAGTTGAAAAAATGTCATTCCATAATTTGCCCTGATTATCCATTGCTTAATTTTCTTTCTTCGTATCGTGAAGCAACAGCTAGTTGTTATATTGAAAATAAAAATACTTCAGTTGATTTATTGAAAGTTGTTTTGAAATGTGAAGACTGGGAATCTCTTGCCATATCAATAGTATGTTAAAATAATTATATTTAAATGTTTTACTTTATAGTTAATTATTAATTAGGTATTGTTTAATATATTGACATATTGTATAATAACTTATTAATTAGGTACTTTTATATACCATGTTAACAAGCACGTATTTTAGCTATAAAACCACATTGTGCAGATGTAGAGAGAATAATATCCTACTACAATATTCTCAAATCCCACCATAGATCCAGCCTAGCACCTGAAACAATTAAAAATTGTCTCCATGTTAAAATAAATATGTGCACATTAAGTGAATTTGATCCACGTGAAGCAGTTTTGTATTGGTTAAATTTAAAAAAAGGCATGACAAAGCTCATCCGATGGCAGAAAAACAAAGTTGGTATCAAGGAGTATTTTATGAAGCTGATTCAGAAACTTCTATAAATAAATCAGAAAGTAAACAAAGTGTACGTTTTTAATTGTATAAATATAATTTATGTTTAAGTTTGACAAGTTAAATTTCTTTTATAAGATTATAATATTGTTTTAAAATTACAATATAGAAAAATATTATAATTAGTTACAAAACTTGATATTTTTACTTATATTTAGTCAACACCTGCAAGAATACATTGTAATATTATAATTATAGCATCATATATTATTTTATAGCAGTATCTACAAAAGGATAACAAATTTCAATACTTGGTTCAAAATAAGTAAGTGAGTTGTGTACTGTAACAATGACAAAAAGAAGTTAATGTTTACTACTTACAACATTGTCTAGATATGCTAAAAAAAAAATAGAAGAGTTTAGTAGCAAAATTTACTAAAAATAGGGACTGCAATATTGAATCGCGTGTTGTTATTACATTATTACTTCTCAATCACAATATATATATATATATATATATCCTGTACTCGCGATACTAAGTCTTAGTGTATTTGAAGTTATTATGTTCCGTGGTGAAATGAATATACGAGTTCGTTAGGGCGGCGCTATCGGCAACGGCATCAACGTAAGTAAACGCAACAACATTAATACGGGCACGTAACAGCGATAATCAAAAGCACGGTGTTATGACAGCGATAGGCATACGTAATAATTCTAACCTTCCGAATCGTCGGGTGGCCGAGAATTATATTTACGGGTAACTGTTGTGTGGCGGCGGTATGAACGGCGGCAGTGTCTTTAGCAAGTCTAGGCCGAGTGTTTTGCAGTAGCGGTTTTCACATGTAATTTTACGTGAGGCGGGAAAAAATTAAATAGTAAACACACTATTGCTCTAACACAGCCCACAGGGACAACATTTTTTAAATGATATTTAGTTATCAAAATGGAGCGGAAAGATTAGCCAGTTATGATAAAAACTATTCTGTGACTCTATGTTCTGTGCTAAGGCAATCATTTTATCATATTCACAGGTATATAGTCTGTCTCACGAGAGAACGGGACCGGCGGCCGACCAAAACTCGTTCGCTGCCGCGCATCCCCCACCAATTATCCGTTGTAAGCGTGATCACGTGGTTGTCCACTCACCAATCGAATCAGTCTACATGCGGGAAACGGTCCCGTTCTTTCGTGAGACAGACTATAAATAATTTTTTTTGACCAAATGAAAACAGACGTGCATCGTGCGACATTGCGACGGCAGTGTATCAGTGTAAACAGCGTGCAGTCCCCCACCTAGCAAGCAACGCGGCTGCATATAATTTATGAACCCGGCGGCCGACGTTTATAATATCGTTGAGCGGTTGATTTTAGTCGCCTCTGGCGGCGGTCTGCACATGCGCTATTCACACTATTTTACGAGCTTACATGTGTGTACGTAGACGCACCTCGCATGCACAAACTTAGGCAACGGTAGCTACCGCCTCTGTCGATCTCAGCGCTTTAGCGGTGGCGGCGCCGGGCGCATAAGTTACGTTACAGCGACGTGCAGCCGTTCTCGCGTTCATAGGTACAACTGTACAAGTTCTGTACAAAAAAATAATATTTAATATTTTTGTTTATTAAACTTAAATTCTAAAGCATTTAATACCTGAGTACGAGTACCTACATAAATTAAAATTAAAAATTAAAGTATACGATTAAAATTTTAAAATTTAAAATAGTACAAAATACTAATATAAAGAAACATATATTTTTTATTTTCCTGAAAATTACAAGTGAGGCAGTGCCTCACTTGCCTCACCCCCAAAACCGCCACTGGTGTTTTGACTATTCTAGCCTTCCCAAGGGTGGCCAAGAATAGATACTCACACTAACCATTGACTTACTACTGCTAGGGTCGGAGAGCGGACTCAGTTTAGTGTTGCTGCCGGGCCTGCTTATATGTTATTTCCCGGTTAAGTGATTAGGCAGAGCTGTCGGTATTTCTCTATTGTATTCGTAGTACGGGTCCTGGAGCAGAATTCATCGTTAATGACCAGTGCGCTCTATTGACCGATAATAGTACTTCTCGCGACATTGGCGATACCGATGTCGCCTGGCAGTACGTTGATCAGTGGTTATATTATTATACGAAGCATTTTGTTTTCGTTACAAGCTTGACCCGTCTACAATTTGGACTGTTTCGAACACTAACCTCGCTATGGATTGAGGTTGTAGTGCAACGCGGTGGGTAATGGAATTATTAAGACGAGAGTAGGTAATTGACAATATCAACCGTAGGTTATGTATATGATTATATAATTATTTTTACTGTAGTAATTCACACTTGTGGATGGGAGGGGGGGGGAGAAAGCACTTAACCTTCGTTCTTAAATTCTAACAATTTAAGTTATATATCATATATTAAATACAAAATGATTCAACATTACGTGTTCGCAACGTGGTGAACTCGGCGACGCAAATCAACTGGTGCGGGACAGCCTCATGATCTGGACCGTGGACGGTGTGGCAAAAACGCCAGTGAATGTTGGAGGTATGGCTACACGTCGGTGAATAATACGGCACGACGGCAGACGAACGACACGGCTCACAAACAATACGCACGCTGCAGAATCAGCGTGTACGGTCTACACGTCGGCGAATAGTACGGCACAACGGTAAACGGATGCTTAACGGATGAACATAACTTCGAGAGAGAGGAAGATGGCGAACACTGTTTAGCGAACGATCATAAAAAAAAGCACGAGAGTTTTTCATCGGCACGAACAGAACAACAACACAATGAACTCGCGTATTAGCGATTGTGATATGATATCCGACCGTCCGCGTAATACGCAGGCGACTGGTTGTCGTTAGGCCAAGTGCATACGGTGCAACTGTTCTGGGACAAAAGTTGCAGATCAGTTGAGTTTGAAACCAGTATAAAACTAGTGTCCGCACATGGACATGACTGATTTTAGATCAGTTGGTGTTAATCTATTCGAGCAGTGCATTTGTTTCGGTTTTTTGCATTTGTTTCGGATTTTTTCGATTCAGATGAAGAAGACATCATTGATTATTATCAATACCGCAAGCTACGCAGAATACAAAGGGAGCATTGGGTACATCCATATATAAAAGAAAATTCGAACTTAAGGCTATTTGTAGCAGCACAGGAATTATCTCAGACGGATAGAAAGTTTATTGCTTTCTACAGAATGTCGAAAGAAACTTATCAGGAATTAGATAGGATGGTTGGCCCTTTCCTGGAGAAAATGAACACAAATATGAGGGAATGTGTGCCTGCCGGTGAAAGAATATTGATCACATTGTGGTAAGTTCATTTTTAATTTAATTCTATAAAATATTTCAAATTATTAGATATACAAAAAAAAATAAGTAAGCAAATCAACTTTATTTAAATTTACAATTAGAGAAATGATTTTTTTCTAAAAATACAATTTATATATCTGAATCTTGTAGACTATGTGAAAAATCGTTGTAAAAATCTGTTGTTTGCGACACGTGAGAGGAATCAGACACTGATGGGATCTTTGTGTGGAATGTTGATGCCTGTGGCTGGTACTGCAGCGGAGTTGATATATCCTCAATAATGTTGAAAACACGCAGCTTGAATAATTTGATTTGAGTATCACTTAGATCTTCCAATTCTGGTATTAGACTGAGTAGAAACATTTTGATACCCTGTTGTATATCAATTTTTTGAGAGCCATTCTCTGCCTCATTTATCTGCAACCTTGCTCGTTTTGCCTTAAAATATTCAGCTACAGAATGATCTGCGTCTGCTGCTGAAGTTTTTTTTTTTAAAGTCAATTTTTCCTTGGCTTGATTGAGCAATGAAAACTGTACCGGTGGATCAATTGTTTGTTGAATTTTCGGTTGAATTACTAAGATGAGACGGTAAATGTACTGGAGAGTTAGGGAATAATGTTTGGGTAGGTACAAATGCTTGAGATAAATCCATTTGGGATGCACTATCTTCAAATATTTCCGTGTTTTTGACATCTTCACTAGGTGAGTTGAGTGGTACTGGTGGCAAATTTCCGGTTGATGGAGGAGCGGATGTTTTTATAAATGGCAAACAAAAATGCATGGCGTTTTCCAAATAGTATGCCTTTTTTTTTTGCTCCAGCTCCACTTGGTGGTGGTTTAATTTTACACTTAAAAACTGTACGTAGATTTCGCCACTTCTCTTTGCATTCAGCAGCTGAAATCAAAAAAAGAAATTGGGAACTTGCTCTGCTGTACAGTTGGGGTGAAGTGGACCCCGGTCATAGAGTAGGTCACTATAATATATAATATAACCTAACCTTACGTGAGTTACGCTTGAATTTTTAAATTTTTAAATTTTTACTATCTCAAAAATGTTTGGTTTTAGTTTAAGTTTTAATCTCCTTATCTTTCAAAAGTTATACCATGCATAGGTGATGCCAAATATAATGTTCTAGAATATGGCCTACGACATAATATATTATATGATATGTAGGAAAATAAATAAATATTTATCATCGATAAAGATGTAGAACTTAGTATTGAAATTCGTATTATTACAGGTACTTGGCTACTGGTGGAATATTTGTTACGCTTTCGTTATATTTTGCAAGAGGTGAAAGCACAGTCAGAAAAATTATCAAGGAAACTACAGAGATCATCTGGAATGTACTGAAAGATATTCATATGCCTGTACCAACACAAGATCAATTTAAACACATTGCTGATCGTTTTGAGCTGCTATGGAACCTTCCCAATTGCATTGGTGCCTTGGATGGGAAGCACATCCGAATTGAGAAATTTCTACACACAGGTTCTGAAAATTTCAACTATAAGCACTTCCACTCTACAGTACTTATGGCATGCTGTGACGCAGATGGCCTTTTCACCGTTATTGAACCAGGTTTTGCCGGACGTAAAAGTGACGGAGGAATTTTTAAAGCATGTGCAACGAACTACTGGATAACCCATGGAGATTTTAATATCCCTTTACCCTCCCCATTACGACATGATGAAAGGAACACTCCATTTCCTTACTACTTTGTCGGAGATGAAGCGTTTCCACTGTCTCGAAACTTATTGAGACCCTATTCAAGTAGAACCCTCGATAATACGAAGAGAATATTTAATTATAGATTGAGCCGTGGAAGAAAATCAATTGAATGTGTGTTTGGTATGGCAGCAGAAAAGTTTGCAGTGTTGAATGGGCCCATACGATGTCGTGATCCAACAACAGCAAATAATATATTAAAATCTGCCTGCGTCCTTCACAATTTTGTACGGAAACGAGAAGGAATTGAGTACAGACCCCATGACACAGCACAAATAAGCGAGACAGCGGAAGTACCGACCAACACGAAGGTTTTTCAGCGACTACTTTGAGGAATTATTTAGCAAACTAGTTCCTTTCTCCAAGTGCAAGTCTACCCTGGCAGTGGAAATTCGCAGTACTGGAAGGGAATCCAGAATAATTGTATAGTTATGACTTAATTTTTTAAAACATTCTTAACATAATCTAATTAAATGCGAGTATTTCACTAGCATACAAAAATATTATAATTCATTCATTTTTAATGAATCGTATAACCTACCTACTCTACATTTTTTATTTTTAAAGATTATTTTAAAATGTAAGCATAACATCAAAAATATAAATCTTATTTTTGCCATCTACAATATTTATTATTGATTATAATAAATTTGCAAATAATTTTGTAGTTGAAATTTTGTATATATATATAGTATGCAATATGTATATACGATATACAATATTTATACCACAATGCAGTCTTGTAACTATATAGGTAATATTTGTATGCAAATTTTCTTTACGTTTACAAAATACAAATACAATTCATTTTAAATAGTAATAAATTACTGAACTTTTCATACCTGGCATATTAACTTGGGCAGCCACATCTTGCCATGCTTTCTCCGTCAAATCTTTCCTGGGATACGCAGGAAGTCTATAATCATAGAGCTCCTCATGTTTCTCAACCTCCTTGACAAATTTTAAGTTAAGTTTCTAGTCACTCATTTTCAGAAATCGTAAAAATCGTAAACAACGTATATTAGCACGAATACTACACGTGGTTAAAAATAATAACAACGCAACTGCAACCGCGGGAAACGATTGTGTACAACTAAGGCCCTCCGCACACGGTGCAACTGTTTTGCAACGAGAATCTCAAATCAGTTGCGCGAGCAACCGTTTGGCGATTTTGCTTGTCTAGCGTAATAGGAAACCGCACACTTGTCGACCAAAACCAAATCGGTTTGTAATCAGTTTCCAACTGGTCGCGTGCAACTGTGCTTGCAGGTCGCATTTCGGTTTCAGTTGCGTGGTTGCATTGTAATAAATGATTAATTTATTACTTAAAATGTATTAAAATTATTATTTTATTATTATAATTATTATATAATACCTGAATATTATATTTTGATATATTGATAATTCATTCACAATGAATGAGCAGTTGGAAAACATTAAATTTGTCGAGGAGGTAGAAAAGCACGAAGTTTTATATAATTATAATCTTCCTGGATACTCAAGAAAAGACCTGACAGAAAAAGCATGGCACGAGATAGCAGCCAAAGTAAACAGGACAGGTATGTAAAAAATGTAATTAATATAATATGTTCCTATATGCACTTAATATACACGGAGTATATTAAAAACAAGTCTTTTAAAGAAGGGCCAAATAAACGAATGCAGTATTTAGAATAATATTTCAATATGAATTATTACGTTTCAGCTGTTCTAAAAATAATATTTCCCTATACGAATTGTATTTATCTTTATCCAAGCTATATTAATAATAAAGTGTCTAAAAATACCATACAAAAATAACATGATATACTAGCTGTTTATGTACTATTGTACTATATTGTACTTTGATTTTATTTATAAATTATAATTATAAGTATAATTACATAATAATAATATAATAATAATCATGTTGTCGTATCATATCGTATCGTATTTCTTATTTCTGGTACAGTGTATTTCCATTGCCATGGTAGAGATGCACGAGGAGAAAGAAAATAATTAGATAAATAATTTCTAATAGTATTCGCTGAAGATCTTTCATTTATGTTACCTGCTGTCTTGGTATTATTGTGTCTATACCTACTGCGGCTATTTCATGATCTTCTTGCGTGTCTGTGGGCCTATAGACGATACCCTCTCGTTTACGTACATAATTGTGTAGAATGCAAACCGCTTTAATAATGTCATTCACTGATTCTACTTTTCGACATCGTATGGGACCATTTAATACTTGAAACTTTTCTGCCGCCATGCCAAAGGCGCATTCAATAGTTTTCCGTCCACGGCTTAACCTATAGTTGAATATTCTTTTAACATTGTCTAATGTCCTTTTGGAATAAGGCCTCAATAAATACTGCGATAACGGGAATGCTTCATCAGCTGCAAAGTAGTATGGAAATGGACTATTTGTCTCATCATATGTTAATGGAGAAGGTGAAGGGATGTCGAAACCTCCGTGTGTAATCCAATACTTCATTGCACTAGCTTTAAAAATGCCTCCATCACTGTTTCTTCCCGCGTATCCCGATTCTATCATCGTGAATAATCCATCTGCATCGCAGCATGCCATTAAAACGACAGAATGGTATGATTTATAGTTATAATTTTGTGAACCTGTGTTGGGAAATTTCTCTATTCGTACATGCTTCCCGTCCAGAGCTCCAATGCAGTTTGGGAGATTCCAAATTGACTCAAAACGATCGGCTATCAATTTCCAATGCTCTCTAGTTGGTACCGGCATATATATTTCATTTAACGTGTCCCAGATTATTTTAGTTGTTTCGTGCACAATAGTTCCAACTGTAGTTTCCCCTCTTGCAAAGTATAATGAAAGAGACACAAATGTACATCCTGTAGCCAAGTATCTGTTAAAATATAAGTAAATATTATTACATAAAAGAAAAAAGCTCTGACATAAAATTAAATGTTTCTAGCTTCTATAAAATAAATAAAAAACTACCAATTGTCGAACCATTTGGAAATAAATGTATTAATTTTTTTAATTAAAAACACACATGGCTTATATTGCTTAGAGGCTTAGAGCACGATTAAATTATAAATACTAGTAGTATTTTAGTATTTATAATTAATGATACCAATGAAATCACGAGATCCTACTAAATAGTAAATAAATAAATAATAAATAATAAATAATAATAAATTTTTTTTTTATATTTATTATTTATTATTTTTATTACAATGATTTTAGCGTCCGAGTGTAAAGAAAAATGGCGTAATCTTCGTACTGTTTTTACACGGAAAATGAAAACTCCGGCAAGTGGGTCTGGTAGAAATAAAAAAGCATACTATTTAACAGATGCCATGCAGTTTTCTATCCCATTTATAAAAACGTTGGTTCCACCGTCCACTGGTAATCTTCCGGAGAAACCGCAAGACGAAACGACTGATGAAACGATAGAAAATACAGAAATATGTGATGGTCCGACAAACTCATCGTACTCAGATCAGTCTTCAGAACTACAACCGCCACCACTTCCAACATCACCAACGTTAGAAGCACCATTCCTATCACCTTCCGCATCACCAGCATCACCAGTACTATCGCAACAAATTAACCATCCTGAAGAACAGTTCTCGTCTAGAAATAAGAAAAACCTGAAGTTCAAAAATAAATCGGCAGTGGAAGCAGATAATTGTGTGGCTGAATACTTTAAAGCTAAAAAGGCGAGATTGGAAGCAAATTTAGTTACTAATTCTTACAACAGTGAAAACAAAGAAGCTCTCAAGATGTTTTTATTAAGTTTGATGCCTGAAGTTGAACATTTTAGTAAGGATCAGATTAAATTATTTAAACGAAAAATTTTCAGCGTTATAGATGAAATATCATCCCAATCATCGTCAACATTCTCGTCGCCATCTACTACTTCATTTCCGACAACACACACTTCGCAATCTACCACGTCGTATACATCTGGGAGTACACCATCAAATGCACTTGAGTATTACAGCAACTTTTCTGGGACAGTCGAAAACTACGATGAGGAGTGCGAGTCCAGTTTCACACCATTATAGTTATTTTAATATTCATTATTAATTTCTTAATTTAGTTATTTATTGATATTATGTTATTATTACGATTAAAATATAAGAAATTCAGAACCTTATAATTCAATAAAGACTAATAACACTTACCTCAGAGTTATCAATATTCTTTCTTCGGCAGACACACATTCTCTCATATTTGTGTTCATTTTATGTATATTAGGAGTAACCAACTTTAACAATTCCCGGTATGAATCTTTTGACATTCTGTAGAACGCTATAAACTTGGTATCAGTTTGATTCAGTTCTTCTGCTGCTATAAACAGCCTGCATTTCATATTTTTCTCTATATATGGATGGGTCCAATATTCCCTTCGTACTAATTTTCGTTGTCTACGGTACTGATAGTAGTCAATTATATCATCTTCATCAGAACTACTCGACATATTGCAAAAGTTTAATGTTTAACTATAAAAAAACTTTGAAAAACTTTAAAAAAACGCACGTTCTTTCCCAACATCAATTCGCATACAACTGCGTACACTGGTCGAAATTCGATCGCACTCGTGTGCGGAGTAAATACATAAATTGATTGCAAACCAATTGCACAACAATCGCTCACGCAACTGATTTGAGATTCTCGTTGCAAAACAGTTGCACCGTGTGCGGAGGGCCTAATTGTAAACTAATTGCAAACTAATTTTAGTTTTATCGCCTCGTGTGCGGACGCCAAAGCCGTACGATACCAAGGTCAAAAAACAGTTGCGCGTGCAACTGATTTGCAACTTTTGTTACAAAACGGTTGCACCGTGTGCGCTTGGCCTTAGGTGTAACGGTCGGTCACCGGCGGCGTGCCGGTCGGTGCAGTGTACGCACGCCGTCGTTGTCGCATGTCGCGTGTGGCGGCAACATGGACTATAATTCAGTACCTGTGGTATGAAAATCCTGTTGTGTTTCTGCAATAATAAAATTGTTTTGATAATTTTCATAGAAAAAGTTGTGGTTTTATCTACTTAAATTTTAGAGTAAGTTCCAAATCATTTGGGGCTTAGCTGCATTTCACCAGATGCTTGGACTGTAGCTGGGCAAGTATGTCAAGTAAATTTATTTATTATAATATAGATAAATTACCAAAATGCCTAGGCTGTGTAGTGTAGATCAATGAAATATTTTGTAAAACAAAATTAAATGTACATTATTCAAAGCACCAAAAGAACTTAATATTTTAACAGCTTGGAACCCAAATGAACATTATCATAATATTAAAACAGAAATAGAAAATTTCTTTCTCAAAGTATATTAATATGCCTAGTATATTTCAGGATACAATTGATGATTTTTTAGAAAATAATACCAGTTTACTAACATTTCCATGGGATGAACATAAAACTGAAATACTAATGTTTATCGTCAGGTATTACATTACAACAAGGATAAGACAGTTCTCAAACATAGAAAATAAAAATCAAAACAAAATAGATTTGAAAAAGAAAAAATCTTCTAAATTAGTCATTACCTGAGTAATACATATAATCTCTTTAATTCTTGTTTTTTTTAAATTTAATTTATTGTTGTTATTTTATTATGCATACACAAATATCTGCATAGTATTTGAATTTCGAAGTAAGAATAGGTACCTATAGGTATAAACTTGAAAATAGAATATTCCATATTTACGACAATTATTGTTATTGTAAATCAAGTATTACCAGTGTTGACGCGTATATTTTATCTGCAATAATTTGTAAACCTAATTTTGTCGTATTATCGCTCGCGAAAGTGAGCACTATGTAATATAATTCTATACCCCGGAGGTAAAGGACACCATGTCCATTTTTGAAGAATGTCCTTGTTATACATTTTTCGCTCTATATAAAGGTGTAGGACACTATGTCCAATTATCAAAAGTAACGGAAATAAGGAGATGGAATATAAAACTATGTCCATTTTCCTTCGAGGTAAAGAACACCATATGGACTTGATTTTGTTTACCCCGTAAATTCGAGAGGTATAAAACACTATGTGGACTTAGTGTTGTATACCTCTTTGTAATACAGTTGCAACTCTAGTGAACTGATTGTTAACTATAATAATAATACATTGTTGTAGCTTTTGGTATTATATTTTTGTAACACGACTGTTGTTGTTATCTGTTGAAGACGTATGCGCGCGCTAATCATTTTCTACTTCTATTTACTTTCTACTTACCTCTTATTTTAAACGTTTCTGCTGGTGAAATGGCGAATTCTCGAGGAAAAAAAAATTCTAAGATTGCTTTTGTCGAATGATGAAAGTTCAACAAACAAGAAAGGTGAGATATTTAATATTTAATAATAATAATATTAATATCTAATAGTTAAAAGATATTTTATATCTGATGGACCTGACTTGCTTAAACCCGTCGTATGTCGCACTGTTAAATAATATTTACCAAACAATTTAATTTATTTAATTTATTTTATAATATTTTGAACTTCAACGATTTTTTCCTTGTTATTTTGATTCTTAAAGTACCTACTGCTAGGTACTAGTTTTACATCCATTTAACAACAGTCATCCATTTATGATACCTCGAGGTTCTAGGTTTCCCATCTGCTTTTAAATGGACTCCGGAAGTTTTCAAAATATTGTGATAAGATTCTATATCTGCTATAGTTGTATTTTTTGGTTCTTTCTCACATAATAAAGACCATAGTCCTGGTGTAAATTAATAGTATTTATTAAGCAACAGTAATTTACCATGACTAAAAGTTGCAGAATGTTTTCCTATTTTATATGAATCACTATCTTTATCATAATGCATGCCATAGGATTTATCATAACGTGTCGATTTAAGTCGGTTGTTTAAAACATTTTCAAATGGTGAATTTAATTCGTTATCATCATCTTCATCACTAGTGCATGAGGTTTCTGATTTATTTTTTAGTTCAGTTGACTGTGTGTTACATATTGTATTTTGTTTTCTATGTACACTTAATGGTTCAATTATCGGCTTAAATGCTTCACGGAAATAGTTTTCAGAATCTATAACACCACGTTTCATTTCCATTATTTTCCGTTTAATATTTTTTTTTGATGTTATTAAATTTTTCAACAATACTTTTTCTTTGTTCATTGTAAATAATAAATGCAATATACCTGTATCGTACGACTACCGATAACACTATGCAAATAATAACTGTGTGATGGTATATTTATATATATATAGGTGTACATACAATTATTTTATTTTAATGAACGTATGAAAACCACATCTATACCTTCCTTCATTCATTTCTCGAGTTTTATCGATAACCATAAACCCATAAACACTATGATTCCAACATAAATAAGACATTTTCCGAAATTCTGAGAAATCCATATCTGTAGACGAATGATCGTTGAAAATATGTCGTAAATTTGTATCATCTTGTTTCAGTATTATTAAAAAGTTTGCGTTATCTCTTACTAGCTGTTTCGATATTTTGGAATATGTCTGTGCTAAATAAAATACAGAGCTAGCACCTGAATGTCTACCAATGCTAAAGTATTCTCTAATTACAGATTGTGGTCCACATATCACATCATCAAAAATTATAATAGAATTTTTCTTGGTTAAGTTTGGTTTTATAACCTTATCAGCGCTCGTAAATATGAAAAAATTAGCACCTTGTATATCATCTATTATTTTTTTTAATAAAACATATTTTTCCTGATTAGCGGTTTTCGAGTATAAATAAATATTTTCAAATCTTAACCCGTTTGCATGTGTGATTAGATTATACATTATATTTGTTTTTCCTGATCCACTAGGACCAATTAGTATAGCACGTATTATATCAGGTAATAACGAACCGTGTCTTGATGGTTTTTTTACTAACTGAACATCTACATTTATAACATCTAATTTATCTTTCTGTTCAATCAAATTCATATTATTTTCTTATAAATACTCGTGTTGGATTTGCATAGAAATTTATTTATTTCCTCCGAGTGATCCTCACCTTCGTTGTTCGATTCATTTGGGAATTGGTATTTATCATTACAATTGGCTCTCATTGTACTAATGGCATTTTTTGTGTCTGCTGTACCATAAGGTGACAAAAGTATTACTGAAAATATTTTGAACCATTGTTCAACATCTGTCAAACTGGTTGTGTTAAAAAGTAAACATATCCAATCAATAACATGATTTCTTTTGGTTTTTTTCTACAGTCTTACGATGGTTTGTCTCGGATTGAAAATATGTGAAGACATGGTTTACAATAATTTTTGTGTAATGATTTTCACATATATTTATGATGGTGACATTAGATTCGTCGTGGTTTCAAACCAATACTCTGTAACACCAGTTAAGGTAGTCGAATATGGAAGTAAAACCATTCCATCCTATACACAAGGCATTCATTTGGGCATAACTTAAATCTGTCACTATATTTGTGAATACTGGCCAAGTCAGTTTGTGTTTCAAAACGAATGCTTTAAAAGCGTTCAGCCATTGTGAAATCGCAACAATGTCATGGGCTGAACTAATCATTTCAACAACGGGGCATGTGACACTTGAGTTTCTAGGTAATGGGACATTAACAACTAAAACATAGTACAGAACCTTTTTGCTGTTCTTGTCAATTTTCCTGACCACTGTACCAGTTGCATCCAAATACCCAGTTGCTGGTTTTTGTTTTTTAATCAGATTTTTTAGTATATCCAACTACTGGTTACTATAACAGTGAACAGACGGTATGCCGACATGTTTTACAAAGTTGTTTTCTTTGTCATTACACATCAATACAATGTCATGAAAATCATCTTTGTCATAATCATCAGCACTTAAGGCCTCTGATCTGATTTTTCTGACGACGTCATCTGATTTAATGCCTTGCAAATTACCACAATTCAATTGAGTGGGTGATGCCATGTCAACAGCGGCCGACCTGAAAGAAAACGCTTTAGTCTTTTTTAGCGCTTCTATGTATAAGTCTCGCTGAAATCCTTTTACATGGTTCGTGAGACCATTGTCATCTGGATTGTGATGATAATTTAAACCAGAACGATATACTTTCGCCACAAACTTTCCGTTTTGAGGCTGGACTTAAATTCTAAAAAGTTTACACCCCTCATGGCTACAATACATGTACACATTACAATGGTTTTTAAAATATCTAACCCTTTTTGCATTAACGACGTATGTATTGTTTACAGTTCTTATGCGCTTTCTAAACATAATAGGATATTTAGTCTTTTCCAAAAGTTTTTTACCGTTAATATGTGTATATAACATAAGAGACCACTCATCACATGAAAATGCGAAAATTCCTTCAAACTTTAATGTGTTTACATATGACATTTAGAATTATGCTCTAAATCACTAGATGTATAGTTACAATTTTCAATACATTTTATTATTGTACTATTCATTTCTGACACATTACATAAATTAACATTGTTTATACTTTCAATACGTTTACGAAGAGATGAAATGTTTCTATTGATAGCATTTGCAATTGATTTTTTTAAATTTTTATCGTTTTCTTTATTAAAGATGATATTACAAATATTAGTTACACAACCGTCAGAAACTGAGACATTTCCAAAATTTAAATTTGGATATTGAATCTTAATATAATGAGCTACCTCATCCGATTTTTTTTTCTAAACTCATTTTAAACCTTATAAATAATTATTTTCTGTGTCTGAATTACAAATTTATTCCCACTTTTATCTGCCTGAGTTAGACCTCTAGGACTTTTTGCTTTCTGAGTTTACCCTCTTCGACTATTTTGTGTCGGAATTAACGACAATTCATCGGCACTTTTTGCTGTCTGAGTTTACCCTCTTCGACTATTTCGTGTCGGAATTAACTACAATTCGTCGGCACTTTCAGCTGTCTGAGTTTACCCTCTTCGACAACTAAAATTATAACTAAAACTACAACTACAACTATACTTAAAACTACTTTTTTTTGGGTTTTTTTTTTTTTTACTTTTTTTTTTTCAACTACAGCTGAAACTCAAACTACAATTTATTCTTATTTTTAATTAAAACTACAACTACCACTACTTTTTTGGGTTATTTTCTGTTTTTTAAACTACAGCGAAAACTAAAACAACTATTTTCTTTTAAACTACAGCTGCAACTATTTTTATTTTTTTTTGGGGGGGGGAGAACCCCGTTTTTTTTTTTTTAATTACAACTATAGGTAAAACTAAAACTACCACTAATACTAACTAAAAATATTATGAGAATTTATGTAATGCTGCTGTAAATTAGGTAAGGCTGCTGTGCGGAAATCGTTCGGAAAAAGCAGGATCACAACACCTGAAAAGTTTAAAATAGATAGGTTTTAATTTTTAAAATTACAAAAATATATTATATTCAAAAAATAAACGTTCCTATTTTAATTCGCCATTGAGCTTGTGAATACTGTGACAATAGCAGACATAGTTATTACAATTAAAATAATTTAAGCAAACAAATATTTAATAAAGTTGATTATTACAAACAGATACAATAATGTCAAATATATTAAATGTAGATCAGTTATGCTACTATGATAATTAGTTCATATTTTCAAACAAACATAACTTAAGTTAATTTCATAATTTATTTATTCTAAAAAAATAACCACGTCTGTACTGACAAGTAACACTTTTTCAAACATGTAAATGTATCTATTTATTCATTTATTTAAAACTTAGGTAAAAACACATGCAAATGTGTTGCCTTGAACAATACAAATTTGATTCATGATTTTATAATCTTATGTATTAAATCTAAAATGTGAAAAGGATACAACAGTATTGTGTTTAATAACATATTCAACGATGATTTCTTGTCATATATCATAATGCTTTAACAGTAAATGTAGACGGCAGGGCTGGAATGGATAAATGATTAATTCTTGTCATCAAATTAATTTTGTAACAGCATATGCATTTAAATCCGCTATTTATGCTGAAACTCAATTAAAGAATATACATTTCTATAAGCTATAAAAGAATATTCTTATCGTAACTCAGCATATTTTACAGTATCCAATAATCATTTAAAAAGTAACCGTTATTAGTAATTATTCAATGAAATATTAATGTACAATGGACAATGATGTTTATGTAGTATGCAAAAAACATCTTGGAAATATAATACTTACTGATACATTTATAATTGTATAAAACTATTAAGGATATGTATTGTTTTTTGAGGGAAAACGATTTAAGAAGTATGTCAACCGTATTTCCCGTGGTTTAGGCTTCTTAATTTGTTTTGCACAGGGGTGCAAAATGTCTAAATGCGTCACTGTACATAGTTGAATAGTTCTTAAGCATTACATTTTTATATTAAATTATAAATAAATGTATTAATGTATTTACAATAAATCGCGGAAAAATCATTATACATTAATTAGTGCCTCAGGTGATTACTCTTAACTGTGTGGATAGGGAAACAGAATATGCCATAGGTATAACATAATTACATAATGAATAAAAGACTTACATTTCCAAACAATGGCTAAACTATTCAGTACAGTAGACAGTAATTTTTACATACCTATTTCCGTAAAAAGTGATGTTTCAAATTCTTAAACTCTTATTAGCTAATGTAAAGGTAAACTGAACAACGTGAGTCAGATTGTATAGTCTTTAGAGGAATTTTGAATTTATAACCTAACTTTCCATTATTATTCATTTGTAATTATGTTATGATGACAATATGTTTAAAACAATTTACAACAATTACTGTGACATCTATTTGACGGTTTCGGTGCAATACTACGGGACCCCTGAACTTATATAAAATGCAACAAAATTTACAAGGTGTCTTATCACTAGTCGGCCGAGAATTAGTACCCTAGCTTTGGTCTCCCAACTTCACACACGTCACTATATAGTGAGTAACCTTTATCATTATGTCCATGAAATTGATGCCAACCATCATCTGGCATTGCATCTTGTTCTGCATAAATGGGCAATGGTAATAATAATGGTAAGTTGTAATGAAAACTTATCCTCAGAACTTCCTGGAAGGATACTGGTGGTGACACAAATTTACATTCAATAAAAAAATCCATGATTACCAGAAATAAAATAGACCATAATTGTTGTAAAAAAACTGGAGTAGCAGGTAAACATGAAGTTTGTTTAATTTATTATTTTAAATAATTCGTGTTTAATTATTTTTAAAAGGTCAAGATTGGGTAAAAGGGTTTTTGCGTCGACATCCAGAACTGTCCATTAGAACTCCAGAGCCAACATCAGCAGCTCGAGCTATGGGCTTTAACAGGTCTGCCGTACAATCATTCTATCAATTATTTATGAACTGTATTCAAAAACATAATTATGGACCTGACCGCATTTATAATGTAGATGAAACCGTACTCTCTTGTGTGGCTAAAAGTCAATGGAAAATTATAACAAGCAAAGGAAGAAAACAAGTTGGTAAACTTCTTCTGCAGAAAGAGAGCAAAATGTAACAGCCACTATTTGTTTTTCGGTTTCTGGTCATTATGTTCCACCTCTCTTAATATTTCTCAGAAAACAGCTTGTACCTTCGTTTTTAGATAGGACACCTCCTTCCTCTTATGGCATAGCCCATCCATCAGGATGGATGCAGTCTGAGATTTTTGTAGAATGGATGCATCATTTTAACAAGCACACTAATCTAACAATTTCAAATCCTGTACTACTTCTTTTAGATGGCCATGCGATACATGTAAAAAATATTCCTGTAATTGACATTGCAAAGAAACACCATATCACAATATTATGTTTTCCACTTCACACAACACATAAACTGCAACCTCTCGATATAAGCTTCATGCGTCCTCTGAGTATCTATTACATCCAGGAAGTTAATTTATACTTAGTTAACCACCCAGGACGCGTTATAACTATTTATGATATAGGAAAGATTTTTGGTTTAGCTTATAATAAACGATCAGTAATGCTGTTTCAGGATTTAAGAAAGCTGGTATAGTCCCTTATAACCCGGATATTTTTTCTGATTTTGATTTTATGACAGCTTCTATCACAGAAACTCCATATTTACCTGATATATCTAATACAGTTAACCAAATTATAACTGAAGAAATAACATTATTACCTAATACTACCAATACAGTTAACCAATCTATGAATAATGAAACTCCATGTTCCCCTGATACTTATAATATTATTGATGAACCAATTAATAATGTATCTCCGTTGTCACCTGCTACAATTATTGTTTCAATTGACCAATTTGTCTACGATGATACTATTTTAGCTAATGCAACTACTTCAGCCGATGGAGCCATTTTAGTTGATAAAACTACACCTGAAGCCAGTGTTATAGTTTCAAAATCGACTACTAGTTTTTCAGTTTCTCCCAAGAATATTTTAAGAATTCCTCATACCACAAGAACTAAAAGTATACGTAATACACGGAGAGGAAAAACTGCATTTATTACAGACATATATATATTAAAAAAATAAAATATAATCCAAGTTCAGTTAAGGTAATAGATGGAAATGTAAACATATCAAACGAACAAGATGTCACTGATGAGTGTATATATTATAATATTTGTTTGTATACACAAATTCATACGTCTTATTTAATAATATTGAATTTATTAATTCATCTTGTGTATTTAACTTTGAAATGATTTTTATAAAAGCTTCTTTGTCGAATTTTAAATTTTTTATTTCATCTAAATGAATGGGTTTTGGATAAAATTGATTAAGTGTAATATTGCAACATGAATCATTTAAAATACTTAACTCTAAAGGTAGTGTTGCAAAAGACGATTCTACTGTTTGCTCTGTTATTAATACGCCTTTAGAAGTATGAGCTTGACACCCAGCTTTCAGAAATAATTTGCCAGAACTTGTCAATGTAATTTTACGAATAAAAGATCGATTATTACAAATTATTGTAAATGTTGTAGGCTTTTCACACACAAAGTACCAATTATTTTTAAAAAACGATGGGTACCATAATTCTTTTTTTAATTCCGTGATATAAGTATCACATTGCGTAGGTTTAGTTAAAGAATATTTTAATATTTCTGTTACACAAGTGGAATCAGTATCACTATTGTGTAACATTTCATTGAAACCACAAACAAAAATGTCGGCAACTATTAAACAGTTATTGATATTTGACCAAATCAAATATTTTGTCACTACATCATCTGTTAATAAGTACATTGGATTTTCAGCGATATGTATAAATTGTTCGTGTTCATTAATTGGAACGTATATTGGTATAATGTAATACAATTTGAAAATTTCGCCGATACTTAGTGGAATTTTTATTGAAAATATTATTCTATCGTTCATTGGGTGAAGGTCTATGTGTAATATTTTGTATATTTCTTGTATATTATTTTCATTAAATTTGATAGGGATTTGTAAATTTTCAGGTAGAATATTTTCTATTTGTTTTATTTCTGACAACAACTGATCTGGTGTAATTATAAAAACATCTAATTTATTTGTTTGAACGTTTGATATCATTCTTTGTAACCTCGTTACAAATATATCTAATTCAAATATATTATTTTCAATTAGGGATATTAATCTTAGAACAATAATTTGTTTTTTTTCGTCTAATAATTCAATATTTATTTTGTTAATAGCGGTTTCAATTTTTTTAATATTTTTGTCAAATAACAGTTTATTGTCATTAAATGTTGTTATGGTTTCATTGAAATTTGTTATTGTGCTCCTTAAAATAGAGACTTGGTCTTGAACTATGTGTATCATATCTTTTTGATCATTCTCTAATTTGTTAATCGAACTATCATACCTCCGTACATCGTCAGCATCGGCAATACCGAACATATATATATATATAAGTATAACGAATGAATTTATAGAGATAAATATAAACATTATGACTCTAGGTAAACGTATCAATTTTTCTCAACGGCAATCATACAACACTAGAGTTGAAGCCGCTGTTGTATCTTATAATACGTCAGGGGAGTTTCTTAGAAAATTACACAAAAACGTAGTTAATGAAATAAGTCCAGGTAAAATAGTCATAATTTATATTTCAATAAAAAATAATTAATAATTAATAATAAATATAATATTTTCCATTTGTAGGAGGTATCGGGAAAAAATATTTGAAAACAAAACAAATGAAAATTGAAAAAAGAAAATGTAAAAAACTCCTTTTTCCCAAAAAGGTAAAAAATTTTTCTAAACAAACGGGTCCGGATCAACATTATGGCCTGGCTGAACCGTTACTCGATGATGTACCTTCGAATGAACTTGAATCAAAGAAAAGTGCATTCGTTCAGTCACTTTACTTGGACCACGACAAACGCATAGAGTTAGAAATTAAAACTAGAGAACAGGCTAATTTACAAATTTGGCACACAGAAAGAAGAAACCGAATAACAGCTTCAAATTTTGGTCGGATTTGTAAAATGCGACAAACTATATTATGTAGGTCTACGGTTTACGATATGTTGTATAGGTCATTTACTTCTAAATCAACTGATTATGGTAAAGCAATGGAGAACAAGGCTATAATCGTATTCCAAAACGGTTTTAATTGTGCTGTTGAACCTTGTGGTCTTATAGTGGATGAAGATTTGCATTATTTAGCTGCTTCTCCGGGTAAAATAATCAAAAATAATTAAATTTAATAACTATTCATATGTAGGTATATTTATGAATAAGTTGTATTATATTTCATTGATAGATGGTCTTGTGGGAACTGATTATGTCGTAGAAATAAAGTGCCTATTCAAAGCTAAAGACAGATCCAGTTTTATTGAAGCCGTAATGAATAAAAAAGTAAAATTTAATTATAAAAATTTTAAATATGGCATATGAGCTAAATGTTTAAATATAATGTAAATTGTTAGATAACATTTTGTCGTATTCAAAATGAAAATGAAATGGAACTGAAAAAAGAACATAATTACTACTATCAGATTCAAGGACAAATGCACGTCTCAAAAAGACAATTTTGTTATTTTGTAGTATATACCGAAAATTGGTCTAAAGTTCAAATTATTGAATACGATGAATCATTTTGGTCGAATAAAATGGTTAGCAAACTTGAGGTGTAAGTATAAATGTATACTGTATAACAATAATAAACAATTATAATATTATAATAATATGCTAACAAGTATAATAACATTTTGTAAACACTATATCAGTGTTTCGGTTTGACAAAATATAATATAATTGTTTTTGGTTAATAAAATAATGTACAAATAAATAAAAATACAATTAATATACAATAGGTACACACGTTACACCTATGTGTATTGTATTATTGTTTATTTGTACATTATTAACCAAAAACAATTATATTATATTATATCTACATAAATCTTAAATATTATTATTTCTTAAATTTTTACAGTTTCTACAAAGAATGTTTACTACCGGAAATTGTAAACCCGCAATATGGAAAGAGACTTTTGGTTACCGATATTAAAGAACCGGCTCAAATACTTGACAATATAAAGAATACAAAACAGAAATAATAAACTATCTATATTAAAATGAACAATATACATTATAAAAAATTGTTTGTTATATATTTTATTTATGGCTTTAATAAATGCATTGATGAACTCATACCTACAAGTTTTTACAATAATGTATTTATGATTAACTGATTTATTAATATCAACTTCATATTTAAAACATAACTAATGGATACGTGTATAGGAGAATAATCGTACTAACTATCGTACGAAAAGTACTTCAGGTTACCTAAGGTTAAATCGTAAAAAACGCAACATGGTTACTAAGAAATGGATTTAATCTTATTATTTTATGTGTATTTTAAAAAGTAATTAGATTACAAATGTAAATCAAGCTATCTGGTTAAATTGCTTGTAATTTATGTATAGATACACATATTTAAGTTCACAGGAGCTTTCATTAAAAAGTAAGTCTAGCGAGGATCGAGCGCGCGGCGTGTACGCGGCGCGTACGTACATTAGAAATACACGGGTGACCATTTACGCAATGGTCAATGTCAATATTGTACGGACCCGCTCAACTAGACTGTTAGTGAAATAATAATGCGCCTCTCCTGCGAGAACGCCGCGTAAGTCTCGCCACGGAGACATGGGCGTGGTTACGTCCAGCCGCGACGGCGGCGATACGGCGCACAACGCAATCTCTGGAGCGTTACATACGTAACACTTTTACTATTGCACACTCTTAATGCCTAAGGTTTTCTTTGATTAAGACGGGTGAAAGATTTTCTAAATAAAACGTTTTAATTTTACTTTCCATATTATTTTTCCAAAAACGTCGTCTCTTTTTATTTTTTCATACATCAAACCTGTAATGATAAGTTTTTACTAGTTTATTTTATGTAAATAATTTTAATAACTGCTGTTTACCTTTTGGGGTCCATACACAAAAATAGCAATAAGTCTTTTGACTGATGTGCAGTTGACCCTGAACTTGATAATAATAATTATAATTAAAATTATTAAGAACAATTTCCCATCCTTAATTGAGCAACAATTAATTTTGTTGTTCTGTATAGCATCTTCTGATGCAAGTTCTTTAGCACTAGCTGGACACTTAATTTCAACTAATGATTCATCATCTAGTATTCCATCAGGGGAAGCTGCTAAAAATGGCATATTGTTGTCAACAATTAAACTCGCGGGTTGTATTTTTTTGCTTTAGAAGATCTTCTAATTGTTCTTTAGCGGTTATTTCATTGGCAATTCCATACTTAGTGGCGGCATTTCCAGTGAATGTGCCAAATAAAATATTTTCTTTTAGCACGTGACGTTTTATCAAGCATCTTGCAAAATTTTCCGGAAATGGAAGCTGTAAGTCTGTAAATATTTTAGACATTACATAATAAATTATAAATCATAACTCATAAGACTAAAATTCATAAATAACAACAACAATAATAATAATATAATAGTCATATATTATAATTGTAACGAGACAGAAAACGAGTACCTACGCAATCGAAGCACACACGCGCTCCGTAGTGTACAATATATGAAACCGCAGCACTGTAGCGATAGATCGGCGCGCTGCTAGCAGAAAGAAGCGATACTAGAAAAACAAAACTGTCAACGCCGCCGCCAAACATTGATAATAGATAGCGTGCAGCGAGCCGCATTTGAAACCGTCATCAGTGCATATTAATTAAGTACTGCATACTAATTAATATGCACTGACCAATATAAAATAATGAAGCGCACCATCCCTACGGATAATTATCACCACTACGCATTCGTCCAATCAATTAAACACCTCCAAATTACATCAATATGTACAACAGTCACTATCATTCAGAACCACGCCGCTCACCGAACATACTCATAAGTATAGGCCAGAGCCGGCAGCCAAGTATCTTGTCCTCTCTCCTTCCGTTATACCAGTGTAACGATTCGCAGATTACCGTCTCGTCATTTATGTCGCACTCGGAGAATTAGCATAGGTAAACAGAAAACAGGAACGTAGAGTACGAGCATATATATTATTGGCATAGCAGCCAGTCGAGTTTTGAACCGTGAAATAGAGACTATACATCAGTCTACTATAGGTCATATATATAATATTAATAAAACGTAATTAATTGATTAACTTTAAGTATATAATAACGTACCTAATAGTTAAATTATAATAATTCAGTATTGTTCAACTCGTACTCCGCTACTCCTCTTATCTTCAATATACTACCCTTAAGAACAGGGTTACTCAGGTGATAGTGTATTTTATTAGTTATAATATTATAATTATTTTAGTCTTGAATAAAACATTGTATTCGTTGCTATATCGTGTTAATTGTGTTAGTTTATGAACGCAGGTCATAAGTTTCTAGGACCTGTAAAATATAACTCAGAAAACTTTATTTATATCAATTCAACAACCCGGATCTAAGGACCGGTTCGTGTAGTGCGAATAGCCAACCAACTACTCCTTAACTGGATAGAGTTAGGTATAAATATCGACAGCCACTGGGTTTGACAGCCGAGGAGGTGTGTTACACCAGTAACTTAGTATACGGTATTTACCTCTGTGGTTGGACATGGTAAATCCATATCAAACTACCCAGAGGTAAATATTGTCGCCGCCGTAATCGTATCGTTGTCTCCGCCGTCCGCTTCCTCTGCCGAGCTCGGATATGGTCGCAAGACCAGATCAAAGGAGCCGGTAAGAAAAAAGCCGTCGCTACCGCTGTCCGATACCGCCGCCGCCGCGCTCTTACAACACGTAGTGTACTTGGATATGGTCCGCAGGACCAGGTGAAACTAGTCACTACGTATTGTCCCGTCCCCCTGCGCCGCCGCCGTTGTTTTACACCGCCGCTGCGTTTAAGGTCTATCGTACTCGGATATGGTAAAATCCAGATCAAACGAGACGATAGATATTAACTTGTCCCCATAGATATTTAAATTATCATATCGTGAATGAACGAGTATAGCCGTCATTCGATTATAATTTAATAATATCTACCCGCTCCCTGCAAATCGTGAACGACGTGCCGACACGCCGTTAATCGTTAACGATCAGCGTTCGAGGTCTCTTAGATCGTTTAGAAGATCTTATTGAGCACATGGCAATTTTAGGAAATAGATATCTGGAATTAAGTCGAATCACAGGTCGGCCCACGAGGTTCAGCGGGAAACCTACAACGTTCTTTTTTATTATAATATTTGTACTGCTAACCGTAGGGTTACCGCCTGGCATATCGTGTAGGAGCATTGTGAGCGGGAGTATAATATGAAAGAAAATGCGCCATGCGCGGTATTATGAGACAATACAAACATAAATAAAGGGGTGTGTTGGGGGGGGGGGGGGGGATATGATGGCATATTACTGATGTGAATAATGACGACTTGAGCTGCTGTGTGGTTATGACCGATGGCTGAGATAGGCTGGCCTGTCGGCCGTCGATCCGAACATGATCGACTTGTCCCATCGGCATTGGTCACTGGAGTCGCATAGATTTTGCCCGGCATCGGGCCCGTGGTTATCGTCTAGCCCATCATCCTAGGTGTCGTATCGATGGAGAAAGTTGCAAATAAAGAGAGGATGTGGAACAGGTCCGGCCGAGTATTACAGTTGACAATAACGTTGGTTCGATAGATGGCAAGATGTTGTATGCCGTACAGTTTAAGATGGTTACACACCTAGCGTTTTCGACGCAGCGTTTCAGACGCGGCGTTTGAACGCCTAAAATTAAACATGCGTCTACATATGGTCATATTCACACTAAGGGAAAAACCGCGCGTCCGAACGCGCCCGGACGCATCGAAACGCGCTGGTTTAATTTTGAGCGTTTTGTACGCGGCAATATCTAAAGCTGGTTACACACCACGCGTTTTCGAGCGTTTTAGACGCAGCGTTCGAACGCCAAAAATCAAACACGCATCAATATATGGCCATGTTCACACCAGGGGAAAAACCGCGCGTCCGAACGCTTCGAAACGCGCTGGTTTAATTTCAAGCGTTTTGGACGTGGTAATATCTAAAATTAAACATTGTATTTCCGATAATGTTATTCACACTGGACGTTTGCGACATCGCGTTTTGCAGCGTTTTTATTTATATTATCAGTTTATTTGGTTACCAGACTTTCAGACGTCCAGTCGTAGACAAATTAGTAGTCAGTCGGTAATAACACTATAATAATATTATACTAAAAATGTACAACACTGAAGATTTTATATTAGAAATATATAAAAATGAAGAATTGTGGAATACAAGTAAGAACTTAATTTTTTTAAAGTGATGCATTACATACCTATATATTATTATAATAAAATATATCACTATATTCATCATAGAGTTGGAGTCATATCATGACAGAAATAAAATACACGTTGGCTGGACAGTTGTGGGAAAAGCACTTATTGAGAATTTTGATGATTTGACAGAAAAAGAAAAACAAGCCAAAAGTAAGTAAAATATTATAGGTATGTTTTATGTTTCCGTTTATACAAAAAAAAATGAATACTTTTATTATTAAGTAATAAGTTAGTTAGTAGGTACATGTGCGTGTGGTTCTTATAAAAATATTAATATCTTATAATTTGTATTTTTATTAAATATGATACGGGTGAATCACAAATGCCTACAATAAGTAATAATACCTTTTTCCCACAGATTATTTTTTAACTATAAAACTTTATGCTTTAAAGACAATGTTTTAACTTTCCTATTATTATATTATAAAGACAAATTAATAGTAGGTACCTACCTAGAAAATTAAGACGGCTTTTCATGAGTTTATTACAACCATAAAACACGTTAGGTTACGTTAACCTAACCTGTATTTTGTACATTTTCAACTGTACATAGTTATACACATCTTAATTTTCAATACGCAAAAAAGTTTTATTGGGTAATAAATAATAATAATATCAACTTATAATTTGTATGTATATTTTATTTTAAGTTTGAAAGAAACGAAATTCACAATGTATATTATAGTTACTTAACATATTATGATTGTTTGAAATTATACAGCATAATATTTTTTTTACAAATTCAAAAACTATTTATGTACAGAGAGAAGATGAAATTTAAAACTAGTTTTAGTTAAGACAAAAAATCAATTAATCACAAATAAATATAACTAAGTTATAATATATAATAATAATAATAATGATGATTATATTTATAATTATAATTATTATTACCTATTAAATACTGATAGTTATAAGTACATAAATAATATAAATATGCATATTTTTTAATGCCTACATAAAAAACCGAACTTGGTTATTATTAAGATATAGCTAAAATACTAATTTCCAGGTATATTATAGATATATATTATATAAATATTTATTAAATTTAATAAATTAAGCAATCACCCTATTTTGCCAAGCTAAAGAATGGTTAGGATTATTTACATAGTTTACAAAATACTCCCTTACATTTTTAGCGTCACTTGACGAATTACCAACTCCTTTTTTTTCATTTATGGATTGTAACGTGCAATTTAATGTTACATACGTAACACTTTTACTATTGCACACTCTTAATGCCTAAGGTTTTCTTTGATTAAGACGGGTGAAAGATTTTCTAAATAAAACGTTTTAATTTTACTTTCCATATTATTTTTCCAAAAACGTCGTCTCTTTTTATTTTTTCATACATCAAACCTGTAATGATAAGTTTTTACTAGTTTATTTTATGTAAATAATTTTAATAACTGCTGTTTACCTTTTGGGGTCCATACACAAAAATAGCAATAAGTCTTTTGACTGATGTGCAGTTGACCCTGAACTTGATAATAATAATTATAATTAAAATTATTAAGAACAATTTCCCATCCTTAATTGAGCAACAATTAATTTTGTTGTTCTGTATAGCATCTTCTGATGCAAGTTCTTTAGCACTAGCTGGACACTTAATTTCAACTAATGATTCATCATCTAGTATTCCATCAGGGGAAGCTGCTAAAAATGGCATATTGTTGTCAACAATTAAACTCGCGGGTTGTATTTTTTTGCTTTAGAAGATCTTCTAATTGTTCTTTAGCGGTTATTTCATTGGCAATTCCATACTTAGTGGCGGCATTTCCAGTGAATGTGCCAAATAAAATATTTTCTTTTAGCACGTGACGTTTTATCAAGCATCTTGCAAAATTTTCCGGAAATGGAAGCTGTAAGTCTGTAAATATTTTAGACATTACATAATAAATTATAAATCATAACTCATAAGACTAAAATTCATAAATAACAACAACAATAATAATAATATAATAGTCATATATTATAATTGTAACGAGACAGAAAACGAGTACCTACGCAATCGAAGCACACACGCGCTCCGTAGTGTACAATATATGAAACCGCAGCACTGTAGCGATAGATCGGCGCGCTGCTAGCAGAAAGAAGCGATACTAGAAAAACAAAACTGTCAACGCCGCCGCCAAACATTGATAATAGATAGCGTGCAGCGAGCCGCATTTGAAACCGTCATCAGTGCATATTAATTAAGTACTGCATACTAATTAATATGCACTGACCAATATAAAATAATGAAGCGCACCATCCCTACGGATAATTATCACCACTACGCATTCGTCCAATCAATTAAACACCTCCAAATTACATCAATATGTACAACAGTCACTATCATTCAGAACCACGCCGCTCACCGAACATACTCATAAGTATAGGCCAGAGCCGGCAGCCAAGTATCTTGTCCTCTCTCCTTCCGTTATACCAGTGTAACGATTCGCAGATTACCGTCTCGTCATTTATGTCGCACTCGGAGAATTAGCATAGGTAAACAGAAAACAGGAACGTAGAGTACGAGCATATATATTATTGGCATAGCAGCCAGTCGAGTTTTGAACCGTGAAATAGAGACTATACATCAGTCTACTATAGGTCATATATATAATATTAATAAAACGTAATTAATTGATTAACTTTAAGTATATAATAACGTACCTAATAGTTAAATTATAATAATTCAGTATTGTTCAACTCGTACTCCGCTACTCCTCTTATCTTCAATATACTACCCTTAAGAACAGGGTTACTCAGGTGATAGTGTATTTTATTAGTTATAATATTATAATTATTTTAGTCTTGAATAAAACATTGTATTCGTTGCTATATCGTGTTAATTGTGTTAGTTTATGAACGCAGGTCATAAGTTTCTAGGACCTGTAAAATATAACTCAGAAAACTTTATTTATATCAATTCAACAACCCGGATCTAAGGACCGGTTCGTGTAGTGCGAATAGCCAACCAACTACTCCTTAACTGGATAGAGTTAGGTATAAATATCGACAGCCACTGGGTTTGACAGCCGAGGAGGTGTGTTACACCAGTAACTTAGTATACGGTATTTACCTCTGTGGTTGGACATGGTAAATCCATATCAAACTACCCAGAGGTAAATATTGTCGCCGCCGTAATCGTATCGTTGTCTCCGCCGTCCGCTTCCTCTGCCGAGCTCGGATATGGTCGCAAGACCAGATCAAAGGAGCCGGTAAGAAAAAAGCCGTCGCTACCGCTGTCCGATACCGCCGCCGCCGCGCTCTTACAACACGTAGTGTACTTGGATATGGTCCGCAGGACCAGGTGAAACTAGTCACTACGTATTGTCCCGTCCCCCTGCGCCGCCGCCGTTGTTTTACACCGCCGCTGCGTTTAAGGTCTATCGTACTCGGATATGGTAAAATCCAGATCAAACGAGACGATAGATATTAACTTGTCCCCATAGATATTTAAATTATCATATCGTGAATGAACGAGTATAGCCGTCATTCGATTATAATTTAATAATATCTACCCGCTCCCTGCAAATCGTGAACGACGTGCCGACACGCCGTTAATCGTTAACGATCAGCGTTCGAGGTCTCTTAGATCGTTTAGAAGATCTTATTGAGCACATGGCAATTTTAGGAAATAGATATCTGGAATTAAGTCGAATCACAGGTCGGCCCACGAGGTTCAGCGGGAAACCTACAACGTTCTTTTTTATTATAATATTTGTACTGCTAACCGTAGGGTTACCGCCTGGCATATCGTGTAGGAGCATTGTGAGCGGGAGTATAATATGAAAGAAAATGCGCCATGCGCGGTATTATGAGACAATACAAACATAAATAAAGGGGTGTGTTGGGGGGGGGGGGGATATGATGGCATATTACTGATGTGAATAATGACGACTTGAGCTGCTGTGTGGTTATGACCGATGGCTGAGATAGGCTGGCCTGTCGGCCGTCGATCCGAACATGATCGACTTGTCCCATCGGCATTGGTCACTGGAGTCGCATAGATTTTGCCCGGCATCGGGCCCGTGGTTATCGTCTAGCCCATCATCCTAGGTGTCGTATCGATGGAGAAAGTTGCAAATAAAGAGAGGATGTGGAACAGGTCCGGCCGAGTATTACAGTTGACAATAACGTTGGTTCGATAGATGGCAAGATGTTGTATGCCGTACAGTTTAAGATGGTTACACACCTAGCGTTTTCGACGCAGCGTTTCAGACGCGGCGTTTGAACGCCTAAAATTAAACATGCGTCTACATATGGTCATATTCACACTAAGGGAAAAACCGCGCGTCCGAACGCGCCCGGACGCATCGAAACGCGCTGGTTTAATTTTGAGCGTTTTGTACGCGGCAATATCTAAAGCTGGTTACACACCACGCGTTTTCGAGCGTTTTAGACGCAGCGTTCGAACGCCAAAAATCAAACACGCATCAATATATGGCCATGTTCACACCAGGGGAAAAACCGCGCGTCCGAACGCTTCGAAACGCGCTGGTTTAATTTCAAGCGTTTTGGACGTGGTAATATCTAAAATTAAACATTGTATTTCCGATAATGTTATTCACACTGGGCGTTTGCGACATCGCGTTTTGCAGCGTTTTTATTTATATTATCAGTTTATTTGGTTACCAGACTTTCAGACGTCCAGTCGTAGACAAATTAGTAGTCAGTCGGTAATAACACTATAATAATATTATACTAAAAATGTACAACACTGAAGATTTTATATTAGAAAATATAAAAATGAAGAATTGTGGAATACAAGTAAGAACTTAATTTTTTTAAAGTGATGCATTACATACCTATATATATTATAATAAAATATATCACTATATTCATCATAGAGTTGGAGTCATATCATGACAGAAATAAAATACACGTTGGCTGGACAGTTGTGGGAAAAGCACTTATTGAGAATTTTGATGATTTGACAGAAAAAGAAAAACAAGCCAAAAGTAAGTAAAATATTATAGGTATGTTTTATGTTTCCGTTTATACAAAAAAAATGAATACTTTTATTATTAAGTAATAAGTTAGTTAGTAGGTACATGTGCGTGTGGTTCTTATAAAAAATATTAATATCTTATAATTTGTATTTTTATTAAATATGATACGGGTGAATCACAAATGCCTACAATAAGTAATAATACCTTTTTCCCACAGATTATTTTTTAACTATAAAACTTTATGCTTTAAAGACAATGTTTTAACTTTCCTATTATTATATTATAAAGACAAATTAATAGTAGGTACCTACCTAGAAAATTAAGACGGCTTTTCATGAGTTTATTACAACCATAAAACACGTTAGGTTACGTTAACCTAACCTGTATTTTGTACATTTTCAACTGTACATAGTTATACACATCTTAATTTTCATACGCAAAAAAGTTTTATTGGGTAATAAATAATAATATCAACTTATAATTTGTATGTATATTATTTTAAGTTTGAAAGAAACGAAATTCACAATGTATATTATAGTTACTTAACATATTATGATTGTTTGAAATTATACAGCATAATATTTTTTTACAAATTCAAAAACTATTTATGTACAGAGAGAAGATGAAATTTAAAACTAGTTTTAGTTAAGACAAAAAATCAATTAATCACAAATAAATATAACTAAGTTATAATATATAATAATAATAATAATGATGATTATATTTATAATTATAATTATTATTACCTATTAAATACTGATAGTTATAAGTACATAATAATATAAATATGCATATTTTTTAATGCCTACATAAAAAACCGAACTTGGTTATTATTAAGATATAGCTAAAATACTAATTTCCAGGTATATTATAGATATATATTATATAAATATTTATTAAATTTAATAAATTAAGCAATCACCCTATTTTGCCAAGCTAAAGAATGGTTAGGATTATTTACATAGTTTACAAAATACTCCCTTACATTTTTAGCGTCACTTGACGAATTACCAACTCCTTTTTTTTCATTTATGGATTGTAACGTGCAATTTAATGTTACATACGTAACACTTTTACTATTGCACACTCTTAATGCCTAAGGTTTTCTTTGATTAAGACGGGTGAAAGATTTTCTAAATAAAACGTTTTAATTTTACTTTCCATATTATTTTTCCAAAAACGTCGTCTCTTTTTATTTTTTCATACATCAAACCTGTAATGATAAGTTTTTACTAGTTTATTTTATGTAAATAATTTTAATAACTGCTGTTTACCTTTTGGGGTCCATACACAAAAATAGCAATAAGTCTTTTGACTGATGTGCAGTTGACCCTGAACTTGATAATAATAATTATAATTAAAATTATTAAGAACAATTTCCCATCCTTAATTGAGCAACAATTAATTTTGTTGTTCTGTATAGCATCTTCTGATGCAAGTTCTTTAGCACTAGCTGGACACTTAATTTCAACTAATGATTCATCATCTAGTATTCCATCAGGGGAAGCTGCTAAAAATGGCATATTGTTGTCAACAATTAAACTCGCGGGTTGTATTTTTTTGCTTTAGAAGATCTTCTAATTGTTCTTTAGCGGTTATTTCATTGGCAATTCCATACTTAGTGGCGGCATTTCCAGTGAATGTGCCAAATAAAATATTTTCTTTTAGCACGTGACGTTTTATCAAGCATCTTGCAAAATTTTCCGGAAATGGAAGCTGTAAGTCTGTAAATATTTTAGACATTACATAATAAATTATAAATCATAACTCATAAGACTAAAATTCATAAATAACAACAACAATAATAATAATATAATAGTCATATATTATAATTGTAACGAGACAGAAAACGAGTACCTACGCAATCGAAGCACACACGCGCTCCGTAGTGTACAATATATGAAACCGCAGCACTGTAGCGATAGATCGGCGCGCTGCTAGCAGAAAGAAGCGATACTAGAAAAACAAAACTGTCAACGCCGCCGCCAAACATTGATAATAGATAGCGTGCAGCGAGCCGCATTTGAAACCGTCATCAGTGCATATTAATTAAGTACTGCATACTAATTAATATGCACTGACCAATATAAAATAATGAAGCGCACCATCCCTACGGATAATTATCACCACTACGCATTCGTCCAATCAATTAAACACCTCCAAATTACATCAATATGTACAACAGTCACTATCATTCAGAACCACGCCGCTCACCGAACATACTCATAAGTATAGGCCAGAGCCGGCAGCCAAGTATCTTGTCCTCTCTCCTTCCGTTATACCAGTGTAACGATTCGCAGATTACCGTCTCGTCATTTATGTCGCACTCGGAGAATTAGCATAGGTAAACAGAAAACAGGAACGTAGAGTACGAGCATATATATTATTGGCATAGCAGCCAGTCGAGTTTTGAACCGTGAAATAGAGACTATACATCAGTCTACTATAGGTCATATATAATATTAATAAAACGTAATTAATTGATTAACTTTAAGTATATAATAACGTACCTAATAGTTAAATTATAATAATTCAGTATTGTTCAACTCGTACTCCGCTACTCCTCTTATCTTCAATATACTACCCTTAAGAACAGGGTTACTCAGGTGATAGTGTATTTTATTAGTTATAATATTATAATTATTTAGTCTTGAATAAAACATTGTATTCGTTGCTATATCGTGTTAATTGTGTTAGTTTATGAACGCAGGTCATAAGTTTCTAGGACCTGTAAAATATAACTCAGAAAACTTTATTTATATCAATTCAACAACCCGGATCTAAGGACCGGTTCGTGTAGTGCGAATAGCCAACCAACTACTCCTTAACTGGATAGAGTTAGGTATAAATATCGACAGCCACTGGGTTTGACAGCCGAGGAGGTGTGTTACACCAGTAACTTAGTATACGGTATTTACCTCTGTGGTTGGACATGGTAAATCCATATCAAACTACCCAGAGGTAAATATTGTCGCCGCCGTAATCGTATCGTTGTCTCCGCCGTCCGCTTCCTCTGCCGAGCTCGGATATGGTCGCAAGACCAGATCAAAGGAGCCGGTAAGAAAAAAGCCGTCGCTACCGCTGTCCGATACCGCCGCCGCCGCGCTCTTACAACACGTAGTGTACTTGGATATGGTCCGCAGGACCAGGTGAAACTAGTCACTACGTATTGTCCCGTCCCCCTGCGCCGCCGCCGTTGTTTTACACCGCCGCTGCGTTTAAGGTCTATCGTACTCGGATATGGTAAAATCCAGATCAAACGAGACGATAGATATTAACTTGTCCCCATAGATATTTAAATTATCATATCGTGAATGAACGAGTATAGCCGTCATTCGATTATAATTTAATAATATCTACCCGCTCCCTGCAAATCGTGAACGACGTGCCGACACGCCGTTAATCGTTAACGATCAGCGTTCGAGGTCTCTTAGATCGTTTAGAAGATCTTATTGAGCACATGGCAATTTTAGGAAATAGATATCTGGAATTAAGTCGAATCACAGGTCGGCCCACGAGGTTCAGCGGGAAACCTACAACGTTCTTTTTATTATAATATTTGTACTGCTAACCGTAGGGTTACCGCCTGGCATATCGTGTAGGAGCATGTGGAGCATTGTGAGCGGGAGTATAATATGAAAGAAAATGCGCCATGCGCGGTATTATGAGACAATACAAACATAAATAAAGGGGTGTGGGGGGGGGGGGATATGATGGCATATTACTGATGTGAATAATGACGACTTGAGCTGCTGTGTGGTTATGACCGATGGCTGAGATAGGCTGGCCTGTCGGCCGTCGATCCGAACATGATCGACTTGTCCCATCGGCATTGGTCACTGGAGTCGCATAGATTTTGCCCGGCATCGGGCCCGTGGTTATCGTCTAGCCCATCATCCTAGGTGTCGTATCGATGGAGAAAGTTGCAAATAAAGAGAGGATGTGGAACAGGTCCGGCCGAGTATTACAGTTGACAATAACGTTGGTTCGATAGATGGCAAGATGTTGTATGCCGTACAGTTTAAGATGGTTACACACCTAGCGTTTTCGACGCAGCGTTTCAGACGCGGCGTTTGAACGCCTAAAATTAAACATGCGTCTACATATGGTCATATTCACACTAAGGGAAAAACCGCGCGTCCGAACGCGCCCGGACGCATCGAAACGCGCTGGTTTAATTTTGAGCGTTTTGTACGCGGCAATATCTAAAGCTGGTTACACACCACGCGTTTTCGAGCGTTTTAGACGCAGCGTTCGAACGCCAAAAATCAAACACGCATCAATATATGGCCATGTTCACACCAGGGGAAAAAACCGCGCGTCCGAACGCTTCGAAACGCGCTGGTTTAATTTCAAGCGTTTTGGACGTGGTAATATCTAAAATTAAACATTGTATTTCCGATAATGTTATTCACACTGGGCGTTTGCGACATCGCGTTTTGCAGCGTTTTTATTTATATTATCAGTTATTTGGTTACCAGACTTTCAGACGTCCAGTCGTAGACAAATTAGTAGTCAGTCGGTAATAACACTATAATAATATTATACTAAAAATGTACAACACTGAAGATTTTATATTAGAAATATATAAAAATGAAGAATTGTGGAATACAAGTAAGAACTTAATTTTTTTAAAGTGATGCATTACATACCTATATATTATTATAATAAAATATATCACTATTCATCATAGAGTTGGAGTCATATCATGACAGAAATAAAATACACGTTGGCTGGACAGTTTGGGAAAAGCACTTATTGAGAATTTTGATGATTTGACAGAAAAAGAAAAACAAGCCAAAAGTAAGTAAAATATTATAGGTATGTTTTATGTTTCCGTTTATACAAAAAAAAATGAATACTTTTATTATTAAGTAATAAGTTAGTTAGTAGGTACATGTGCGTGTGGTTCTTATAAAAATATTAATATCTTATAATTGTATTTTTATTAAATATGATACGGGTGAATCACAAATGCCTACAATAAGTAATAATACCTTTTTCCCACAGATTATTTTTTAACTATAAAACTTTATGCTTTAAAGACAATGTTTTAACTTTCCTATTATTATATTATAAGACAAATTAATAGTAGGTACCTACCTAGAAAATTAAGACGGCTTTTCATGAGTTTATTACAACCATAAAACACGTTAGGTTACGTTAACCTAACCTGTATTTTGTACATTTTCAACTGTACATAGTTATACACATCTTAATTTTCAATACGCAAAAAAGTTTTATTGGGTAATAAATAATAATAATATCAACTTATAATTTGTATGTATATTTTATTTTAAGTTTGAAAGAAACGAAATTCACAATGTATATTATAGTTACTTAACATATTATGATTGTTTGAAATTATACAGCATAATATTTTTTTACAAATTCAAAAACTATTTATGTACAGAGAGAAGATGAAATTTAAAACTAGTTTTAGTTAAGACAAAAAATCAATTAATCACAAATAAATATAACTAAGTTATAATATATAATAATAATAATAATGATGATTATATTTATAATTATAATTATTATTACCTATTAAATACTGATAGTTATAAGTACATAAATAATATAAATATGCATATTTTTTAATGCCTACATAAAAACCGAACTTGGTTATTATTAAGATATAGCTAAAATACTAATTTCCAGGTATATTATAGATATATATTATATAAATATTTATTAAATTTAATAAATTAAGCAATCACCCTATTTTGCCAAGCTAAAGAATGGTTAGGATTATTTACATAGTTTACAAAATACTCCCTTACATTTTTAGCGTCACTTGACGAATTACCAACTCCTTTTTTTTCATTTATGGATTGTAACGTGCAATTTAATGTTACATACGTAACACTTTTACTATTGCACACTCTTAATGCCTAAGGTTTTCTTTGATTAAGACGGGTGAAAGATTTTCTAATAAAACGTTTTAATTTTACTTTCCATATTATTTTTCCAAAAACGTCGTCTCTTTTTATTTTTTCATACATCAAACCTGTAATGATAAGTTTTACTAGTTTATTTTATGTAAATAATTTTAAAACTGCTGTTTACCTTTTGGGGTCCATACACAAAAATAGCAATAAGTCTTTTGACTGATGTGCAGTTGACCCTGAACTTGATAATAATATTATAATTAAAATTATTAAGAACAATTTCCCATCCTTAATTGAGCAACAATTAATTTTGTTGTTCTGTATAGCATCTTCTGATGCAAGTTCTTTAGCACTAGCTGGACACTTAATTTCAACTAATGAT